>VYXB01010319.1:72742-123024 GCA_013397135.1 Pachyramphus minor
TGCAGGAGGAGATAAGGGTCAGGCATCCGGGCTGCAGGACAACCTTACTGGGAGATCAGACACCAGCCGTGGATGGAGGTGTTGGAGGTGTTGGAGGTGTTGGCAGGTATAGGAGGGGATGAGCAGAGCCGTGGAGGGACCATCCTGGAGGTGCTGAATGCACAGAGGAGGGAAATGCCCTGCAGCAATGCCTGCAAGGGCTCTCCAGTGGCCTGGACTGGACCCATGGCTGTGTTATCACAGGAATGCTGTTGCTAATGCTTGAGACACCATGTGAGAGTGTCACTCCAAGACACCAGCCACATGCCAGGCTCTGCACTGGGGTCACCTGTGGGAAGGGAACGAACCCACGCCATGGGGACGATGAGGTGCTGGTGCAGCTTCCAGCCACTCTGGCAGTGCCAGCACAGCCTTTGCCCTGAATCCCACAGGATGCAGAGCAGGAGGATGGACAGGCAGGGCCAGAGGTCTGAGCCAGGGGTCTGTCTCTTGCCAGACAAGCTCTGGCCATGCTGAGGGGCTGTTGGCAGGCCCTGCTGGGCCCAGGGAGTCATGTGGTTCTCCCCATCCATGGCATAGAAGATGGGAGACTGTGAGCTGGTGATGCTGAGGGTCTTCCTGGGATATCCCTCACTCATAATGCCTGCCCCCCATTTCTCTGCTGCCCCGGGGCACACCACAACATGGATTAACATCTCCAAATGCACATTATTAACTACAGCAACCCCCTGGTTTACACCTTGGACCAGCCTGTAGCAAGAATAGGAGATGGCACAAATACCAGCAAAAAGCAGCCTGATAGTAGCTAACAGCCATAACCTGCAGGGATATTATACCTGTGATCAGCTTTGGCTCATTTCTGTTTACCAAACACACACACGAGGGTAAATCATTCTGCTCTGCCCACTGTGGGCTTCTTACATCTTCCCCACTAGCACCTGGAAAGGGCTGGTGTTGCAGGAGCTGTGGATCAAAGCCTGACCCATCCCACAGGGATGCACTGCTGGCCTTAGCTCTTCTGGGCCTCTCCTCCCCCTGCTCAGCAACATTTCTTCCTCAGGTTTTGGAAGCAACAGCCAGGAAGAGCAGATGGGCACTGGTGGTGACAAAAATGCCTCTGGCTGCAGCAGGGAACAGTCCTGGGTAGGCAAAAGCCCCCTGGCAAGGGGGAGAGGGCCGGGGGGCAGAAAAGGACTGACAGAGATGGTGGGAGTAGCACCATATCCAGGTGCTGTACCCACCCCACTGTTCCCCTGCCACCCCCAATGCCCAGGCAGCTGCTGCTGGGCTCCACAGGAGCAATGAACAAGCAGGGAAGAAGAAGCCACCAATAAGAGCTGCTCTCATAACAAGCCCCAGAGGAATGTCAGAGCCAGGTGAAAAATAAAAGTAGCACAACTAGAGCATTTGACACAGGGCAAGCAAGGACCAGGCAAGTTGTGTGGTGGTGGCATCATCTCAGAGGGCATGAGCCCTGCAATGGGGACAGGCACAGTGCACAGAACAGGCTCTGCACAGCATTATTGCATTCCCAGGGCAGTGGGGGAGTGTTCAAAACACCAGTGGAGTTGGCATTTCACTGTATGGTTTAGTGGGTGTGGGGGGAATTGGGCAAAGGTTGGACTTGATGATCTTTTGGAGGACTTTTCGAAGCTCAGTGATTCGGTGACTCTGTGACTGATTCTGTGGTTCTGTGACTCTGATTCTATCTCTGTGGCGACTCTGCCCGCTCAGGGCCAGTGGGGCAGGCAGGGCAGGCAGGGTAGGCAGTGCAGGCAGTGCAGGCAGGTCAGGCAGGGCAGGCAGGGCAGGCANGGGCAGGCAGGGCAGGCAGGGGCCCACTGTTGGGCTGCCCATCAGCCTCACAGCACAGACAGCAGGGGAGCACCATGGGCAGGAGCAAAGCCAGGCTGATCCTGGCCTGTGGATGTCAGGGAGGGAGGTGGGGAGGTGGGAAGGGCTCGAGCTGACCCCTCTGTGGGGCACCACTGAGGCAGGAAAGCCAGTTTCTCCTGCTTGCTCTGCCAGAGTGGTTTCAGGTGGTGTGAAAGAAGATTTTGCCCATTTGTCAGCTTTTGCAGTGCCCAGGACAAGTGTTCCTGTGGTGGCACAGGAGCACAAAGACCCTTCCTGGGGAGGCACCTGGGCAGGGGGATGGCAAGTGCAGGCCCCGTGTGGGACAGGCTCCCCAGACACCTCGTGCATTTGCTGACACTGGTGCTACAGAGCAGCATCTTGGGGACACCCCTGAGGCCTCTGGTTCAGCTCCACAGGGGGATGTCCCAGGAGCAGTTTCTCTGCTGAGTTCAGTTTTGTGAGAGGAATGAGCCTCACAGGAGCATAATTTTGGGTGCAAGTCTATAATAATTTTGGGTACAAACCTGCCAAAGATCTTGACCAAGAATCAAGTTTAAAGCTGAAGGCCTTGCCAGGGAAAGGTGAGGTGAGGGACACCAATGTGACAGGAGTGGAGCAGCCAACCCCACTCCAGTTCCAGGTACCAACCCCTACACCAAAGCTGAGCCTGCTGCACTGTCCCTGTGGTCCCTGCTGAACACCCTCCTCGTGCCATGGTGCAGGGGGGTGATGTGGCTCTCCAGGGAGCCCTGCTCAGGAGATCAGCAGAGCCTGGCTTCTCACCCTCTCCATGCTGCTCCCCCAGACCTCACTCTCAGGGCACCCCAGGCCCCTTCCCACTGCCCTGGGCATGTCTGCCTGTGGGTCCTGTGGGCACTGGGGGGAGATGCAGTCTGTGACCAGCCAAGAGCTGAAGGGACAAGAGAAGAAGGGAGAACCCCAGAGAGGATGAGGCAGCTCACTGAGGAGAACCAGGGACAGGAAGTAACTGATGTGGAGTTCACTAAGCTCCTTAAGATGGTTCAGGTGCAACAACACATCTGGGGTCTGGTCATGTATGGTCCCCTGGAGCAGCTGCAGTGGCAGTGCACCCCTAATCACCTGGTACCTCCATGTCTGCACCTGGTCCAGGAGCATCCCGGCATCAGCCATGTCCAAGGTGGACACGAGGCAGGTAAGTCCTGGGGAGATGAGCAACGATCTGGCAGGTCATGAAAGGGCTGCAGCTGGAGAGCAAAGCATGAGCAGTTTGCCAGCCTGTTACACGGTGGGTGCAGGGCACCACATCTCCCCCTGGCACATGTGTGTGCCACCAGCAACAAGCACTGGCACTGCCAAGCCCTTCGGCGGCCTCAGGAGTCACCACCAGCACAAACCCCCGGCCACACCAGGGAGGAGGCTGCCATCTCCACTGGCACCTCGGAGCACGTTGCCAGATGCCCAGGAAAAGGCAGCGAGGCCTCAGCAGGGAGCTTCAGCGCCGCATCTGCTGCTGCCTGCCAAAATTAACATCACTGACAAAAGGCATGATCCTGAAATTGCACCACCAAACAGATGGATTGCTGGAGTATGGGAGGCCTCGTAATGGAAAAGATGAGTAATTCAAGGAGAGAGAGTAGTGCCAGCGATCCAAGTGCTTGGCTGCTGTAGCAGGCTGGGAACCTGGAGTACTGCCTGGCGCAGGGCTGGATCCCTCCAGCGCTCCAGCAAAACCTGCCGACGGTGCTCGCGGTTCCTGAGGGCAGTGCTGGCCCTGCTGGGGACACGGTGGGCACCCTGTGGGGCACAGTGCCATGGTGGTTGTGCCAGAGGGTTGGTTCCCATGGTGGGCACACCATGGCCATGGCCTGGTCCTGCCCACACCACCCCAGGAGGGCCTGGCACTGGTGGTGGCCCTGGAGCAGCTGAGCTGCGAGGGGACAGTGCTGTGGTCACTCCATAACCTTGGCCATTTCCTGCTGCAGAAAGCTGGGAATATGCAGAATATCCAGCCAGCTTTCACCCACCAGGGAAATACAAGTGCCCTCGTATTGCTCCACTTTAAATGTCCCGATGAAATGCCTCCCTAAAACAACCCGTGGCCACCAACTGGCTCTCTGAGCCCCCAGTTGTCAGCAAAAGCCTCGGTCGGAGCCCCGTGGGGGCTGGCTCAGTCCTTTGCTATGAAGTGACTCACGGAAGGATCGGAGAAAGTCTGACTTTCTTCTGGCACTGAACAGTGAGATGGCTGAGAACACGCTGCCTGCTCGAACCACTGGTGCCCTCGCTCTCCAGAGCATCCTCATGCAGCCTGTGGGATTGTGCCAGGGACTGGGATCCAGCATCCAATGGATCACACAGAGCTACACAGCATCTGCCATCACAGCAGAGAAAAAGGCACAACCCTGTGTCTCCTTTAAAACAGCCAGGACTTCACCTCACTGCCACCCCATAGCTCTCCCTGCCTTGTCATTAGACTTAGGAAAATTAATTTATTTTTTATTTTTTAAGTAAAAATGCACTGAAATCACCCACTTGTCAGTGCTGTGACTGACAATGTGAATATGACACAGCAGGCTTGTGCTGGGCACCTGAAATTTAAATTAATGTGGAAAAAAAAGGAGTTTGCTTGGGTTTTGGCAGAAGATTTGGGCTGTTCCTGCTGTCCAGCCCTGGAGGGCTCTGGCGATCTCCTGCAGCAGAGACCCCCAGTTGTGCCACGCCCGAGGCTGTGCTGGGTCACACAGGGACGTCAGCACCAGGGCAGGGCTCTGCAGCTCTGCCTTGGCTGCACATGGAGGGACCTGCAGCAAACACTGTTTGGCCCCCGTCCTGCTCAGCTCCCTGCACGTCCCATCTGACACACTGGAGGAGAGTTCAACGTTTAAGCGCCTGGAAAAGAAGGCAGGAAAGGGAGGGAGGCATAAATCAGGCTCAGCATAAGGCCCCTTATCTGGGAATGACGCTCTGCAGTCCGTGAGCGTTGATCCATCCACAGGCACTGATCCTGCTGCAGGGATCCCTGCCATGAGATGGACTTTGCTGTGTGCTGGCTGCTCCTGCTTCTCTCCAGACCCCAAGCCCACCCTGCCATGGAGCTGTGGGGTGGCACCGGAGCTGGGCAGGGAGTGCTCTGGGGGGGTGGCTCAGGATGTGGGTTCTGCCCCTGCATCCTCCCCTGGGGCTGCAGGGCTGAGGAACAGATGTGTTGGGCAGAGCTGTGTGTGAGGAGCAGCCAAGAGCAGCTGTGGGCAGGGGCTGAGCAGGGCAGTGTGGGTGCTGCAGTCCCCATTCCTGCCCGGGCTGGGGCAGTGCAGGTTGGCATCAGCCAGGCTGGCTGTGTGTGCATTCACTGCCATCTCATAGCAATGCATCATTTGATGTGATTTGTTCACTGCAATGCTTTGCTTTGGTTTCTCTTCATGTGAGGCTGTGTATGACTGGGCTTTGCCTTGGGGTCCTGTCTCCCCGAGGTGCTGTGGGGGGACAGCAGCACCTTTTGGGCTCTGGTAAATCCACCCCCACAGAGAGGGGAGCAGGAGATTGGGAACCCAGTGACCATGACCAGGGTGCACACGAGCAGGTGGACACAAATGGGAGCACATGTGCTTCCCCCAGCACTGGTGCAGGGGAGAGAAGAGCTCCAGGGGGCTGGGGGGGCACACGGGAAGGACTTGGGGGCAGCAATCCTGACACCCCAACACGACTCTGGGCCTCTGCCCAGGGCCTGTGAGGGGACAGGGACTAACTGGGTGCTGTCCCCTCCTCCACTTCTGCAAGGGAAAGGTAAGTGTGTGTGAGCACCAGAGAGCAACACTGAGCCCTATATGTTTAAACTGGCAAGTTCTGTGTTTGTCATCGAGCTGTAAAATGATACCCGAACAGATGAGGACAGGAACTTCTTGGAAGGCTTGAGCACAGACAGCAGGAGTGGGGGAATAGCATTTTGCTTTATTTCTTTACATGCAATCCAAGGTTTTATTTTTTTTTCCTTGCAGTGTTATATTTTTCTATCCAAAAATGGTTATGAGTCTGCCAGCTCTCAGAGGCAGCACTGGCGTGCTGTTCGAGGGCTTGTGCCGTGTCTGACACCCCGGGGCTGGGGGCTCTAGCTGGGGTCCAGCAAAAGGCACAGACAATAAACCCTGGGCCCGAGGGTTAATGAAAAAGCAGAGGGGTGAGAGAAGCAGTGTGAGGGTGTGTGGGGGAGGTGTGGGCAGTGTCAGGGAGCTCCCATCCCAGTGAAGCTCCAGCCCCGGTGATTTCCAGCTGCTGCTCCACAGGGATGCAGGAGACATCAGAGCTGTGCAGGTGGTGCTGAGCAGCAGCCTGGGTTTGTGCTGCGTTGTAGGAGAACATGTGCTTAAACCAGCAGCTCCTGTTTATCACCAGGATATAGTACCTGTTCCAGTGGGTGGATAATTTTCGGTGAATGAGAAAACGCTGCTTTTCTTTGGGTTCAAGCCATGTGCTGGGGGAGATGATGCTCACAGCAGTGACTCCTCTCAGGTGCTGCGTGGTAGGGGCACCTTGGCACGTGTTCCCTGGGTTATTTATCACACAGAGGTGGTACCTAATTTGGCTGGATGTGGATCCTGTGCGAGGTTACAGAGTGGAAAGGGGGGGGTGCACAAAGCAAATGCTGAGTTTCTCTCTGTGGTGCTGTGACTGTCACAGAGCACGTGAGCTGCTGATGATTTGAAGGATGCTCTTTTTTAGCTTAAATTAGGGGAGAATTCTGAATAAAATCCTTTGCAAAGCCAGAAAGGTTTGTTCTCCACTCATTCTGTGAGGTGCCAGCCAACCTCTGAGCTGCACTTCAGCTCTCAGTTTATCTTGAGGCATCACAAATGTCTGAACAACCACTGGAGTGTCCCTGGGTGAGTCTCAGAGAGAGGGACTTGGGCTCTGGGCACCGACCCAATGTCCATTCAGTTCTCAGGGCATCAGCAAAGAGCTGCCCTGCTCGGGGTCCTTCACCCAGCACTGACTGGGGGTTTCAGCCTGGGGTGAGCTGATGGCAGTTGCAGCCCTGCACTGCTGGGCCCTGGGCAGAGCTGAGCCCTGACCCTCTGTCAGACACTCTCCTGGTGCTTTATGGCCCTCACCACGTCCCAGGGCAGCCCTGAGTGCCCCAGGGTGGTCACAGCCTGCCAAGCTCAATGGTAGAAGACCATGAGGGAAGGCAGGCACAGGTTTCTCACCCCGAGGACTCTCCTGGGAGCCCACCTCATTTTGTGTTATGTTTGGGAGGAAAGGGATGGGCAACCTGAGCTCCTGGAGTCAGGAAGACTGCAAGAAGAGTGAAAGAAAAGCACTGACAACAGTGAACACCAGTGCTCCAAGAGGAGCCCAGGCTGTGCCTCCCATACTCATTCAGTCTTCCTTCATGGGCTGAGATATGAGCACCTATAAACAATCACAAAATGGGGCCATTAGGGAAAGCTCAGTCCACCCAGGGCTCCCAGCAGCATCCCAGGGGCAGCAACAAGAGAAATCATGAGGACCATGAAGTCTTCATGGTCAGCTGGTGTGTGGGGACCTGAGATGGCCAGTTCTTAAAGGTTTGGGGATCATGGCATGGGGATCATGCACAGACATGTTGGTCCCACTGTCCCAGTCTCATAGGTGGTGTCTCAGAAGGGACATGCTGCTCTCTGTGCTCCAGGACCAGCCTGGGGCTGTGGGAAACAGCCCTCATGACCCAACCTGGTCTCTCCACAAAGGCAAGTGTGGGTCCAGGTAAAGTGGTCAACAGTCAAGGTGGCTTCCAGGGTGCTGGGGCCACAGATGGAGAGCCCTTTGTACAGGTCAAAAGCATTTAGAATGAGAGGATGGGGCCGTCAACCCCCCATTCCACTCCTCATCCTCCCTGTGCAGCTCCCCAGGGTGGTGCCAAAGGGCCTGGAGAAGTGGAGCACCAGAAGTAGGGCAGTGTGCTGGCAGTGGGGCAGGGAGAGCCCAAAAACCCTGACACAGCTGGGCTTGGAGCCAGGGCCCTGTGTCCTGCCCTGACCCTGCTCAGCCCAAAGCACACCAGGACCAGCAGTGCAGACACTCAGGGGTGTCCTGGTCCAGCACTCACAGATCCTGCTGGACTGTTCCCAGCCCCAGGCTTTAAAAACCCTCTGGGCAACTGAGCAGGCACAACTAAAAATGTGTCACTGAGAGCAGCACAACACCACAAACTGCTGGGCAGGCTCACAACAACCCAGAGCAGTGACCCCGTGGTGCTGCATCTCCCTGCCCAGCACGGTGGGATCACTGGTGGGGGCAGGAGTCCCCCACAGGGGCACTGGTGCACACGTGTGTGCAGGGGGACACACGTGTCCATGTGTGACACTGCAGGGCCCCTCTCCCATCCAAGGTGAGGGACATGTGAGGATATGGCTGTGCTTTGCACAGAGTGCTGGGGGCTAACCAAAAACAGATGTATAAAAATAAACAGCAATACTAGAGATGTGATTACCAAGGAAACGCATTTACATACAGGAAAACGTCCAAAATTACTGTCATTTACTTCCTTTATTTATTTGCATTTATAGAAATGCTCCCAGCCAGGGATCTGGGCTCAGTCCATCACCCATCACCCACCACCACAACCAGCTTGTCCCTCCTGTGAAGGAAACCCCTCTGATGGGGCTCAGGGACACAGTGCTGGAAACTGCTTTTCTTCATTTCTCATCTCTGGGCACAGAGATTCCCCATCAGCCTTGCTGGGACCCCTCCAGAGCAGGATTTTCTGGGCAGGGGCAGCCCCCCTGCACCCAGCTCTGGGCAGCTGTGGGGGAAATTGGGCCCTGAGAGCTGAGGGGGTGAAGCAAAGGGATGATATTGGGGTAGGGAGATGGGGGATTTCTCGGTCCAGTTGCCATCAGAGAACCTGAAGGACAGAGAAACAGGCTGAGGCAAATCAAAAGAGAAGCATTTTAACTTGCAAGAAATGGAAATGAGAGGAGTGAATTTGGGTCATGCCAAAGCATTCATTCTACGGGAAAAGAAATGTTTTACAAGCCTTTCCTTTTCTTCCCTTCTTTTTCCTTTTTTCCCCTCTTTTTTTTTTTTTTTTTTTTGAGGGATTTACAATAAAAAACCAGTTTTATTTATAAAATACACAAAGAAAATGTTTTAGCTGTCCTTTCCCCTTGCAGCTGTACACAGCCCTCACACCAGGTTAAATGGCACTGGGGGCTCAGTCACCAGCCACCAGCAACAAAACAATGGCACTACTTGGCTGGGATTCTCTCAGATTATAATCTTGCCTCCAAACTTTTCTTGATATCCACAAGAGCCCAGGCACTGAGCCCAGACACAAGGGTCTGCTTTTGGGCAAGACCCACTCTGGTGATGAGCCAACTCCATCCCAGCCTGCAGAATGCCTGTGGAGATGCTGGGGGCACCAAGGTGGGCAAACCTCGAGGTTCCTAAAGTTCTGGAAGTGGCTGCAGACAGGACTGGTTTGGAGAGAAGATTTGGGTGAGTTTTTGGGGGAATGTATTTGCTCATGATACAGCTTTGCCTTAAAGAATCACAGACTGGTTTGGGTTGGAAGGGACCTTAAAGCACATTCAGTTCCAAACCCCTGCCATGGGCAGGGACACCTTCCACCAGCCCAGGTTGCTCCAAGCCCTGTCCAACCTGGCCTTGGACACTTCCAGGGATCCAGGGGCATCCACAGCTTCTCTGGGCACCCTGTGCCAGGGCCTCCCCACCCTCACAGCCAACAATTCCTTCCCATCTCTGCCCTCTGGCAGTTGGAAGCCATTTCCTGTGTCCTGTCTCTCCAGACCCTTGTCCAAAGTCCCTCTCCAGCTTTCTTGGAGCCCCTTTACACATTGGAAGGGGCTCCAAGTTCACCCTGGAGCCTTCTCTCCTCCAGGTGAACACCCTCAGCTCTCAGATTGTCTCCAGAACAAAGGGGCTCCATTTCCATGGCCTCCTCTGGATGGAGGGACATGAACAATGTCATCACTGCTGACAGAGAGAGTGGCAGGGAGGGACAGGGAGCCTGTGTCCTGCACAGCACCCACAGTTCCCACATGAAGAAGGGACACAGAGGCCCTGGGGCCGCGCTGCCACTGCTGGAGAGAACATTTGGCACCACGGACCTTTTGTTACTGCTGAACTCCTGGTCCATGTGAGTCCATCAGCTCCCCCCAGCAGGGGCAGGAGGCTGAGCCAGCAGCACCCACTGCAGCACCCACACCCTGGCACAGAGCTGCTGGAGGGGGGATGACACAGTTTGCTGCTCTGTTCTTGAGCTGCCTCTCCTGGGTAATTAGAGCTGACAGGGTGTGTGCAGAGTTACTGAGTAATTGCCCACACACTTAAGGTGTGGTGGAAGTCTGGAGGTGAAGCAAAATCTTCCGCCTGACCTACATGCAGAGGTGCTGCCCAGCAGCAGCGGGATGAGGAGGTGCAGAGGAGGAAGCAAATGATGAAATGCTTCTGCAGGCACAGCACAAACCTGGCTTTCCCCCAGGTTCTCTGGAGGAGGGACTGAAGTAACCCCAAATCACGCTGGGAGGGGAAGGCAAAGCCAGAGCAGCCCTGCCCAGCCAGGGAGCTGGGGCTGGCCTGGTGGCACACGCTGCCCAAGCCAGCCCTGAGATCTGTCAGGAGAGGGCTGGATTAGCAGGAGCCTCACATGTAGGACAAGGCAGGGAACACTCTGCTGGCTGCCTGTGTTTGTGCCCACATGTTCAGCTGATCAGGTTAACTGGCTCATTTGCCTGGGAGCAGGGAGCCAAGCACTAATGGCTTTGGACACGCAGCCTGTGTGATGCTCTCCAGCCCTTCTGGGCACTGCCACAGGTGCTGCTGAGATCGCCCAGCTCTGGGCACAGGGGCTGGGGCACAGCTTCCAGGAAACATGCCAGGAACTGCACCAGGAAACATGCCAGGGAACGTGCCAGCCAGCAAGGGCTTCTGCAGCCACCCCCTTTACAGAGCAGGGTGGTCCCAGTGCTGCAGTGGGTCTGGCCTTGTTGCACACCTGAAAGGAACAGGAATGGGCCCCTGAGTCAGAGAATCACAGAATCATGGAATCATTCAGGTTGGAAAAGCCCTCTGAGATCACTGAGTCCAACTATTAACCCAGCACCCTCATATTCATCACTAACCCATGTCCCCAGGTGCCACATCCACGTGCCTTTCGAACACTTCCAGAAATGATGAGTCCACCACTTACTTGCCTGGGCAGCCTATTCCACTCTGTCAGTGAAGAAATTTTTCCTAATATCTAACCTAAACCTCCCCTGGTGCAATTTGAGACCATTTCTTCTCATCCTGTGCAGTTCACAACCTTGGCAAGCAACTGAAGAACAGAGATTGGTGCCAGGATAGCCCTTTCCTTCCTTCCCTCACCTTCTCAAGCTCATCTCCAATGCGTACAGAAAGGTTGGGAGCACAGTGTGCTCCAGAGCAGAGGGACCTGGGTGGAACACCCAGCCAGGAGGAGAGCAAAGCCCAAGTGACTGTCCCATCTTAACCTTGAACCTGCAAGTAACTCTGACCAGCCAAGCAACCCCAGTGCACCAGCACCAAGCAGGCAGTGGCCACTTCCAGATTTGGCAATCTCATTGTCCAGCAGGAGGAAATATTCCTGGTGCCACACAGCAGCCCCTGCCTGAGTTTCTCTCTTGCCCACAGAAACCATATGCAGCTAGGCTTCCCTTACATCATCCCATCCTGCCCCAGTCCCACCTTTCCTCCTCTCTCAGCCTTGCCCTTCCCTGCAGCTCTCTGGCTCTGCCTGGCTTGGGGCAGTGGTGGGGACCTGCAGCCCTTCCCTGCAGCAGGACTGGCCGTGTGTCCATCCTCCCCCTCTGAGCNACAGTGGTGGGGACCTGTAGCCCTTCCCTCCAGCTCTTTCCTCCCTTGGGGATGTGGCTCCAGGCAGGACTGGCCATGTGTCCATCCTCCCCCTCTGAGCTCTCCTGGCCAAGGCAGCATCATTTTCTGGTTTGCTTTGGCTCTCAAAGCCTGCAGGCCAACACCCAGCCCTTGGGTAGAGACCAATTTGTGTCCCCCCCAGCCCATCCCACAGAAACCAAACCAAGTCACAGCCACCCAGGCTCAGGTTTCTGTCAGGACCAAATTTTCTTTTTCAGCTCTTTAGCAAGACAAACTCTGAACTCATCTCCCCTGTTTCTGTCTGGTAGAATAATCTGACTGTGATCAACAATATCTGTAACACTTGTTCTCCCATCTATGCTCTGGAAGATAAGTTCTCCTGTATCCACAGTTCCCAGGATTACTCATTCCTCCTGGATGAGGCCTTCTAATTCTTCCATTTAGTTGCTCATGTTCCTGGCATCAGCACAGAAATACTTGAACTGTTTCAGCCTGGTCTTATCTGCTCCCTCAGCCGAGGAGGTGCCGTCCGTTTGCTGGCTGGAAGGGCTGCCTGACGTCGGCTCTTGGCAAGGTAAGTGCTCTCCCATTCCTTGCTGCTCTCTGCTCTTCCTTTCTTGGTTGCTCTGCTCCTGCTGACATGGTCATCCTCCCGCTGGATCTGGATTCCAGGCAGGGAGCAACCAAGGCCAAGAAAGGAAACGCTCAGAGACAGCCCCGAGACCCGTCCACAGGGAACATCACCACTTATCTGCCTTCCTCCTGATAACCTCCTTTTAATATTATCCACTGCAGACTCACCCTTCACAAGTTCTTTATCCACTGTAATGCTGTGATCCCATCTTCTCTAGGTTAGCTAATAATTTCCCATGGGTGCTTTATCCGATAGTTGTTTAAATCCAGACAGACACAACGCAATGCAGAAAAGCCATGGATTGCTCAGTCCCTGACAAGATGCCTTTGGAGAACACAAGCTGGATTTTATTCCATTTTTCCATACATCTCATTGACTTTATCTGTTGTCCCATATAACATAAGCTCAAAAACCTTGTGTATGACACAGGCCAGATTATTTACCCTGCATTTATAGCTTACAGTGCCTGCTTTACAGTCTGCAGTGTGCTGGCAGTGCCTTGGACTGACTCTTCTTCCAGTTCTGTTCCTTCATGGGACCTGCCTACAACGTCCTGGTGGTTCTACTTCTGCAAGTCCAGAGGAGGCCACTTACCCTGACCCCAGGGCTGGAGTCCCTCTGCTCTGGAGCCAGGCTGGGAGAGCTGCAGGGGTTCACCTGGAGAAGACTCCAGGGGTACCTGAGAGCCCCTTCCAGGGCCTAAAGGGGCTCCAGGAGAGCTGGAGAGGGACTTTGGAAAGGGTCTGGAGAGACAGGACAAGCAGGAATGGCTTCCCACTGCCAGAGGACAGGGATAGATGGGATATACTGAGGAGAAATTCTTGTCTGTGAGGGTGGGGAGGCCCTGGCACAGGTTGTCCAGAGAAGCTGTGGCTGCCCCTGGATCTCTGGAAGTGTCCAAGGCCAGGTTGGATGGGGCTTGGAGCAACATGGGCTGGTGGGAGGTGTCCCTGCCCATGGCAGGGGATGGAATCAGATGATCTTTGAGGTCCCTTCCAACCCAAAACATTCTGAGATTCTGTGATTCATGAACCAATTCTTCCAAGACTCTGAGGCAGAGATGAGCTGGTTCCTCACAATCTCAGTGCCCTGAATTCTTGGAACTTTTTTCCACACAGGCAGTGGACACTTCCATTTCCACACTGTCATTCCCATGTTCAATAGGAGCATCCTCACCAACAGCAGTGCTGAGGGCTCAGGCAGCAGCACCTTCCCCCCTCCTCACGTACTCATCCCACACTCTTGTCAGAAAGCCACTTACTTACCAGTTGTGCCACCCTCAGTCCCAGAAGACTAGTTTCCAAAGTTCCTGAGGAAGATCACACATTTAAGAACAGTCCTTTGTATACTAATCCTTTCCAGTGGCAAAGACTTCCTCGTAAGCTCAGATCATCTGCCCACCTCCACTGTGCTCTCTCCTTGCCCTTCACCAAAAATGACAGAACTCCTCTGAAGGGCACCTGAGTCTTTCTTCCCTTTGCTCATCTCCCCTGCCTTGGCCTAGACACACTTGGCATGTGAAAGCAGGAACCTGCCCACCACTTGTCCCTGTCCCTCTTTGCCTGCTCCCTCCTCTCTGTCTTCTCGGCACCTCCACCTCTGTTTCCTGGTTAACACTGTTACCTCTGTCTTTCTTCCTTCAGGACAAGCTGCTCTTTTCTCTTTTATGGCCGACCCTCTGTTTCTCCTCCCTGAGCTCTGGGACTCCAAACCGTGGTCTCTGCCCCATTTTCTGTCCTTTCACCTGCCTTCTCCTTTTCTCCTGGGTTTCTAACACAGTTTCCAAGGGTGTCAGTCCTTGTTCAGATCTTTTCATAAACAAGTATGTGCAGTTCTCCAGTTTCTTTGTGGTTCTTCCTTTCTCATTTCCTATACTGTTCTAAATTTCCCATTTCACTCCACCACATTATCCAGCTGTTTCTCTGCTTTTTGGTCTCTCCTCCACGGTGCCCTCTGGGCACAAAGCAGCTTCACCTGCAGCACTGGGAGGGTGAGGGGTTGGGAGCTCTGGGGCCAGATTATGGGAATGTTTTCCAGCTTCTCTCAGCTCCATCCCAGGTACATCACCTCTGTTCTTCCCACTCTGCATGGCTGCAAGTGAGAGGGGGATCAGGCCTTGTGACAACACGGCCAAGGCTGCACCACTCAGACCCTTTGCCATGAGCAGCCCACGTGGAAAACAAAGGAACAGCAGGACACATTCAGCCACACAACAGTTGGGGTGTTGGAGGATAAGATATGCACTCCATTAAAAGCTCAGAGATAAAATCCTTCTCTAGCAGCATTGTTGTTTCCAGGAACACCTTAAAGATGCTTGATTTTCCTTTTCTTATGTCCTTGTCACACAAAAGCAGTGAGAGCAACTCTCCTCACAAGCACCATTAGCTACTTAACACACTGTGGGTGGAAGGAATAAAAGCTGAGGTTTTGGCTGTTCTTTGGGCCCAGCTCATCCAGCTGTGCAGGGATACACCAAAATCCAAGTGACATCCCACCCCCATAACCTGGGCTTTGGGGTGACCCAATTGTGGCCTTCCAGGACCTGCAGGGAGCCTACAAGAAACACTGGGAAAGACTTTTTGCAAGGGTTTCTAGTGACAGGACAAGTGGGATTGACTTCTCACTGCCAGAGGGCAAGATTAGATGGGATATTGGGAAGAAATTGTTCCCTGTGAGGGTGGGGAGGCCCTGGCCCAGGTTGGGCAGAGAAGCTGTGGCGGCCCCTGGATCCCTGGAAGTGTCCAAGGCCAGGTTGGATGGGGCTTGGAGCAACCTGGGACAGTGGAAGGTGCCCCTGCCCATGGCAGAGGGTGGAATGAGATGGTGTTTAAGGTCCCTTCCAACCCAAATCATTCTGTGACTCTCTGATTCTCTCTCCATGGAAGCCACCATGATGAGATGATTTTGTCTGTCCAGACAATCGCACTCATTTGTGGATTTCATCTGATTTCATTTGTCTCTGGAGCAGACAGAACACATGAAATGCAGGCTCCAAGCTCATCACACTGTTCAGCAGAGTTGCCCTCCTGAGCCACACAGTCATACAACAGAGTCATTTATTTGGGGACATAATCACAAGAAAACCCATTCACAAGCCAGATTCCAACAGATGAAGGATTTGGTCACCTATAGACAAAGTGATATCTCAAACTCAGGATCAGCCAGACCCGGACCTCAAACCCAAAAAATGCAGCACAAACCATTCAGTGTGACCCAGCAGTCACTCATGTTGCCATTTTTCTGCCTCTTACCTCCTGGCCCCTGGGCTGCCTTGTAAAGAAGTTCCACGGTGAAAGTCGAGCCAAAAGTCGAGAATTTCCAAGAGACGTGAAAATAGCAGAATGCAAATTCTGTGGAGGCTTGAAATTTCAAGTGATTTACCGGTGTCAAAGCCGTAAAATCAATTTGGCAGGTGTTTGCTGGTTAAAATTAGTTTTAACTGAAAGCTGGAGGCACTATTGTGGGTGTCTGGGAGCATCGTTGGGGATGCACGAGGCATAGGCACGACTGCGCGCGGCGCCTGTTGTGCAGTGCAACCCCCCGTGTGCCCTGCAATGTGAATTGTGTGGCTCAGAGAGCTCTGTGGGCTGGAGCCTTGGGGCTGGTACCACAGACCAGCACCTGCAGAGGTTTTCTGGTGTTTGTTCTGGCACTGGGGGGGTCAGTGTGTGGTCAGTGGGGCTCAGAGGCCTCGTTGATGACTCGGGTGGGCTCGCAGGGTAAGCCCAGCCAGGACAGCAATGGGAAGAGAGAGCTAATGGACTCACAGAATCATAAAACCATTGAATTGTTTAGGTTGGAAAAGACCTTTAAGATTGTCAAGTCCAGCCATCAGCCCAGCCCCACCCCTGTGTTCACCACTAACCATGTCCCCAAGTGCCACATCCACACCTTTTTTGAAAGCTTCCAATGATGGCAACTCCACCACTGCCCTGGGCAGCCTGTGCCAGTGCTTTACAACCCTTTCCATGAAAAAAATATTTCCTAATATCCAAGCTAAACCTCCCCTGGCAGAAATTGAGGGCATTTCCTCCCCTCCTGTCTCCTGCCTCAGAAAGGAACGTGGGTTCTGCTCACCCTGACCAAGGCAGCACCGGCCTGTGCTGTGTCCCCGTGGCAGAGCTGCCCTCCCAGCACACCCACCCAGCTCTGGGGTGCTGGGTGGAATTGTTCTGTGCCCCTCCCACCCCAGGCACTGTAGCTGCCCCTCCTGATCCTGGTACTCTGAGCACTTCACCTGCTCAGTCCAATCTCTTCTGAGCTTTTGGGATTCTCTGGAGGATTCCTGTGAGAGGGTGGGGACTGGTGCTCTCAGAGAGAGCTGCACCATCCCTTAGAGAGGCTCTGGGCAGCTGCCTGCATGGGCCAGGGCAGCATCCTACCCATGTCAGTACCTGCCCTGCCCACCAGCCCTCAGGGCCTCAGCTCCAGCAGCACTGGGAGCAGAGCCCATCCTGACCAGTTCCTCAGCTTCTTCTCCCCCACCCCCGGAGGAGCCTTTTTCCCAAGGAGCCTGAGAGATGCAGGAGAGGTGTCAGGGCAGCTGCAGAGGAAGGTGGTTGTGTTCTGCAGTGGTAGAAGGACCTGCACAGAGAAGGGAGTCAGTGAGTGCTGAGCAGAGACAAGTGCAGACCTGGGGTGCACATCCCACACCCCGCATGTGAAAGTGAGGAACAGGGAGGTCTCCTTCTCCTTCCTGACTGTTCAAACCTCCCCAGTATCGTCTGTCTCTGCAGTTCATCCCCCCCCCAGTACTCCACAGCCCCCTCTCAGGCCCCCTTGGCCCTGGACTCCCCTCCTAGGACTTGCTTGTGTATTGCTATGACAGTGAACAGGGAAGCCTCAAGCCAAGTGTCTGGGGGAACGAGGATCCTACAAAACCAGGCAAGGGGGATGGACTCTGCCCTTGCACAGCAAGCATCTCCCTGATCAAACCCTCGTGAACTGAGGAGGGTCAGGCTCCAGCTGCCTGCCTTGCCCTTTCCTCCAGAGGAGATGCCATTTCGTGACAGTCCTGCTGTCACCAGAGAGCTGCTGCACAGCTCTGCCTGTGCATCCTGCTGTCTCTTGGAAAACCACCACATCCCAGTGACCCTGGTTCACCCCCACAGTCCTGCTGTGCCACTACCTGCTGCAGTCCACCCCAAGCAGGGACTGCCACACGTCTCATCCTACCATCAGACTCCATGAAAAATCCAGAGATTAGAGCCCCCTATTCATTCCAGCATCCCAGTCTGCCCCAGCAGTGCCATGATAGGATGCCAGGATGCCCCAGCACCCTGTTGCACTGCAAGACCCCACTGCTCTGTGGGATACCAGTGGCCACCTGTGCAGGATCCCACTATACCAGGCAACAGTGCCTGCAGACTCCTCTTCTTCCCACTTCCAGTCCCTCCTCTCTCCAGCCCTCTCACCCAGCTGGCTGTGCTGGAGGTGACATCATGTCCAAAGTCAGGTATTTGGGAGCTGATGCTGAGGACTCTGGCAGCTGAGGTGGTCTCCCCTCTGTCACAAGGGTTCTGGCCCTGGGATTCAGAGGAACAACCTTCAGAAAGCAGGCACTGAATCCTTCAGCACATTTTGCAGGCAAAACATTGCAAACTCCATTGCCCCCATCAAATCCTCCTGCCATGTTCGTGTCTGAGCTTCTCCCTGCCCTCCCAGCTTGTGGCTGGAAAAAAAACCCTTCCCACCCCTGCTGCTTCTGCTGTGCAGTGGGGCTGGAGCCATGGGACACCCTGACAGTGGCTCTGTCCCCAGGCTGGGCACCATGTCCCCAGAGAAGAAGCAGAAAGGGACTCCTCCTGGGGTTTCCAGGGACTCTCCCTCAAGCAGGCCACCCTCACACTGGCTTGTGTGCTGGGGCTGCTCTCCTGCCTGGAACATCACTCCATTTCCCAGAAAGGACCCGTTCCAGGAATCAGAAGATGCTCCAGGACATCAGGCCTAAGGAAGAGGAGTCAGTGGAGCAAGGCAGGCTCAGGCCCAGGGGCTCTGGGCTGGCTCTTCCACAAACAGCAGCAGGCCTGGACCAGCACCACTCCTGTCCTCACTCCAGGGTCAGCAACGAGTCCAGAGGGCAGGGCAGGGAGTCCTTGATCTTCCCTTTGGAAATAAGAGAAGAAGCAGAAAGGGTTTGGCTTTCATTAATATTTTTCTTCAAAAGTTTTCTGGCTTCCCTTCCCTTCCCCAACTTCTGCCAATATTTCTCCGAGGGGGCGGGCAGCGAGGAGCAGGGAACGTCTGGCAGCTTTTTGTTTTCAATTCGCACAAGCCCATTCTGTGTGTGTGTTTTTTCTCTTTCTGGAAATTTGCTGCAGACAGGCACTTCCTGCAGAAATCATGATTTGCAAGGGAAAAATATCTTACAAACATGTTTTGTGCCTTTCAGTTTGCCCCGGGTCTGCAGAACCCTGGGCTGGGCTTTGTGTTGCTGACCCTGTGAGGCACCAGCAGCAGTAACCCCCAGCACTGTGCTCCCTCAGCAGCCCTTCCTGTCCCTTTCCCTCTGCCACCCCGGCACAGCCCCTCCCCGGGCCACCCCATCACTCCTGGGGCTTTGTCACAGACATGGAGGGAAGCTCCAAGCCTGGGGGGTGGAAATGACTTCAGGGTTCAGCTAAGAGAGAGGTTATGCTGGTTGAGCTCCACCAGTGTGTCCTGGTTTGGGGGGACAGAGATGTCCAGCCTTGGCAGAAGGCTGCTCCAGATGTTTTACCAGCTGTTCACCTCTGGCTTTCTCCCCACTCTCAGAGTTCTGGAGGACAAGCAGGCAGCAATGGCCACAGCCAGGCAGGGGCACCTGGGAGGAGCAGGGGCACTTGCAGCTCAGAGACCCTGCGTGGGCTTTGGCCTCTGCTCCCTGGGTCCCCTCTGATCCCTGAGCACTCCCAGTCACACACTGGCCCATCCTGACCTGGGCTTTCCCAGACAAAGTTTTCTGGTCCTGGAGTCTGTGCAGGTGGCCAGGCACGGGGATAGTCAGGGCTGTGAGGTTAAATAATTCATTCCACATAAATCTTTCCTAGAAACAATTTTTTTCTTCCCAGGGAGACACATTACCACCTCGCACACACAGACCTGACCAGGAATTATAAGAGCGCGTTTCTGCAGCGGCGAACGGGGCAGGGAGAAGGGAGAGAAGGGAAGGAATAAAATATAGATTCTTGAACTCAGACCTGGGAAGCGGCAAAGCATCAATCTTGTTAAAGGACTAGTGTGGACTCTCCAGCCAGCCCACTTCATCCTGACTCCTGACAGGCCCCGATGATTTGTGCCTGCTCAGCAGAGGAGAAGTCCCATAACTCACCCTCCGAGACGGCGTGGGATGGAAGCGGGAATGACTCACCGCCCGCCGCATCCTGTCGCGGCCCCGGGGCTCCCTGTGCACCCCCCGCCCCCGCGGGCTGCGGGGCAGGCACGGGGTCCATCCCCACCCCTCCCCTCGGCGTGGCACAAAAGTCTTGGAGAAGGGCAGGGTCTGCTCAGAAACGTATGGGGCTCGTGGTGTTTTTAGCCATTGCGTGATCTGGATTATAAAAGGGGGGTGAAATTCCTGGATTGTCCCAATTTACTGCGCTGCTTGCCTGGAAAACAGGCGCAGCAGCAGCAGCTGCTGTCCCCTATCTTGCCAGCTAGAAGGGTTTGCTCTTCCCACCCAGCCCTGGCTGGGGCGCAGGAATGCTGCCGTTGCTCTGTTGGCCGCGGCAGGTCGAGCCCGCAGGGCTGTGCGGGGATGTGCTGAGCACGGTTATCATCTCCGGGATGGACGGTGCCTCTGCTCCGAGCCCTGCCCGCGGGCGCCGGAACTGAATGCTTGATTAGTGCAGAATCCTGAGCAAGGAGAGGAAATTCTCCCTGGAGCCCTGCCAGGCCAAGCCCGCATCCAAAAATACATCCTGCCGTCCTGCTCAGAGCCCAAAGGTTTTTGGAAGGGAGGCTGCAGCTGCTTCGCATGCAAAAAATAACAGCAGCGCTGAGAGCCCCACGTTCCTCACAAACAGGGATGGAGTCACTTTCAAATCACAGCGTTTATTCCAAAAGAGAGATGGGGAGAAGAGAAAGAAAAAGACGCACATGCACCACCATGGATCTGGCAGGCAAATACAGCTCCAGGGCTTCTGTTTGCCCATCACAGAAAGATTTACTAGGGGAAAAAAATATAGGCTGATTAATTATGCAGCCGGTTTGGTCCATTATATCATAAAACCCAGCTGTGTAGGACAACCTTGGAGATGCTCCTCTCCAGCATTATCTCAGCCCGGAACCAGGCGCCTGGAGCCAGGAGAAGCCGTCTCGGCACTGAGCGCTCGCCGCCGCGCCGAGCGATAGCTCTTCCCCAGCCCACCTTTTCCACTGGAGATTAGGAGAGCAGTGAACTTTGATATGGTACCAGTGCTAATTTCAATCGGCAGGCCCCTCGCTGGTGTCACCGGAGGCCTCGGGTTCATTCAGAGAGCTGCGGCAGCGCGAGGGGAGGAGGGAAAACAGCCAAAGACTCCCCTTGAATATTAATGAAGCATCAAAGCTTTTAGCTGCATGGCCGTGTCTGAGCGCGACTGCTCTCCAGGGCTCTGCTATGTTTGGCACAATAAAGCCTTGGTAATTATTTCCAATAACTAATTTAGATTATCATTAGCCCCACATTGGAGGCACAGAGAATGCTGCCCTTTCAAACACTTGAACCACTGAGCCTCAAAAATAAAACGTTCGCTCTCTGCAAAGAGATCTTTGCCAGCTCTAATAAATTAGAATATATTTGTGTGCGTTAGCGCCTGTGGTGGCTCCGGATAATGAGAGCAGGTTGTGTCTGGGAACGGAGGAGAAGGCGGCCCCTCCCTGCCCTCCCCACCCCCTNCTTCGGGCCCCAATTTGTCCCCATTATCCTCCCGCACCCCCCAACCCCGAATCACCCAGGCCTGGCAGCCGACCCTGTCACAGCCGGTAATAACCCATAAATCATCCCACGCCTTCAAAGGAAATGTCTGTGTGCTGTTAACAGCCTCCTGTGCCCCAGCCCTGGCTGCCAGCCCTGTGCCCAGCTGGGCTCTGCATCCCAGGGCAGATGCTCTGCATCCCAGGGCAGCTGTTTTGCACCCCATGACACCCACAGTGGGTGCTCTGCCCCAACCCTGCTGCCCTCTGCAGCCAGGGGGGCTCCAGCAGCTCTGCCCACACCTCTGCAGTGCCCAGGAAAAGCTCCCCAGCTCCTTGGCTGTTGGTGCTGCCATCGTGGCCAGTCCTGGGCAACCCCAACACTGGGGCTCCTCCAGCCACTGTGAGGCTCATGCAGCAGCCTGTGCCTGCACTGCCTGCTCACCCTCTGCCAGGGAGCAATCCCCAGCCAGCAGGGATGTCCCAGGAGGAGGTGGGAATGGGGCACACATGGAACCATCCGGGTAAGTTCTGACTGCCCCAAGACAAGGCAGAGCTCTCAGTGCCCCCCCTGAGCCCAAAGCCTGCCCGTAACTCCTGCCTCTGCCACCACAGGGGCCTGGGGACCTTGGGTGGATCACTCCAGCTTTCACAGCCTCCGTTTCATCAACCATGTCATTAGGCTAATGATAATTAATGCCTGCAAAGGGCTTTATGCTCTTCAGCTGGAAGGTGATAGTGAAGGGTAAATTATTGTTATTACCATAAACACAGGGTACCTGCCACTTACAGGGTGGGACCTGCTTTCTGACTTGCCTCAGCTCCTCTTGGACTAGGACCAGGGTCAGGTGCAAGCTTTGCTTCCTCCACAGTTTCCAAGAGAACCCGAGTTTGAGCCAGGCAGGACTGGGGGCTGAGCCTTTTCCATGCAAAGACTCCAAAGTAAGGCTTGAGCTCATCCATGGAGGTGTGAGTGTTGCAGCAGCGCTGGGGGAGGATGGGAGAGGTTCCTCTGCCATCTCCTTGTTCGAGGCCAACTGTAGGAGCTCAACAAGTCGATGTGCCAGATCCTGCACCTGGGTCACACCAGCCCCAGGCAGAGCTCCAGGCTTGGGGCAGAGGGGCTGGAAAGCTGCTTGGCAAGAAAAGGCCCTGGGGCTGCTGGTGACAGTGGCTGAACACGAGCCCAGGTGTGCCCAGGTGGGCAAGAAGGCCAATGGCCCCTGGGCTGGACCAGCCATGGGGTGTCACAGCCCCAGGGTAGGGACTGTCCCTGTGCTGGCACTGCTGAGGCACCTCCTGCCCTGGGGGCAGCTCTGGGCCCCTCAGACAAGAGAGACACTGAGGAGTTGGAGTGTGTGCAGGGAGGGGAAGGGAGCTGGGAAGGGGCTGGAGCAGCAGGAGCAGCTGAGGGAGCTGGGGGGGCTCAGCCTGGAGAAAAGGAGGCTCAGGGGGGACCTTCTGGCTCTGCAACTCCCTGACAGGAGGGGGGAGCTGGGGGGGGTCGGGCTCTGCTCCCAGGGAACAAGGGACAGGAGGAGAGGGAACAGCCTCAAGCTGTGCCAGGGGGGATTAGGTTGGATATTTGGGAAAATTTTTTCACGGAAAGGGTGATCAGGCATTGGAACAGGCTGCCCATGGATGTGGTGGGATCACCATCCCTGGAAGTGTTCAAAAGGCATGTGGACATGGCACCTGGGGACATGGGTGAATGATGGACTTGGCAGTGTTGGGGTAATGGTTGGGCTTAAAGATCTCAGAGGTTTCTTCCAGCCTCAACAATTCTGTGGTTCCATGATTCCATCCCAGTTCTCCGAGGGGTGCTCACCTCGCTCTCACTGGCTGTGTTCTCTATCCCTGTGCATTCCAGCTGGGATGCAGCAGGCAGTGCTTGGCAGGTGGGCAGGAACCCCACAGTGCAGCCCCTGCCCCTGGAGCTGGGACCATCCAGTGTCCCCATGTGCCTCCTGCAGCCAGACAGGGCAGCAACTGGTGATGGGATCTGAGCAAACCCTTCAGCCCCAGGGGAGTATCCACATCACATGTGGATACATCCACATGTGCAATTCCATGTGTCCCAACCCTTCCGGACCACCACTTGTCCACACCTTTCTCTCTCTTGACCATGCATCCCAGCACCCTTCCCATCATTCTTAAACCACTTCTTCCCACTTGCTTATTAAAGAATAAGAAAGAAAGATTTGGTTGGATGGTTGATTGACTTCACTGTTTATGTTTTAAGCTCCTATTCCCTATGGACAGTTTCAGTTTTCATTAAAAGTCTTTCATCAGAATGAGCCAAAATTGTCGAAGGCTGTGTCTGGTTTTTTATTAAAAGCTGAAATCTGCAGTGGAAAAAAAACATATTTCTCTCTCTATGCTTCCCCATCCCTTCTCCAGGTTTTTACTGAAATCCTCTGTACAGAAGATTCCTTTGCTGGTAGGAGAAGTTGCCTCACCTGGGATGGAGCAGGGGCTCCTTTCTCCCAGGCAGAGAGAGCAGGAGCATCATTGAGCTGAGCCAGCTCCTCGTTGGCCCAAGCACTGCTGAAACCTCACAGCAAGTTCGGACCAGGGACAGAGCTGCCATCCTTGGCTGTTGTGGCCAAGCTGGGACTCTGGCAGGAGCAGAACAGCAAGAATAGGGATGCTGGAAACTGGTGGGCTCCCCAGGGCTGGGCCTGCCTGCATGGCCTGACTGCTCTGTCCACACAACCACTTCAGTCTTTGCAAGGCCACAACAGCACTGGTGGTGGGGACCTCCAGAAGTCCCAGTCCATCCTCCCTCGTGGAGCAGGACTGTCACCAGCACAAATCAGGGCAGCCATGGCTGTGCCCAGCCAAGTCTCACCAAGGATGGGGTGCCTGTGACCTTTCAGAGCTGCACCACCCTCCTGGGGGACAACTTTCCCTGGTATCCAACCTGAAGCTGCAGTCTGTGGATGCTGCTCCGTGTCACTGTGTGTGCCACAGCCAAGAGGAGTTTGGCTCCCTCAGCTTTGCATTTACCCTTCAGGTACCTGCAGGCTGGGAACAGCCCACGTGTGCCCAGACTAACCCAGCCCAGCTCTCTCCTGCAATCCTTGCTGCCCCAGGCCCCTCATCCTCACCACACCTTGGCTCCAGTTTCCCCACATTCCTTTTGAACTGGGGGCCTGGCACTGGACACGGTTCTCCAGAGGCAGCTCACCCACGTTGCATGGAGGGGATAACTGCCCCCAGTCTGGCTGTCCCAGCAGAGCATGAATGAGGGAGAATGGCTTTTCACTGATAGAGAGCAGATTTAGATGGGATATTGGGAAGGAATTCTTCCTTGTGAGGGTGGGGAGGCCCTGGCACAGGGTGCCCAGAGAAGCTGCAGCTGCCCCTGGATCCCTGGAAGTGTCCAAGGCCAGGTTGGACAGGGCTTGGAGCAACCTGGGCTGGTGGAAGGTGTCCCTGCCCATGACAGGGAGTTGGAATGGGTTGAACTTTAAGGTCCCTTCCCACCCAAAGCAAATGGTTCTATGATTTCTCTTACATTCAATGAGTGTGGGCTGTTGGCTGCACAGACTCTATGTAACCTCCAGGTGCTCCATAAGCTGCTGCTCATCCAGCCATGTCCCCGTGGGGAGCAGGTGCACTGGGCTGGACTCCTCCTTGCCCTCAAGAGGAATTGAGCAGCTCAGGTTGAAGAGCCTCCCAGCAGAGCTGGGGAGCACCAGAACTTGCAGCTCCTGCTTTCTTTCCCTGCTGGCCCCAAAGCTGCCCCTCACACTGACCTCACATGTAATGCCCCATTCCCATTTGTGTTGCAAACTCACACGTGGCATTAAAGGCAAGGCATCTTCCAAGACCTGCATATTCCCCATCATTCCCAGGTGCACCAGGAGCTGCTCCAGGGGACATCCATGCACCCCTCCTGCCTCCTGCCAGGGTTCATGTCCTTGGTTCATGCTGTCTTCATCGTTATCTATGAAATGTAATTAACCTCTTCTCCTTCTCTCTCCTGCCTTGGTTCCTCTCTCTCAATCCCAACATGGTTTCTTCCAGCCCATGTTACTGTTCCTGGAGGAAATGGGTTATCTTTCCTGTCTTTCTGTATGTGCAAACTCACAGCTCCTACCCCCTGGCTCGGCACCACACACTAATGGGGAGGAGGCTGAAACTGAAATGTATCAAAATGAGAACTCAGCTTTGCTTTCACATCCTCTGAAGCCTTATTTTGCTTTTCGGGCCAAACGTATTGTGCATTTTCTGTAACAATGAACTTCTCACACTTATTATGATAAACTGAGACTGCACTTCCCACAGTAGATGAAAATCCTTCATTTCAATCAGCAGATTGACTTCAAGTTTCAAATATTTTTGGATACATACACATTTTTCCATGGATTTTCTGACAAGGGGAGTATCCTGCCTGCAGCCAGTCCTTGTGTGAGCACAGCTGAGCGCCGGGTGATGCGATCTCCTGCTCTGCTCCATGCACTGGGAGGGCACAGCTGATGCCACGTCCTTGCTCCCTGGGCAGTGCCAGGGCATTAGTTTCCCTGCCCAGGACTCATCTAGACATACTGGAAAATGCTTGTTTTGCCACTCCAGGGTAAATCCATCCCAACCCTGTGAGCACTCAAGGCACAGGGGCTTTTAGAACATCCCACCCGGGCTGTGCAACCAGCCACTGAACTGCAGTGCAGAAATCCCTCAGGTTCCAGGACAGCAGGAAGAACAGGAGAGCCTCTAGAAAATGAAGCCAGGCATATATCCCTACAGTTTTACCCTATCGCTGAGAAAAATGAGAGAAGTCTGATTCACCTAATGCCCCACCACAGCTCAGGCACCGCTGCAGAGTCCCGAGCTAAGCAAACATGTGGCACTTACAGCTGGAGCAGGCTTTTCCTGCATCCCAAAGCCTCTGCCCCTCCCTGACTGCACCTGCCCACTGCCACCTCGACTCCCTCCTCACCTTTGGCACATCCCTGGGTGCACCTTTCTCCAGACACCAGAGATTCTCCAGCGCCTGCATCCATCACATCCCCACCCAGCAGTGTCCAGCCCTCTGTCTCCAGGGACCATGGACAGAAATGAGCTTCAAAACACACCAGACAGGGAATAAAAGTGTTTTCACTTAGATTGGCCAAAGCTGGGAGGATGCTGTGTGGGGGTAAATCCTGAGGATGCAGCAGCCCACAGCCAGCTGGCCAGCCCATCCCTTTACGCACATTTGGAGGCAAGGGGAAATAATCATCCTGTCAAACTCTCCAGAGTGAATTCCTGGGAAACAAGAGTGCCATGCTGTGGTGAGCCAGGTGGCACAGAGCTCACCCCACGGGTGGCCCCGGGCAGCCCCCAGTCTCCACCAAGGGCAGTGGGGAGCTGTGTTTTGCCACATCACCTCCATCCTTCACCTTCAGAAACGAAGCGTGCAGAAAATGAGACCAAAATGCTTTTGCTGACAGGTTGGAATTAAGAGATTCCAGCTTTTTATAAACAGTCTTTGGATTTCCTGAAAGTTACTGCACCGGGCATCATTTGTATGCAGGATGTGTTGTAGCTCAAAGGTACCAGAACTAATGCTGTCCTGTTAATGAACTGAGTGAGTAATAGCCATGGGTATAGAAAGCTTATGTCTGAAACTAATCCTAGTTAATGAATCTATTGTTACAGGTATTAAATGGTGACAGGGGGTTTCATCCATCAGCCCTCCATTAATCACAGCATCCCCGCCTATGCTTATTATTTAGAAGCCAGCAAAGGGATCTTAATGATATTAGTAATAGAGCGGTTGTGGTACGTGACCCGGGACAAGCCGGGGATTGGAGGTGATAAGTGTCTGATCACATAAGGCATTTTAGAGGTGATGCAGGAGGCTTTGCTCCCCATGGCATGTTATCTTGTCTCTGCCAGCTTGTTCTGCTCAGCCAGCCCTGCTTGGAGAGCAGCCGTGCGTCGAGCCGTGGTGGCCACCTCGGGAGCCTCCCCTCACCTGCTGCTGTCAGCCAGGAGATCCCACTGCTCAGGGGCTGCCCCTGCTCTCCAAAAACCTCTCCCTGCAGCCCCCCCGGTGCCCCAGAGTGCAGGGGCACAGCACAGGGCTGGGGTATGTCCGGGGGGAGCTCACATGGGCACAGGAAGAATCTGGCTGCACAAGTAGCCAGGTGCAAGCCCACGTGCATGAGCACAAATACCCACACACCCACGCAGCCTCGGAGCAAATGACTCAAAGGTTTCTCTGGAAAGACGTGAGGAGCATCTGATATTCTACGCTAATTCTCCATCTGGACATTCTCGGCGTGTATGTTGGGATGGGATTCATCTCATTGTGGCCCCTGAAATCAGAAATATTTCAGCTCAGTGGAGGAACACCACCATCTCCAGGGCAAGGCAGGGTCTCTGAGAGGGCCAGGACAGTGTCTAAGGTAAAGCAGGACACCAGGGCTTCAGGGATGGCCTTTGCTGCCTGCACGGTGTGACCCTCGTTGGTTGTTGATGGTGGGAATAAGTCCCAGCTCTGCACAGCTCAGCTCTGAGCAGGTGAGGCTGCGTGGTGTGAGGACCCTTAATGGGGGCAAGGACAGGCAGCTTTGGCAGAGATCTTGCTCTGCTGGGTTCAGTAGTTTCTCTCCATTCTTCTCCTGAAGAACACTGTACCCTGAAGGTTACTTCTCCTGAAGATTTACCACAGTGGCCCTGGGTGAGGGACATCCACTGGAGCAAAGCTCACTGGCCACCACAGCAGCAGCAAGGCCAGCAGATCATGCTGCTGGGGTGGGCAGGGATGCTGTGTGAGTCAGGGGCTTCCCTCAGGATGTGAGTGCAAAATCCCAAACACAAAAACCTACAGCAAATGAACAACCCAGAGCTCCCTGCTCAACTTCCATCCTCAGCCACCTCTGCAGTTCCTGGTCTGCTGACAGTTCCCAGCTGACAGAGCAAGCTCCCCAGTTGGTGCCACAGCTGCAGCAATCCCAGTGATCTGCTGAAGCTGATGGGAACAGAGGGATGCCCAGACACCACACAGGCAGCCACGGTGCTGGAAGAGCAGTGGTCCCTGAGCTCAGTGCCCAGGTACCCACTGCCCCCACAGAGCTCACAGCACCTGTGGAGCTTCTCCCCACCAGGCCAAGGCTGTCAGGGGCAAGATGGGCTGGTTTGGTGACCAAATGCAAGGCAGTTTCCTTGAGCCAAACACTTCCTCCTCTTTAGGTCTCCATTGTTCTCTATGAAATTCCTCCCTGGACAAGGGAGGCAATGGCCCCTGTCCTGTCCCAGCCACGGTGTGTCCAGCAGGACGAGAGGCTGAGGGAGCTGGGGGGGCTCAGCCTGGAGAAAAGGAGGCTCAGGGGGGACCTTCTTGCTTTCTGAAACTCCCTGACAGGAGGGGGGAGCCAGGTAAGGGTCAGGCTCTGCTCCCAGGGAACAAGAGGAAATGGCCTCAAATTGCACCAGAGGAAGTTTAAGTTGGATATTGGGAACATTCCTGTCCTCAGCAGGGGAACCTGCTCTGGCAGCTGGTGTGGGAGCCACGTGTGACATCCACCCTGTATGTCCTGCTCTGGGGGAAGAGCTGAGCTGTGATCAATGCTGTGTGTCCACACACAGACTGGGCACCCTCAGGGTTTCTCTCCTCCATGCCCATCCCTCAGGGCATCCCGTGGTGCATTGGCATCAACAAGCTGGACACAGAACAGCTCTGGAGACCTGCAGGGTGGATCAGTCCTTTTCTGTTCTCTGCAAGGACTCCAAAACCTACATTTCTATGAAAAGCCAAGACAGGTAATCTGCCACATGGTTATATTTTTAGGTTAATAACAGATGTGTAAATATATATATGTCTCATCTTCACAGGTACTCGGAGCCAGTAGCTCACCACTTGCCAATGTTTAAAACAAGCCCAGAGCTAACTCAATAAGCTGACTGTAAATCCAGCTCTAACCTGACTCCCAGATCTCAGGCTGAGGCTGCAGACCTTCCCACACAGCTGACACCAAAATCTGCCCACAAGCATGAGGGTGATACCTCCAGCTGAGCGCTCACCCCAAACCCTCCTGGCTCAGGAATGATGCGTTTAGAGCGTTGCATTTTCTTGCAGTGTCAAGAAACCATCCTCACTTTCCTGCCTCCTCCAGAGGTAGAAGATGAATAATGGGTCCAAGGGATGCAGACACCCAAAAACCAGGAGGTCTCTTTGTAAAACACTGAGGAATCTCAGTGCCTTTGCCCTGGCAGTCTGTACTCACAGCTTTCTCCCCCGTCAAAGAAGAAGGAAACTGTTTTTATCCTGCAAGAGGAGCTGGGATTCTCCCATCACCTGCTTCCAAGAGCTGGGGTTTTCAACAAAATCCGCAGGGATGCTGGGTCTATCAGGCAAGGCTAAGCCGTGGCCAAGTCTGGCCAGAAAAAGCAGCAGGGGTTGGTCTGCCTGTGCCACATGAGCCCTGGCACGGAGCAGGTGGGTACCTGGTCTCCAGTACTGCCACACTGCACTAGGACAGCAGCCAGCAGAGGAAAAGGGAAGAGATAATTATTAGTGATTGAAACTGATTGCATGAAAGAAGGACAGATGTTTCTTGTTGTGCTTGTGTGCCTGAGGCTACAGAGCCATGCAAGGGACCGGGGAAAACTCCTTCTCAGCCTGGGAATGCTGTGGCACTGAGCTGCATTCAAATGAGCCTGGAATCCACACACACTTTCCCTCTGACTCTTGCAAATCCACACAGGCTCTGGTTAAACCCCAGTCTCCTCATTTCCCCCATGCAGGCAGGTGATGTCCATAGAGGCCCCCTCTGGCCAAGGTGCTGCAGAGATCCCCCAGCTCCCCTCCACACCCCCAGACATGCAGCCCTCCCAGCAAGGCCCCGGCACTGGGAGGTGATGGCACTGGAGGCAGAGCAGCCAGGCCAGGCACAGCGGGAGGGGGCAGTGGGATTTTGAGCACAGCATTGTATAAAGGCACAGGCCTGAAGGCAGAGAAAGCTCCAGGTCACCCTGCTGCCACAGCAAAACTGGCTTTTCTCTGAGAGCAGAAGGATTTACAAGTCACCATCCTCCCTTGCAGGAGCCGGGTTGGGGAATCGTGCTGGTGTTTTCCTTCAGAAAGGATGGGTCACTGTGGGGAGAGCCAGCTGGTGTCCCCCACCAGGCTGAGGAGTGGCTGTTGAGGGGGCACAGAGCCCCTGTGGTGTGTTCTGTGGGCTGCAGTGCATGTTTAATGCTATAAAATATGCAAATAGAGGCTTGTCTTAGCAATGTTACTGATGGTGGTGATGTGCTTCTGGCACTGGTTCAGCTGGCTGCGGTGCCAAGGCTGGATGGAACTGGAGAAGTGTTAAGGGAGTGAGAAGGGGTCTTGTCCCACCATGGGAGGAATCAGCCCCCTCCAACATGGCCTGAGCTCCTCCTTTGGCAGCCTTTGGAGGGACCATCCTGTTTGTGACCACTGGGTCACACCAGCCCCAGGCAGAGCTCCAGGCTTGGGGCAGAGGGGCTGGAAAGCTGCTTGGCAAGAAAAGGCCCTGGGGCTGCTGGTGACAGTGGCTGAACACGAGCCCAGGTGTGCCCAGGTGGGCAAGAAGGCCAATGGCCCCTGGGCTGGACCAGCCATGGGGTGTCACAGCCCCAGGGCAGGGACTGTCCCTGTGCTGGCACTGCTGAGGCACCTCCAGCCCTGGGGGCAGCTCTGGGCCCCTCAGACAGGAGAGACACTGAGGGGCTGGAGGTGTCCAGGGAAGGGAAGGGAGCTGGGAAGGGGCTGGAGCAGCAGGAGCAGCTGAGGGAGCTGGGGGGGCTCAGCCTGGAGAAAAGGAGGCTCAGGGGGGACCTTCTGGCTCTGCAACTCCCTGACAGGAGGGGGGAGCTGGGGGGGGTCGGGCTCTGCTCCCAGGGAACAAGGGACAGGAGGAGAGGGAATGGCCTCAAGCTGCACCAGGTGAGAATTAGGTTGGATATTTGGGAAAATTTATTCACTGAAAGGGTAGTCAAGTCCTGGCACAGGTTACCCAGGGCAATGGTGGAGGAATCACCATCCCTGGAGGGCTTTATGACATGTAAATGTGGCAGGTGGGGACATGGCTTAATGGCAGTGCTGGAGAACAGCTGATCTTGGTGATCTTAAAGGTCTGTCCCAATGTTATTGATCCTGTGGTTCTATCCAGACTCAGACCTATGTTGGTTTCACTTGAAATAACACTTTGGTCACCTGGGATATCGGGAGGCTCCGGGGAAGGCCGGGGGGGCAGCAGGGCTCAGAGCAGCGCGGGTCTCACTGCAGAAGGAACCAAAGGGACATCAAAGGAGCCAAGGGCGCAGGGATGGGAGAAGGGATTGCTCAACCGCGGAGGTGGAGAGGGCGGTCACCCCCCGGCAGGTCCGTGTCCCCGCTGAGCCCAGGGCCTCCAGCATCCCCGGAGCGGTGGGTTTTGGGTGCCCCGGGGATGAGCGGAGGGAATCCCCACTCCCGCGGGCCGCCGGCCTGGAGCCCCTTCCCCAGCCCGGGCTGGACAGGGCGCGGACCCGCTCGGTCCCGGTGCGGCCCGGGGTCCCCCCGCTCCGCCGCCCCCGGCCCGGCCCCTCCCGGGCCCGGCGCATCCACGCGCGGCCACTGCCCTCTGGTGGGGACCGGCCGCAGGGACACGCGGTTGCCACGGAAACGGGATGTTCCGCTCCCATCACACCGAGCCCGGCGGGGACACGGGGGGGGCACAGCCGGGTCCTCCTGGCACGGGTGGGCGCGCAGGGGCCGCTGCCAGGGCGTTTCTCCGCGGCTGGGCGAGGGCACGGCTGCCCGCGAGGAACCCTCATTGCCGCAGATCCGCAGAAACAGGGAACGGTCTGGGTTGGGAGGGACCTTAAAGATCATCTCATCCCATCCCCTGCCATGGGCAGGGACACCTTCCACCAGCCCAGGCTGCTCCAAACCCCATCCAACCTGGCCTTGGACACTTCCAGGGATCCAGGGGCAGCCACAGCTTCTCTGCCCAACCTGTGCCAGGGCCTCCTCAGCCTCACAGGGTGGTGAGATATTTCTAATATCTGATCTAAATCCCTCCTCTTTTAGCTCAAAACCATTCCCCTGTTTTCTGGGTGCCCTGGTTCCTCTCCAGCTGCCCCTGCTCTGGCACTGTGCAGAGGCATCTCACACTTGCCTCTTCGGTTTGGGGGAAAGGCCTTGATCTTCAGGACATGATTCCTTTTAGGCTGCTCCTGCTCATTTTGGGAACACACACACACACAGACAGCCTTTGGATGGGGCCACAGGGGCCTGGTGGCAGCCTGGGTCCAGCACCAGGGTTTCTCCAGTCGCTCCTGCCCTGCACTGGCCACTGCAGAGGCAGTGCAGTGGTCCTCCCACTACCAAAAATCTCCTTCTTTCACCAGGGGAGGTCACAGAGTAAAGGCTTGTTCCTCCCACTCTTTAGACATTCCCTGGATATTCCATGTCATTCTCCCAGTCTGGGCAGGTGCCTCCCTGCACCAAGATACAAGCCAGTGACCTCTCCAAGCCCATCCACAGCTGCTTCTCCAACCCCACAGGGCTTCTCTCAGACCTGTTCAGGTCTCACTTCAGAAGGAACGAGGCAGAGATTAAACCAGCCCCAGTCTCCTCTCCTTCCCCTGAGAGCAGTCAGGGGCTTGGGGGCCAGGGTAAACTGGAGCCACTGAGGTCTCCTGGTGCTTGGAACATGCACCTGGGAAGGCCCTGGAGTCATGCTGGGCCGTTGGAGAAGAAGGAATCCTCTTTCCATGACCTTCCTCACATCTTCTTCAGAAGATCTCCTCGTCCAAGGCAGCTGTTCCATGGTTTGTGTGTTCACTTGGACACATCTTTCACTGGCCCTGTGCAAACTGAGCCAGCCCTGGGGGCTGAGGCAGCAGCAGGGCAGTGCCAGCCCATGGCAGGAGCAGGAGGAAACAACCCTGGCAGCTGCAGCCAGCCCAGCCCAGCCCTGCTCCTTCCATGCCCAGCACTGCTCCTGCACCAGGGCTCATGCCCAGTGATGGGCACTGCCCACAGAAGGGGTGCAGGAGGCAGGGAAAGCAGGCAGAGAAGGTGAAGGGATAATTTATTCATCCTGGAGCTGCCCCAAGGAGCCCAGGCTGCTGGATGTGCACCACCCCCAAAGCTCCCCTGGGTGCTGGCAGCCACAAGCCCAGGGTAGGGGTAGTCCCAGCACTCCCTGGAACAGCCCCAGTCCCAGCTGGCAGCAGGGACAGCCGTGTGCCACTGCTGGCTCCTGTCCTTTCAACTGCTCCAAATAAAATATCACAGCAAGTGCACTCTAAGGGAGGAACTGGACCCCCAAACTGCCACCTGGGACAACCCATCATCCACCACAGCTCTTCCAGGTGTGCACAGCCCAGGGAGGTCTCCGTGGGGGTGTCCTGCGTGCTGCAGAGGAACAGAAAACATTGCAGTCCACAAATCACCCTCTCTCCTGCTTTGTCCCAGGCTTGGAGCCCTGCTCCAGGCAGCTGGAGGGACGGCTGGGCTGGTCCTGCCTGCACAGCTCTGCTCCAGGACTGCAGGTCTGCTCCACTCTGGGATCACAGGTCCTACCCAGGATGTCCATGGAGATACAACCTGTCCAGAGGCTCAGCTCACCCCAGCACATCTCCCACAGCCCAGCATTGCAGCAGGAGCCCAAGCCAGGCTGTGTGTGCAGCTGCCAATTTTGCCATCTCTCCCTGCACCCCTCGCAAAGACCAAACCATTCCCAGAGTGAGAGAACACTGAGACTGAAAGAAACCTCTGGAGATGGTCTGCTCCAAGCCCTGCTCACAGCATCCATCTGTGTGTGTGAGCCTCACACACCTGTTCACACGTGGCTGCCCATGGGGGGTGTCTCTGTGAGCCTCACACGCCTGTTCACACGTGCCTGCCCATGGGGGGTGTCCCTGTGAGCCTCTCTCTCCCCCTGCAGCTCTACCCAGGATTGCAGCTCAGCACAGCAGAGCAGGGCTGGGGTTTGAAGGAGCTGCTTCTCCAGACATCAGCACTACCTTTCAAAGCACACAAAAGGTGGAAGTTCATGAGCAACCAGAGCCCAGCTCAAGGACACAGATGTCCTTCTCTGCACCCTCAGCCTTTTCCTGCCTCACATGTGACCTTCCTGCTCTCCTGGGCACTGGGCTTTGGAAGGCTGATGTTGGATTGGGGGCTGCAAGCACTTGGGAGGATCAGCACCCCAGGAAAGGCCTGGCTTGGGTTTGGGGCTGCTGGAGACATGACAGCACTGGCCTCAAGGACACTGTGTGTGGGGATGTGGGAGCGAGAGAAGCAGCATCTCAGCCCCCCAGCACTGTCCCAACACCTGGGACAGTGTCCTTGTCCTGGCCATTCACAGGGACCAGTCCCTGGAAACCCCAGTCCCTCCTGCACTCCCTGCTTGGGGCAGCACCAGCCATCCTGCCCCTCCCTCGGGGTTCAACCTCAGCCTGAAACTAAGTATCAATCCATGGGCTGAGATAACAGCAGCTTAATAATAGAAATAAAGTAAAATATTTAATAATAATAATAATATTAATGAAAAGGAAGATAATACAAGGAGAGAGAGGAATAAAACCCAAGACAAACAAGTGATGTCAATACAATGGCTCAGCACCCACTGCCAGCCCAGCCCCCAGCTGTAATCAGCAGCCCCAAGGCAACCCCCCTCCCCCATTTCTATACTGGGCATGATGCCCTGTGGTGTGGAATATCCTCTGGCCAGTTGGAATCAGCTCTCCTGGCCCACCTTCTCATGCAGCTCCTCACTGGCAGAGCATGGGACCTGAAAAGTCCTTGATTTAGAGGACTCAGCCAACAGCTAAAACATCACTTTATCACCATTTTTGTCATTCCAAAACCCAGCACTGTGCCAGTTATTGGGAAGAAAATTAAGTCTCTCCCAGACAAAAGCAGGACACCTCTGCCAGGCCAGCCTGGCACTGAAGCAGAGAGGGACCATCCCCAAGGCTCTGATGCACCACTAACCCACTACTCTGCTTTACAATCCTGCCTTGGCTGCACTGCCCACACTCTGGGGGACCCATGGCATGGGGCAACCTCCTTTTTCTGATCCCCACACAGTTCCTGAGCACAGGTCTCCTGCACCTACAGCTGGCAATGCCACACTCAGTGGCTGCACAACACCGTGCACGACCCAGCCCCAAAGTCACAACTATCCTCCAGCTCGTGCTCCAGCCTCCAGCCTTGGCCAACCTTCTCTGCAGTCTCCCAAGACCAGAAATCACGCTCTGGACCAGAGGGAAACTCTTGACAATGGTTTAATCACAACCAAAACCTTTCTGCAGGAAGTTTGGTGTTTGGGAAGTCACTGCTCAGCTTTTGTCCTGGTGTAACTTGGTGTTCCTGACTCATCTCAAAAAGCCTCTTGTTCTTTCATCACTTCTCCCCCCCCACTGGAGAATAATATTTTCACTCACGCTCTGAAATTAGATCCTGATGTTTCTGCCAGCAAGGCTTTCAATAACTCACTTATGTTCCTGGATGGAATTGCCTGGCAGACTGTTGGGCCCTGTGTGCTCAGGGTGAGGGAGAGTGTGGAAAAATTCCCGTTAATCTCCCAGAGCAGCCCCCAGCCCATGTTGGCTGCACCATCAGAGCCCAGGAGAAGGATGGGCACAGGAGAGCAGAGGGTGAGCACGGACAGGGATGACCCCTCAGCGTGGCTCCAAGGGGGTGGGTGAGCTCTGCAGGAACCAGTATCCTCTGCTCAGTGCTGTGCAGCTCCCTAATGCACATCCATAACACCAGATCCTTCCCAGGAGCTCGGCAGGAGCCCTGAGCCCTCAGCCTGGAGGGCTCTGACAGTGGACAAGGGGTGCCAGTGAGTGCAGCAGCAGAGCTCAGAGCCCCAAAGCACTGCAGAACCAGACATGGGATTTAGTTCCAGGGTTCCCCACAGCTTTCCTGGTGGTTCTGGTGGTCCCAGCACCATCCCAGGTTGCCACAGCGTTGGGTCAGGGGCCCTGGGGAGTGGGCCAGCCCAGGGATGCCGACAGCCAGCACGGAGAAGAGGATCCCTGCCAGCCTGGGGTCCATCTGGCGAGCTGTGGAGTGGTTTGGCAATCCCCCCTGTGCAGCAACCTGCGTGGCAAGCTGCTGAGGACTCAGCCAGCCTGGAAACACAGGTGCCCATCTGCCAGCCTGGCAAACACCAGGCAGCAGAGGAGCCCCGGCTCCCAACACCAGCAGGGTGGAGCTGGGAGGCAGGAGAACAGCCTGCAGGTCATGCCAGGAGTCCCAGCAAGGGGCTGGAGAGCCCCAGATGCTCTGAGCCACTCTCATATTTCGGGAAATCAATCTGGGAGGAACCTCCCTTGCCCACCAGGAAATCACAGTTCTCCAGGCTGCAGTTCCAAAGTTATCCCTGAACCACATTTCCAGCCAGGCCATCACAGCTCTGTATGGCTGATGCATCGTGTGGGATCACAGCTGAACACCATGTCCTGAGGCCCCAGGCGCTGCTGGCACTGCCCACACATTCCTGCACCCCCCTGGGCACAGACCAGCCATGCCACTGCCTGGCCCCAGGGCTCAAGGCCACCTCTCCCCATAATTTCCCATGGCCAAGATGATACTCCCCACAATTCCCCATTTCCAAGACCACTAGTGCCCACAATTTCCCATTTCCAAGCTTGGTGCCCCATCCAAACCATGATTTCAAGTGTCTGGGTGTGGCACTGGAGGTGCTGGGTGCACTGAGCCCCCCACCAGCATGTGGTGGGGATTCCAGCATCTCCCATGGGCTCTCCCAGCTGTAGAGCTGAACTTTCTGAAGAAACAAGAAGTTGTTTATAAACAATGGGAAAATAATATCTGTCTCTTCAGTCCTCAGAAGTGTCATGGTCATTTCCCTTTGGTTTTTCCAAAACAGCTCATCCTCTAGCACAGATAGCACATAGGGAGTTCAGCTGGATGTTTCAGACAATTATGAATATCTACAAAAATATCTGTAAGTGACCTCTGTGTTAGCAGCAGCCATGTCTTAAACTTCTGATAGCTCAGGAATAATCATCAGGACAGTCCCAGTGACAGCCCAGATCCTGAAACAGCTCCACACATGACTAACCTGAGGTTGGAGTGTGCTCCTGTGGGATCAGGGGACTGGCAGGGTGCAGAGGTACCCCCAGGCAATCCTTGCAGATGAAGATGGAGCCTGATCCAGAGGTGTCATCACTGACCTCTGCCCTGCCCAGCAGGTCACCTCCTGTCCTGGGCTCAAACCAGCCCCTGTTCTGCTGCTCTCATTCAGAGAGGCCCTTCAATGACATCACAGAGGCTTGGAAGGACTGGGGCCAGTAACTTCTGCCTCAAGTCCTCCCTACTTCTGGCTCAAGTGTTCCCAGTTACCACAGCCCAGCTGCCCTGGACCTTCTACAACCCCAGACTGCTCATAAACCCACCCTCCAGTGAGCAGTGCCTGCCCCAAAGCATGAGGCAGGAGACTTGTGTGCACTGAGGAGAGCTCAGTCCCATTCCTCTGAATCCCTCTACAGCACCTGGCAGTGATGTCAGCCTTCCTCCAGCCCTGTCCTCCTGCTCAGAGATGATGCTCAGCAGCTTCAGGAGATGAAGCCTCCTCAGGCCTTGGTGAGGTGACCCAATTCAAGCTGCCCCAGAGGCACGTAAGGAAGGCCTCACTGAGCAGTGAAGGGCAACACTGGCCTGGTGCTTAATCCTTCATTGTTTCCAGTGGGTTTTGAAATGACACTCACTGTAAGCTGTTTGATTTTTAATCAGCTCTTGGGAACTGTGTCTCCACCTCCCACCGCCTGAATCCCTGCCCGCGCGTCTGGTGGTTTCAGCTGCTGAACAGGAACCTGGAATGAGGAGAGGAACGACCACCCGCTCCTCTCCCTGAGCCACGCTTTCCAACAGCACTTGCTGGTAATTTGTGCCATGATCAACTGTATAATTTGGAGAGATTTCCCCTGGTGAGTGCACTGCCATGGGGAGTGGGGGACCCCACAGCTCCCGGGCGGCCGGAGCTCAGCTCTCCCCTTTATGCCAAGCAGGAGTCAGCTGGATAAGGTCTGGCAGCATTTACAGCCTCTATAAAGGGCCAGGAGGTGGATGTTTGTTATTACTATGGGCTGTAGTTCTCTCCTGCAGCAACCTGCAGCTTTTACCCCTTGCAGCAGGCTGCTGCTGCCATCCCTTGCTGGAGCCCAACAGGGTGGGACGAGCTTGACTTGAGCTCACACAGCTCCAGGGGCTCACACACCAGCAGATCACTCTGTGTAGGAGGTTGTTTATGACCTTGTTTCTCCCTTACTAAAATTCCTCCAGGTTTTTCCCTCCACACTGCTCAGGGACACACATCTCTTCCTATGCTTAAGCTGCCACAGCCTCTCACTGACACAGTCATTGGGCAGTGTCTGATCCCTGAGCACCTCCTGGAGCTCATCTCATTCCACCCTTTCCATGCAGACACATCATGTTCTTCAGGATTATCAATGGGACATCACTGCCAGACATGCTCCAGGATGCCAGGAGCAGCCACAAGCTCAGCTCAGCACTATTTTGCCCCTAAAATAAGAGCTGCTTCCTAAGGGGGAGGCAGAGCTCTTGAAAAAGAGCAGTTCTTTAATTTTCAACCATTGCACGAACACTACCCCAGTGTCTTTTTCACCCCAAGATTTGAGTCAAAAAGGGACTTGTCCTTCTCTGACCTGACAAGGACCAGCAGACTTTTTACTTTCTTCACATCAGGAGCACTCACACTCTTCACCTCCTACTCATCAGGCTTATTTTCCCTAATTTTTGGAAAGCAGGAGCAGGAACTCAAGGCACTGGCAATGACCATTCTCCTGCCTCCCGTAGGCCACCACAGGCTCCAAGGCTCCGTGTTCAGCATCATGGAGATCTCCTGTCTGGAACAGCTGGTGACAGTGTAATAAACACTGCCACTAATAAAAGTTATTTGTGAGCCATGTTTTGTTCCTGAAAATGTTAATAGAGAAAAATCTGCAGCACCATGCCAGGAAATCTTTTCATATCTTATTTCCAGAATACCCTGATGTCAATTTATATCTGCAATTCAATTAATGTTCTGGGAGAGGCAAATTAGCATCCCTGGATCCCTCCATTCTCAGTAAAGCAAGTTCCTACAAAGAGGGAAAGTCTGGCATGGCCTCTCTTAGTGTCCCAGAGTGGAGCAGTGCAAGATCCCAAACACACAGAGATCCCCTGAAAAACCAGGAGGAGGCTTCAGACATGCCCTGAAACACTGTTTGTATCACAGAGCAGCACTTAACCCCTCCTGACACTGGTGATGGGGTGCATGGCACTTCACCTGTAATCTGCCTTTATTAAGTGCATTTTGTTTGAGCTCTAGAGATGGTAAATCTGAATCAAATCAGGTGATGTCACTCAGTTGTGCATGTAACCACTGGATTTTATGCTCACAGGAGCAGCAGGATGCTGCAATTTTAATTTAAGTGGAACAAGGGAGCTGGTCTTAAAAGACAATCAGAGCCCTATGGCAAAGAGGGCATGGCCTCAAGTTGTGCTGGGGAAGATTTAAATTGGGTAATAGGAAAAATTTCTTCACTGAAAGGGTGGTCAGGTATTGGAACAGGCTGCCCAGGGCAGGGGTGGAGTGACCATCCCTGAATATGTGCAAAAGGGCACATGTTTTAGGTGTGGGCTTCGCCTTGCTGGATTAATGGTTGGACACCATGAACTTAGAGGTATTTTCTAACAGCAATGAATCTGTGATTCTATGACCAGGGAACTTGTGTCTCTCAGTGTTTTGGAAACAACCAGCCTGATAATTAGTGCCAGGAGAAAGGAAGGATCCTCATACCAATCCTATGGACCATTTCCCCCTTGGTGTCCCTGTTCCCCCCCATCTGCAGCCAAAGCAGCACAACTGGAGTTGGGAGAACACCCAAAAGGCACCACTGCAGGACTCTGTGTTGCCTTGGCACAGGGACACATCTGCTCCAGGACACTCAGATTTTATACGAGCAGGACCCATCTCCTCCAGCATGGCCAGGGAGATGCTGGGAACAGCCCACACAAGCCCTGTGGGCTGCAGTGTTGTGGTCCCCCAGGCAGAGCAAACAGCACCCTGACCCGCTGGAGATGCATCTCGGATCATGCCTGACCTTGGCTGGTGAGAGCAAAGCAGTTCATCCCTGTTTCACATTTCCCAGCTGTCAGAATTCCCTGGTACAGCCGCATCCAACACCACCTGCCAGGCTGGGTGAGATGGGTTGGCTGTCCACAAATTCAGATAAGTGCCTGAAACAACCTTGATTTCATGCTCCATGAGGTCAGGCCTAGAGGAAGAGGGAAGGTGGAGGGAACAGCGTTTTCTTCCCCTTGAGTAGCCCAAACACACACAGGTTTGAGGCTGTTTGGGCCTGGCAGGGTGACCGATGTGATTCTGTCACCATGCTGCCTGTGTCGCCTGCTCTGCCTGTCCTGCCCTAACAATGTGGAGAAGGACTTCCAGAAAATTACCTGCACTGCTGGGACTTCTCTGCTCCTCCAGCAGCACCAGGTCAGCTCCCCAAAGCCCACCCAAAGGCTCTCCCAGGAACCACACAGATCATTTTAGGGACCAGCATAAAAACAAACTTCTTAATTGCCTGTGAGGGTGGGGAGGCCCTGGCACAGGTTGCCCAGAGAAACTGTGGCTGCCCCTGGATCCCTGGAAGTGTCCAAGGCCAGGTTGGACAGGGCTTGGAGCAACCTGGGCTGGTGGAAGGTGTCCCTGCCCATGGCAGGGTGTTTGAACAAGATGAGCTTTAAAGTCCCTTCCAACCCCAACTGTTCTGTGACACTGCAAGGGGAGATGGTGCAAAGCAGAGGCCATGGCTGCAGGCAGTGCCTGGCGCAGGCAGGGCTGTGAGGGTGCCCCAGGGTGCAACACTGGCAGCAGGCAGCGCTCAGGGCTGGCACTGTGTGTCGCTGCAGGCAGAGAATGGTGCCACAGGCAGCAACAGCAGCAGGGCAGGCACTGTAGGCAGCACAGAACACGGGGGTGCAGAGCAGTGCAGGGAAGTGGCATTTGGGCTAGGCAGGTGCAGGCAGTACCCAGTGTCACAGGCAGCCCTGGAGGCCTCATCTCTCCCCTCCTGTGTCCTTGCTTCAGTCCCTCCACTGCTCTCATCCCCCAAACCAACCTCATTCATTGCAGTAGCCACACTTTGCTCCAGGTCCCCAGTGCTGACCCTGGAGAGTCTCGAGCTGGGGATAAGCTCAAGAGACTGAAAACGTGAGATGGAAGTGTAAGCAATAAGACACCCCCAGTTCTCTTCAATATCCCCACAGCACAGCCCCCCGTGGGGAGGGTGGGACCCTCTGCTCCACGGTTTGGGCAGAGGCAAAGCCCCCGGAAAAAAAACCCTCCTCGTGCAAGTCTCCTCAGCATGCTGGCAGCGTCCTGAGGAGAGCGAAGACATTACGTAGGAAAAGTCCTTCTGAAAGCAGACAGCTCCATTTCCATAGTGAACAGCCCGACTTCCAAGTTCGTGTCCTGAAATAGCCCCGGAGCCATTTACCAGCAGGATTGCACAGGAACCTCCCCCTTTGTCTAACACACTCCCTGTGTTCTTATCGGTATCGATGGGCAATAAATAACCAAGTGACACATCTGCAGGAAAGCACAGTGATGCCCTGGAAAACGCTGCCAAGCCCAGGAGCTGCCCCTGGCCCCCGGCACCCGCCTGTGCAGGAGCCGTGTCCCACTGAGCCCAGCCATCCGTTAATAACGTGAGGGAACAACTCACAAATTAATTCACCAAAATGATTTCCTGACAGCTTCGAGCTGAGTCAAGGATCTGCTGCAAGTGGTGACGAGGAAAAAGCAAATGCTGGGTAGAAATGGTTGCCAGCTAAGGATGAAGGGAAGGGGTAATCTTGGCAGGAGTTTCCCTGTGGCACCGCAGTGATGCTGCCACAGCAGAGAGTGAGAGCTTTGGAGTTCACACTCTGCCAGCCCTGCAGGAATGACCAAGGGCTGGCCCTGCCTTCCCACTATCACTGGTTACAGGGTTTATTCCCACTGGGGCAAAGGAAAGCTGTTGAGGTCTCTTGACCTGGAGAGGCTCATCACATGCAAACAGGAAACAATTTAATTTGGAAGAGATGAATGGGCTGTACAGCCATTCTTACCCACAGAAGGGCTGCAAAAACTAAAGCCAAAAGTGACTGTTAGAGACCCCTTACTGCAACTTTTATCTGTCATAAGTCTCACAGAAATGCTCCCTGCTGAGTCCAAAGACTGTAGTGAGGCTGGATATTTCCATCCTGTCAGACCCAGCTGCCAGCAAAAAGGGACCAGCAGGGCCTCTGGATGTGGTGGGATCCCCCCAGGTGAGCATGGCAAACCACATGTTTCGAGTGAGAGGGAAACCCCTCAGGTCTCTGCCAGTACAAGGAGCAGATCCCTCCCAGGGTTCGTGCTCCAGCAAAAGACATCACTCAGGGCCAGCTGAGGCTCTCCATCGTAGGTGGAAGCAGAGTCCATCATGCTGCATCTCCAAGTAGGACACCCCTGCAATAATGTGTAGAAAGGAAAACGCAGAAAGGCAGGACAAGTCTTTCTGCAGATAAAACAGAAGCTCTATTAAATGCAATCACTGCTCCAGGGCAGGAATTCCCCTCTTCCACTAGCATCAGGGTGGGACGGAGATGGTCAGGCCACCCTCCACTGACACCTCTTCCCATTCTCCATCACCCCTATTTTCATCCCCAGTTCCTCCATTTCATTGCAGCTCCCAGCTGCTTCTGTGCAAGTGGGCACATGCCATGGCAAAGATCCTTCTGCTTTCTGTGCCAAGCATTAAGAGCTCCTTGACCTCAAGTCAAGGGTGGTTTTTTAGCCCCCAGAAGACATTTGTAGCTTTTCTTGCAGCCCTATTTGTGCTCCTACAGGCCCTGTCAGGGCTGACAGCCGAGCTGCCGCGGTGTTCCTGGAATAGCTTTTCCGACGCTGTGTGAAGGATCTAGGTCACTCCTCACTCCTTGCTATTCCCCTTTTATGAGCGCCGTGTCAGGCGGATGCACGGAATGACTCTGAAGCTGCTCTGAGTGATGCTTTGTGAGACAGAGCCTCTCATCCTGGGGAATGCATTTTCCAGGTTCTCAGGTGGATGCCTCTCAAATGCAGTGGTTGTGCTGGGGCTATTTAATGAGGGTTTGGCAGCACTAACCTGTCCTGCTCAAGCTTTTTGTCACCTGCAAACCTTACTGTAGATTTTATGATTGTCCATCTACATCTTTACTAACATGACTCCATAGCTCTGTCTTTCTAATTTCTGGTCCCCGTAGGAGCAGCCTCTCTCCACACTCTGGTGTTGGTCAGGAGCTCTGTCACAGAGCCAGGCACTGCTGACGTGCAGCATTCCCAGCTCAGAGCATTCCATGATTTCCTTGCTGGTGCTGTTGCCTCACTGATCTGTATTCAGCCTCCCCACCTCACGGTGCTGCCAAGGTGCCTGCTTAGAACTGCTGGGGCATGGCCTGGACCAGTGAGGCTGTTTTCACCATCCCCAATCCCTCACAGCAAAGACCAGTAGGCTGCCCAGCCCGACCTATTTTCCAAGCCAAAAGCCAGTAACTGTGCTGTTTTAGCCAGTACATAGCTGTAGGAACCCAATTATCCTTCCCACCGTCTGATCTGGTTTTGTGGCTTCCTTTCTCCAATGATCACAATTTTGTAAACCCTCAATCCCTTGGGATTTTCCATGTTTCCAGGGCTTGCTAAGTCTCTTGGTGCACAACTCAGACAGCTTCCCAGCTGACTCCCTTGTGCATCCTGGCTTTAGGCTCTAAACTATTGAATGTCATCGAGCTTGCACCTTCCTCAGTGTAAAATGACTGATTTTCCAGGGAAAACCAGCTAAGCTGGAGCAGGATTTCACAGACTCACAGAACCATAGAATGGCTTGGGTTGGAAGGGACCTTAAAGACTACCTTGTCCCACACCCCTTCCACCAGCCCAGATTGCTCCAAGCCTTGTCCAACCCAGCCTTGGACACTTCCAGGGATCCAGGGGCAGCCACAGCTTCTCTGGGCAACCTGTGCCAGGGCCTCCCCACCCTCACAGCAGAATATCTTCTTGATATCCAATCTAAACATACTCTCTTTCAGCTTGAAGCCATTCCCCCTTGTTCTGTCACAAAGAAAACATGAATACAAACTTCAATCACACATGGACTCTACATTCTTGTTTGTAAAATAATTAATATTATTTTGCATTCTAAAGGGATGTTCTGTTCTGAAGGGACTAGAAAGGTGTCACATTCACTGGAGAGTGAGTCCAGCCAGCAGACAATGACTCTGTTGTTCTGAAGGAGCTGCAAGCTATTGGCTGTATTTTCTGGAGAACAGAATTTAGTTAGAAAAATTAAATGGAGATGGGGAGATCCTGGAGAAACTTTTTTTCAGATGCTTGGAATGGTCATGACATTGTAAGGAGAGTGACAGCTGAAATCCATCCTATTTTACAGGAAAAGGAGGGGAAAAAATAATGAATTGATGATCCCAAATTGGCATGTATGTGTTGAAGAGCAGTAAGGGCAAACAAATAGCAAGACATATAAATAACATTTTATATTGATCAGTGAGTCCAAGATGACCCTGAATCTAAGCAATGCCAGAAATTCAATGATTTAAGTGATTTAAGAAAAGATGACTCAAATTGAATCAATAACTTGAGCTGTTTCCTCTGTCCAATAGTTTATTATGATTCTGAAAAATCTCTTGCATAACATTTTTTACAATAATTTGAGAAGTTGAGCAGGTGCTGTGGCGGGGGGAAATGGCAAAAAGGAAAGAAGGGAGAAAGTGCAAGGGAAGGATTGAACATGAGAATGTCCCCATTAAATTACATTAAATACCTCAAACAGTTGATTTCAAAGTTTGGATGGGGGTGGAAAGGTCAAAACCCTGAAAATGTTCCTCCACCTCTGACCTGCGTGGTGTTGCCCCCGCGTGCCAGGCGCTGCAGGACAGGACTTAGAGGTGTGCTTTAGAGCCTCCCACATCCTTTGGGGAGGGTCCCTCCGCTCTCGTGGCAGCGAGCAGCTCTTTCGTGTCCCCGCTCCGGCCCCGCGGGGCAGCAGCTCGGCCCCTGCCCCTTCCCGCAGCCCCTGGCTCGCCCCTCGCCGCTGGCTGGGAGCCCACGGCACCAATGACCCACGGCAGCAGCTCCTCGTGTCCCGGGGAACAGCGTTCCTTTCCAGCGCGTGGAGCAAAGAGGGCTCTTGAGTCGCGAATCCCTACGGGAGGATGAGGGGTCGGCGCGGATTAAGACGTGCAGTAATTTGTGAAGGGTACGAACAGAAGAAACGAGCTATTAGGGGAGGGATTCGTGGCTGGCAGGATCAAAGTGCAGCAGTCGGAAATGTTTAGAAGACGCTGGGAACAAAGGAATTCAAACCCATATGGGTCTATTAATAGACATACGAAATTTATTAATAGTGGCAACAAATGAAGTGTTCAATAACTTCCTAAATTCTGCTTTTGGAGACAACACGGATCTTTTTTCGTAAGGCTGATTCATAGCAGGACTGCTATTAGCCAAGAACTTTAAACAATACACACTCAAAATAAACTGATTTTTTACAGCTAGACCTGGATAACTCAAACAGAAGCATCCTTAAACTGTTGATGGAAGAATATAGAAGGATCTGGAAACACCAGTCAACTGCTGAGTCAGCCTGAAGTCAGATAATTATGGGTTGTATGTTGATATTAAATAATAATTACATAGTAATTTCATATTAGAATAACAGAAATATGATAAATATGTGCCCAAGCTTGGTGGGGTGCTAATGGCAAAGGAGGAATGGGGATCAAGAAAGCAGCAACTCCAGGAAGAAATTCAGGGTGAGCAAAGCAGATCTGAACTGCAGGAGTGGTTCTTTACAGAGGGGTTTTAGCTTAAATGTGGGTGCATTTACTGAGGGGAAGGGGTGCCTTGAACCAGGCAGGGGAGGGGAGGGGGCTGAGCCCTGGACATGACATTTTGCACTCAGACTTGGTGTCCACCCGGCATGTGGAAAAGACAGACACAGTCCAAAATGAGAATGAGAAATAGAAGGAGAGATGTGTTATACTGAGAAAATGTGTTCTTTTGCCTCACAAGGAGGTGGGAGGGGGGCTCCTACAGGTTTGCAGTGGGCAGCCTTCACGCAGTGGATCACTCTGCAGTCGTGATTGCTTGTTTGGGACATGAGGCCAGACAATATCCCACTACCAAAAGAGTGCCTTGGTATTCACAAAGGTGATTTTTCAGGCCATGAGGTCTTCACTACAAAAATAGACTCTCTGGGGCAGACAGACCCTGGTAAATTCAACAGCTGGTCTCAATATGAGACTGCTTTGGGAAAGGAAGCGTATGGGAGGTCCCGCAAGGTGATCTGCTGCTTGTCAGGGCTTTAATCTCTGTAACTAACCTTTTCTTCTGCCTTCCCAAGGCATGGGGAAAAGACTCCCACGTCCTGTCTCCAAGAGAGATGTCAGGTCAGAGAACATATTGATGAGAGAGGCAGGAATACTGGGTGCACATGTTCCTCTAGATCTTCCTGATGCCCTATCATTCACCTTTTTATTAAGTATCAGATTCAGGATAAGAGAGTCATGGACCAGGGGACGTTAGGCTTTTTCTTTCAAGCAGAATATGGTTTGTATTTATGTCATCCATACCAGACTGAGGATCGATTTGTGGCAGAAAACAAAGTTCATGAATGATTGTAAATAGTGGGAACCAGCCTAGGAGGGCGTTTGGTGCTGGATGTTGGCAGGCAATAATGCGGGAGGGGGAGGGAGGGCAGAAGGACAGCCCAGGAGGTTTTCTTCCAAGTCACTGCCTTATATTCCCTTATATTCCCCTGCACCCTCTCCTTCTGCAGGCACTGAGTACTGGTGCCCCTTTGAGGCTGTTCTCTCCCAGCCATCCATCCATCACCCCAGCACTCTCCAAGAGCTGGCCCAAACCAGGCAAATGTGCTGAGCTCTTCTGGCAACACTTCAGAATAAAGGGCAAACCATTTCTGCAGCTCATTTCCATTGTAGTATTAATCAAACTGAATTCCTGTGGTGCTCATATGGATGTCATATGTAAATCCCTCTGAACTCGGCTGCTGCTCATTCCAAATTAAAGTCAATGGAGAAATTTTGCTCCTGCCTCCATCTTGCAACTCTGAGTTCTTGTGCATTTATTCCATTCCTGAAATCCTGATTATTGTGGAAATGAGGAAATACCAGAGTTGATGAAACCCATGAAGAGCATTGGGAATACCTGTGAATTTATACAGAAGGTGCTCAGATGCCAGGTTGAGAGGCAGCACCATGAAGGAAGCAAACATATCTCCATGTCCTACCATAACTGCGTGCTCCACATCTTAAAATGGAGTGCACAGTCCTCACCAGAATTTCCAACTGTCCATTCCTCAATGTGAATATTTTAGGCACAAGAGGTTTTCCAGGGCAGTGCTGGTCCTTGGCAGTGGTCAGTGCCACCATTCAGAAGACATGAGAGACCTCCAAACAGCAGCTCTGAAACAGCTCTGTTTTAAAGACTTTGCTTCCTAGTTATTAGTTAATAGTTATTACTCTGTTTGATGAACTATGTCCCTTTTTTTTGTTGGTTGGGTGGGGGTTTTTGTGTTTTTTTTTTTTTTGGTTTGGTTTTGGGGGTTTTTTGGTTTTTTTGTTTTGGTTTTTTTTTTTTTTTTTGTGGGGAGAAAGAGGAAAATATAGGTTTATTTTGCTCTGAGAGTATTGATTCCTTTTTATTCCCCTGAGAAGGGTGTTGAAGACCTGTGGACTAGTTGTTGTACTCCAGAAGTCAGCTGCTGGTCAGGCAGAAGCTTCTTTGGCCTTGGGCAGGACCTTCAGCCTTGCAGAGGCTGAACTGAGTCCAGCAGCTGAGCCAGGCCCGTGTGAGCACCTGTGTGGTGTCTCTTGCCTTCAGTAGACAGAGTCCAGACATCAGGTCCAGTCCCTTGGGAATCCTGCAGCCTTCAGCCCAACACAGCCATGGCATTCACTTCTCTGCAGGGAAGCACAGGAGGAAGCACTGGAGCACAGGAATGGGCTGAGGTGGTTCCAGCCCTTCCTGACAGCCTGGGCAGCGGTGGGAAGGTCCCCCATGTCGCTGAAGGCCAGAGCTCTCGCTCACCCTGTGCTCCCTGCCCGGTCCCAGTGCGGGTCCCCAGCCAGGACCAGGAGGTTCTGCAGATTTGGCAGCAGGCAGGGAACAGCTGAATCCTGGCTTTGTCTTTCCTCCATCATGGGTAACAAAGCCACTCATTACAGGAAGCCCCCAAACACAGCAGGGCTTTCCAGGAACAACCTTTCCAGACTCCACTAAGCCATGTCCACACTAGCAATGTTTCCTTCTGATCTTCTCCCTCAGTTTTGACTTAAACCACTCAAGTTTCCATGTAATCTCCCAGCACAAGAAATCACTCAGGGAGAGTCTCCAACGTTAGCCATAAGTACTTTGGAAATTGTTTAGGTGCTTTCTCCCTGAGAAGACTTGTAACATGCCTGTGTCACTCCAAGGGGATGTAGGAAAATATGTAGGAAAATATACTAGGAAAAAATTCTTCCCTGTGTGGGTGGGGAGGTCCTGGCACAGGTTGCCCAGAGAAGCTGTGGCTGCCCCATCCCTTGACGTGTTCAAGGCCAGGTTGGACGGGGCTTAGAGTAACCCAGGCTGGTGGAAGGTGTCCCTGCCCATGGCAGGGGGTGGAGCTGGCTGGTCTCTGAGGTCTCTTCCAACCCAAATCATTTTGTGATTCTATGATGCCTTCAATGTCCCAGTGAAATACCCAGGTAGAAGTCACTGCTACTGCCAGAGGTCCTTTACATCCACTGACCACTCACATGAGCAGCTTTTAGATGTGAACGAATCTCGAGAGCACATGAATTTTGTTGGGTTTTTTTCTCTGGGCAATCCAAGGAGCAGAGAGAGGATGTGAGGGCAATGATAGCCCTTGCAGTAGCCACGTGTGACACAGAACCCCCGATCGTTTGGGTTGGAAAAGCACTCTAAGATCAAGTCCAACCATTTACCGAGCGCTGCCAAGGCCACCACTAACCCATGTCTCCAAGTGCCACATCTACATGTCAGAATCCCCCACTGCTCTGCACAGCCTGTGCCAGGGATTGACAACCTTTCCATGAAGAAATTTTCACAATATCCAATTTAAACCCCCCTGACACAACTTGAGGCCACTCAAGTGTGGCCTATTCTATTGCTTGTTAGCTGGGAATTCCCAAGATAGGGGTTACAGGGAATGGTTTTCAGGTACCATTTGCAGGCTCTGGTTGCTCTACAGCACAGGCAAGGTCTCTGGTCAGGAAATACCACCAAGGTCCATGGATGTTCATAGGGTCATCTTGCACAGGGATGGATGGAAGCTGGAGATGGTGTGTGAAGATAATGAGGTACAACAATGGCACAGGGGATCCTCTTAGCTGGGAGTCACAGGGGGTCTTACTTTGCCTGAGTCCTCAAACACGTGTATGCCTGTGGTGTCTCTAGCTGGAACGATGCTGCAGGGAGATGCCCTGCCCAGTGTGGGAGGAAAGGGAATATCTGGGAGCTGCCTGTCCCCAGGACCTGGCTGTGCTGTGTGGACCCCTCTCGGGCCTGGCCATCTCCAGTGGGGACCCAGACATGGATGGACATCACTCTGTCGTACCCAGGGGGTCTCTGATGGGCACAGGGGGGTCATCCCCAGACCGAGGGACGCTGCCCTATGCCCAGAGGGTCCTGGGCAGTCACTGGGGCACCACTCTGGGCATGCAGATCACGATGGGGATCTGCCCCATGCCCCTGTGTCCTGGGTGGGCATGGGGGGCCAATCCTGAGTCTGGGGCTCACGGAGGCGGGAGTTTGTCCTGTGCCAATGGTCCCGGGGTGGCACAGGGGAGTCTGTCCCCAGGCTGGGGCTCACAGTGGGGGTCCAGAGGGTCCCGGGTTGGCACGGGGCGGGGGCTGTTCCCCGGCTGAAGATCACGGTGGGGGTCTGCCCCGTCCTAGAAGACACTGAGGGTCTACCCTGTTCCCGGAGAGCGGGGTGAGCACGGGGCTCTGTCCCTGAGGGAGGACAGTCCGGAGCCGGCAGC
>VYXB01010319.1:123317-137615 GCA_013397135.1 Pachyramphus minor
CCGCACCTGCTGAGGACCGCCCGGCACCGGCACCCCCGGCCCGCGGCAGCGCCCCGCGGGCTCCCTGGCCCCGCCGCTGCCCGGCCGGTTCTGGCTCCCGGGGAAGCCGCTTCCAGGGCTTTGTTACTCTGCTGGGTGTCCCCGGGCAGGGCCTGGGGCAGCCGCGGTGCCGCCTCGCCCCGAGGCCTCGGAGCGGTGCCTGGCCCGGCCGGAGCCTCCCCGGCCCCCGGCGCCGTTCGGTGTCGGCCGGACGCTCCCGGCAGGAAAGGGGAAGCGGGACGAGCTGCCGGAGGGTTGCAGGGGGGGGCCCCCGTCTGTGGGCTGTGCCCGGGGGGGTTGTGCCCTTTCTCCTCGTCGAACCCTGCGGGGCTCAGTGACAGCGTCCTGTGACCCGCGGGCTGTGGGGATGGACCCCGGGACCCCCGCGGGATCCTGCAGCTGGAGGTGTCGGGGTGACCCCCGGGACCTACCGGAGAAACCCCATAAGCACCATCCTTGGAGAAAATCTGCGCCTCCTTCACAACCCCCCCGAGTCGGGTGCTGGGGTAGAGCTGGGAGCGAGACAACATTCGAGTGTTTCATGCACAGTTGAGATGTTTAAAAATAACCTCGGTGTCGGCTGGCTCCTGCCGCACAGGTTTAATCCGCAGGCTCTTTGAAGCTCCCATGTGAAACTGTGGCAGTAGTTTGGATGACTGAAGGCAGAGCTGGCAAATTCAAACAGGCGGCCCGAGTTCGGGATGCACTGAGCAGCTTGGCTCCCTCGGGCCTCGGATGGTTTGGGTTCAGTGACTGAATATGAATTATTTCCATGGGGAAAGTCAGGATGTGGAGACCCAGGTCCAGGGTCCCCGGCTGTGGTTTTTTGGCTGAGTTTCTGTTTACTGTTGTTGTTTATAGTAAACAGCGTGCACTGAGTGGCTGGAAACAGCCATGTGGTCGCTGCTGTTCGCAGCCAGTAATATTGGGGGAAGATGCTCTCCCACCTCGGTTCAACGCCTGAGCAACAGTGTGGGCTGGGCTGGGCCTCCTCCTCCTCCTCTTGCTTTCCTCTCCTTAGCCTCACACTTCTGCTGGTCAAGCTGTGCTGTCCCCATGCACTTGCTAGAAATATTTGGAGTATGGAATGGTGCTTCATCCCAGACACCGTCTTTTGCTTGGTGTTAATATAGGGAATAAAACTGGGCTTGTGGGGGGCTCAGCTTGGGTCAAGCTGCCATGGGCTGCAGCCCTGCAGGGCCTGCATGTGCCAGGGGGTAGTTCAGGATCTGCCCAGTAGATGGTATGAAAAGGCAGATGGAAATCAGGTAGCCCTTTACAAAAGGGCATGAGGGAAATTTAGTTTGAGTCTGTTTTGTTTGAGAGAAATATGCTGCACCTTGGTCTTCCTGGTTTGGTATTTGCATCTCAGCAAGTGACAGTTCTGCATCTTGATAATATGCTTTTCAGTCAAATATTTGTTATGAAATAAATCAGGTGATTAGCTAATTAAAAAAAAGCAAATGCAGAGTTTAGGAGGCCCAGTGGCACCCCCTGAAGTGCCCCTGCTTTTCCTGTGCCTAAAATTTTTATGAGGTTTAACTCTTGATGCACTTCTCTAGAAACTTAATGAATTTTGTGGGATAGTTTGTTGTCTTCAAGTGAAAGATGCTGTTGGGGTATGAAATGATGATGTTATTCATCAACTAGCTGTGCTTCAGTCTAGGATGTGAGTGCTCTGGGAGCTGTGTGCCTGCCCTATGTCTAATTTAAAGGAATCTCTGAAACTTTGTTTCATGGCCTCAGACACAGAGGACCTCCAGAGATGTCCTCATTTTTCCCAGCACTGAGTACGGTCAGGTACACACGTCTAAACCCTTCCTAAGTAATGGTTCTTTTTTTAAGGCTCTTCCTGCTGGCAATTCCACATCCTATGCAGGTGATTATGCCAAAACTTGGGCCTCCTCACCATTAGAGAGGTTTTTTGGGGTGTTTAATCTAAATCTTTGTCACTTTAAACCTCTTCCTTCTCTGAGCTCCAGAGCACATGGAGAACACTCTACACCCCTCTATCACTCCACTCCCTGCAGCTCCACAGCTCAATGTGAAGCATTTGAAGACTTTGTCTTCTCTTCTGAGCTGACCAAGCTCTGTTTCTCTGCTCTTTTTTCACATGGGCTTATCTGCCCAGCTGATCTCTGCCCCTTGCTGGGCTCTGCTTCCATCCACACTTTGCCTAAAGCGCCGTGGTCAGTGGGGACAGGACAGTGTCAGTGGGGCTTCTGCAGAGCACTTGTAATGATGGGGCCCGAATGACCCCATTTTGGGTATGTCTGAGCACTGTTATGTGAAAAGGAATGCAGATCACATGTTTGCAGATTTGCAGGTTGAACTGTGTGTTTGTGACACAGGACTTTGCATGCTCCTGAGCTCCTGTCTGCTCCTGGAGCAGTGTGCTGGTGACCAGGGCTGGGAGCTGGGCTGAGTCAGTTGGGGCTCTTGAATTGTAATGTTTGTGTCTAGCTCCAGTCTTTTTTCCTTTTCTTGCCTGCAACTGAAATTCAGTTTGCGGTGACACAAACAGATTTGGAGTAGTTTATGCCTCCGTTTATGTTTGAAAAGTTTCCTAACAAGGAGGAGTCCCTGAGAAATGAGGCAGAGCAGCAGCTCTGGCTGCCAGTTTGTCGTGCAAGGTGGTTAATCACCTGCATATATGTAATTCAGAGACATGCCAAGATAAAAATCATCCCCACAATTAAACTCTCACTGTAGCAGAACTGTAACTCTGCCCCTGCCCTCACCCAGCTCTACGCCCTGGTGTAGCACCTGCACTCCAAGCTGCAACATGAATATTTCATCCCACTTTATTTGCAAGATAACAGGGACCAGTCCTAAAGGAATGGGTTTTTTGGTTTATTTGTGAAGAACTCCTTTCTTACTCAGCTTCAATACCTAACAGTGGAGGCTGTTATAAAACACTTGCTCAATGTTTAAGCTGATAGTACAAGTCTGAGAGTAGCAGGAAGCACAGGAAAACTTCCTTCTGCATCACCAGGTCTCACTGGGCTTGGAGCAGACAAGTCTAGTCATCTGGACTGGAGGTGTCAGAGCAGTATCTGGTGGGAGACCCTGAGCACTGGGGATCAGCACCTCATCCTTTTTGTGAAGGTGTGCTCTGTCCTGTGTGTCCATGTCCCTTAGCAGGACATTTCAGAGATAGTTTCAGTTGTGAGCAGGAGAGTTTAGTACAGCTGGTGCTGAAAACTTTAATTCCTAGAGATCTCTATCTATGTTAAATTCCCTTGAAGAAACCAGAATAATACTTAGCTCTTTTACTGAGGTTTCTGACACAGCACCTCTGGCAGATTTAGATGCTGTGATACACAGTTTGCAGTCTACAGGGTTCACTCAGGCACCTACCAAATGTCTCTGCCTCTGTAGCAGGGGTTTTAAGCAGAGTTCATGTCTGTGCCTCTGCTCTCACTGGGCAGAGTCTCACCCTATTATGCAGACTCCTCCTGAGCAAAAAATCAAGAATTTGGCTGAGAACTGAAGGAAAAGATGAACATCAGTTTTGCTGCCTGAGCTGTTCGCGTGGCAGCCTTGTCCAACAGGCCAGATGGACAGGTGATGTCTGAGCTGCAGCACAGGAGCCCAAAGCACTTGGCTTCCTCAGGGCTGGGAAGTCACCCCTGCAGCTCCAGTGTCTGCTTGGTAACTGATCACTGGAGATGAGGAAAGGAGGGCAGAGCAGAGTCCATGTGGCCATCACCAGCACAAGGCAGCTGACATGAGAGTTCAGGGCAGGACTGTTTTTTCCCTGGGTTCTCCCAGCTTGTGCTTCTGAAATACATCCTCCCCTCTCCATTTCTTGGTCAGAAGTTTTTTTGTACGTGTTGTAAATTGAATGGTGTTAGCACAGTCAGCAGCAGAACTCCTGGAGGTGCCTCCTGCCAGCTGATGAGCTCTGAGTTACTCAGCTTCAGTGAGCTCTGAGTTACCCAGCTTCAGTGAGCTTGTTTTCCAGACTGACAGTCTGAACAGTCCAAAAACCTCTCCGTGGTTCAGGTTTGTTTTCAGCAAGGGGAACTGTAGGAGTAGATGCCAGTGGAAATTTGTGAAGCTCAATCTTTGCCCATTGAGTTTTGTGCTATTCCTCCCCTCTCCTGGCCCTTCCAGGGTTTCAGTGCACACTGTGCCAGGTCCTTTCTCCTGGGTACTGTGACAAGGGAACACATTTGGTTCACCCATTGCTGAAGTGACACATGCTGCAGTTTGCTTGGGGGTCGGGGCAATATGTGCACCTTCTGACCTCCCCAGAGTGCTGTTGATGCTTGACTCCAGGGAAGTGTCCTGCTGGGAAAAGTGGGATTTGTGCCAGGGGAGACCTGGAGGATGCTGGTGTTGAGTTCAGTGTTGGCAGAGGCTGCACAGGGTGAAGCCTGGCATTTCTGCACCGAATGAGCCACAGCCCCTTTGGCTGCTGCTTGCAGTCACCCCCTGTCACCCACCTGGACAGGGCAGTGCTGGAACACCTCCCTGTGCCATGGCCGCACCTTTTCCCTGCTCCCGGGCCTCTCTCCCTTCCCGTTTGGAGCAGCCTCTGGCTCCTCCCCCCACGCCGAGCCCGGTCCCCCCGCGTTGGAGGCGCTGGGAGCACCCAGCTGTGTGTGCAGCGAGAGGGGGGACAGCTGGTGTTCCTCCACTCCTCCTGGCTGTGGGAGCCTCCCTGCCTCCCTTGCCGTGTCCCTGCCTTTGCCTGTCCTGCCCAGGTGGCACCCATAAGGTAGAAGAAAGTTCTGCTCTCTCCAGGTTAGTTAAGCGAAGGCACAGAGAGCAGGCAGAAGAGCTGATGGAGTCAGGACCAAAGAGGAAGTTGTACCAATTCCACTTTCTAAAAATAAGTCCAGTGACTGTTCCCTCAGCCCGGAGACTGCTGCTCCCTGCACGCTGGCTGTGGTTGCTTTTGGATTTTTTTGTCTTGTTCCAGCAAATCTTAAAAAAGATGCTGCAGTCCATCAAAATAGTGCAGTGGCTGTGTGATCAGAGAGGTGCTTATGGAGAAAGTCTTGTGGTTTCAGTGTTTCTAGAAGTGACCTTGAAGGATCATGTAATGATGTAACACATGTAGTGTTTCCTAGAGGTTTGTCTAAGCTCTTCTTAAAGATTTCCAATGGTGGTGATTCTCACTTTTCCTTGGCAAGCCACTCCAGTGCCTGAATATTCTGAGATTAAGAAGCTTTGCTTGATTTCAGGCCGGTATTGCTGCACTTTAACCCCATCATTTTGACATTTCACCTTCTCTTTGCCATGCTAACAAAGAGAAGAAAAATTCTGTAAATGTAAAAGCAATCATTGTGTAGGGTTTGATCTTCCTTTCTGCCTTTCCCTTCTGTGCTCAGAGAGCATGTGCTGGCTCTCGGGCACTGCTGTGGATTTAATGACACGTGTGTGGCAGCTGGGCAGCCCCAGTCCCAGATCCGTGTGTTGTGTTGGCCGTGACAAACGGTCCTTGATCTGTGCTGATGTCACTGAAAATGCAGTTTGTGAGGTGACATGGGTTTTATTAAAATTGTATATCACAAATTCCCCAGTTGTCTTATACTTCTGTAGCAAAATGCATGCCTTGAACATTTAAAGAGGTTTTTAGTTAGTGATACATTTTGTGAAGATGACATTAAAAGATGTTGGTCATTGCAAATCATTAAAAAACATTAGTTTAAAATGTTGTTGCCCAGAGAAGCTGTGGCTGCCTCATCCCTGGAAGTGTCCAAGGCCATGTTGGAGAGGGGTTGGAGCAACCTGGGCTAGAGGAAGGTGTCCCTGCCCACGGCAGGGGGTGGAACTGGATGAGCTTTAAGGTCCCTCCCAACCCAGGCCGTTCGGTGGTTCTGTGTGCACAGAGCAGCTCTCCAGACCTGTGGCACTGGTGAGAGGTACCTGGCAGCATCAAACTCGCTGCTTTTTGCTGGCAGCAGCCCAGTGTGAGGCAGCCCTGACTCGGGAGCTGTGGTGCTGCCTTCAGGCTGGGCAGCACTGATTGTGATTGAACGATTCCAGCTCAAATTTTCTGGTGTCTGGGGAGTTTGTGCCTGCCTTCAAAAAGGCCGTCAAGACATCCTCCTCATCGGGTGGTGTCCCAAGTTATTAGTCACACTCTTAAAGAAAATAACTCTTGAGTTAGTAGTATGGCATCAGTGAAAAATGCTTTCAGATGGGGTCTCTGTTGGAGTGTCAGCTTCAGGGGGAGAACTGAGACCTGCTGAGGTAGTGAAGGGCCACCAGCCATGAAATGTTGTGATTATTGTTAGTTTACATCTGTGTTGGAAGCGGTTCCTAGTTCAGTAGCTGTATAATACATGGCTCCTGTGTTGTTCCTTAGGTGATGGAAGTTTAAATCTTTCAAGTTTTGGTGCTTAGCAGTATTTCTGTCCTTGTGGGCAATAAAATGTTGATTTTTCTCTGTACCTGCTGTGCCTGATGTTATGTTGCCATCATCCAATGCCATATTGATCACTGATTGGCAGCAGGTATCAGCTCTGTCCAGCAAGGCCACCACCTTGCTGCTTACCTGGAGACCTTGGCTCCTACATCAAGGGGAGTAACCCCTGGCAGCTGGCTGGTCTCCTGGCTGCTCCCATGCCTCCAGTGGTGAAGTGCACGTTGTCATTTCCACAGCCCCAGAGCAGAGGGGTTTGGGTGGCTGTATAATGCCACGTGTCCCCAGCATGGCAGGAGGAAGTGGCTCACTTGGCAGTGAATTGCTGCCTGGAGAGGGCAGGAGGAACTGCTTCCACTTGGGCATTGTCCAAGCCCTACACTGTAGATCTGGGCTGTTGTTCCAGCATTACAGTGAGGCTAAGGGATGGCTTTGGAATCTTGGCTCCTTTTCCATCACCATGAGCTTTGGTCTTGTCTTGTGCAGTGCTGGCAGAGTCTCCAGTTGTGTGTGTGGCAGTGTCTGTTCAGCGTTATCCTGTGCCTGGCCCGAGGACTCAGGGTGTTCTGTGGCTGCTCGGTTATTTCGTATCGTTGTCAGCTGGAAAATCTGTAAATGCCCTGTGATATTTTATGGCTTTATAAGCTGTACAAAATGTCCAGCAGGTACTTGAATGTTGAGCAGATACAGTCTGTAAGAGGGCCTTGTTTTCATTAGCTCGTTGGCAGACACTGAACATACTTGCAGAGCTGCAGGATGGACTTTTGCTTGCTTGTGGTCATAGTTTGCTTTTTTTTTTTATTGGCATCTACCGTGTGTTGTACAGAAAACAGTGAAGGACCTCACAGAATATTTTTTAGTTTTCCAAACTCTTGGCCTTTCAGGACTGTAAAGCAGCCTAACTACCTTTTCTTTCCATAATTAACAGCTGTCTGTTCAGGGTTTCCTGCAGGAACTGGCTAGTGATTTTTCCTCTCTGGGAGTAATTCTTCTGAGATATTATTTCTGTGTACTGCTAGATTGTTCTTTCTTTTCTTATTAAAATTGACTGACATTTTGATGGGCACTTGTTAGAATTTCTCTGTATCCAGACTTTGCACCCTGTAAAGGATCTTTCACCTATTTCAGTAGATACACAGTTTTGGCTCCTGGGATTTTAGCTCCTTAAGTCATAGATGAAACCAGAGTTATACACAGGATAAAAATAGCAAGCAGTAATTAATACCCATCCTCAGTGAGCCTGGTTTCTCTTGACATGTTGCACTGCTGCAATTTCCTTTCCTTTTCCTAAGAAATAGACGAATTAATATCTCTCTACACGAGTGAGAAAATAAAAGAAAGATGCTTGTTTCCTGCCCTGACACGCCATTCCCTCGGGGTGCTGTTCTCCTGGGCAGCTCTTTGCCTTGGCAGGCTGCTGCCGGGCTGGAGTGGGTGAGGCACCAGGAGGAATGGCACAGCCTCTCCTGTCACCCTTCCAGACGTCCCTCTTTCCCCCTATCAGGGCTGGATTATCTCTGTCTCTGCTCCGAGTAGCAGAGACTGACTCCTCTTCAGCTCTAGCAGAGGTAAATAAAGGTTTTGTGGCTCTGCTCCATACCCCGAGGGTTTGGATATTTTATCTTTCTCATTTCTTTAGCAGATGGGGCAGATCAGTAGGAACTGTTTCTCATCTGACCTCTGTTTGCACAAGAAGAATCGTTGCTGGGAGTGCTGGAGGGGAGAGCTTGACTGTGAGTCTGGCTCTGCTGCTTGGCAGGGAGACCCTGTGTTTTGTCACTCTAAGGAGAGATTTTTATATATATATATACTAAAGGGATCATTTTACCTTGCCTTATCTGAGAGAGCAGATTCAGGAGGGCAGAGAGAGTTGTATTTGGAAGGTTTGGGAAGATTGGCTGTGTGGATGTTCAGTCAGGGACAGGGCTCTGTGTATGGATCTGTGAAGAATTCAGCCTTGAGTGTGACTGAAGTCTTGGCCCCCACCCCTTGTCAGTAGGGACATGCCAGTGTTGGTGCTGGACCCCAGGAAGTTAAGAAATACTTAACTCCAGGGAAGGTCATTCCTTTGTGGTGGATGAGGGAAGAGAACACCTTGCACACTCCAGTAACACACTCAGTGATTGCTTTGATGCCATCAGAGGCTTCAGGATGAAAGTTTTCATCCAGTGTATTTTCCCAAGGGATGTTGCTAAGCATTCCATTTAATTGTTAGGATTGGTTATAGAAGGAAAGCAGAGGGAAAATGTAATCGTAGGTGTATGTAATGATCATCATCCCCCACATCTCAGTACTTAGCTCATTAGAGAGTGGGGATTTCGTCCCTCACTTTTTCCTCAGGGCTGGTTGCTCTCCTCTGCTCCTGGAGCTCTCATCTCCCTTCCTGCCATTTCAGTGGAAACCCTTGCCCCCATGTGTCTGTCCCTGAGGATCCTCCTCCTCCCCTGTGCTTGTGAGGTTCAGGGTATTATAAGGGACTGGGTCATCTCCTTCCCGTCTCTTTCCAAGGTTTTCCTCATTTACATTTCTGTTTTGTCCCCTAATTACCATCTCTTTGGTTTTTTATTCCCCCTCAAGCTGCCTTTCCTTGCTTATGGTCTCCTGAGGATGTTCTGCTGAAACTTTATCAAACTGACATTACTAGAAATAGTTAATGCAAAATCTTCTTTGAGGAGTTCTCACATCCTGCTTGCAGCATCAATGTTCACTCTGTCGTGACATTTCCTATGGAGACACGACTGGAAGTCAGAGCCCTTTCTTTCTGGATGGCCTCCTGTTTCCCCTTACTAGGGAGTACATTGTCCTGGCATTAAGGTGTATTTATTTCATTAGTTAGTATTACAAACCATCTATATATTTATCCACCTGATCCTTCCCTCCCATATCTTTCAACCTGTAAAGAGCTTATTTTTTAATAAGATGCAGTCCGGTAGAGAACTAAGTATAAGGTTAATTAAACATTTTTTATATAGATATATATACTGGATGTTGACCTGTGCAGAGTTTCAGCACTGGAGCCCATTCTGGGGCTGCATCCATCACATGTGTAACTGCTGTCTGGGAAAGCAGCCATGGTTGTCTGTGGGAGGGGGCTGTACTGGGCTGTCTGGTGATGTTATGGAAACCATGCACTGGTTTTTAATGTACTCCTGTTTAAATTCTTATTTAAAGACTTTGAAGCATCCTATTGTGTGCTTTTGTGTGGGGTGACTTTGTAACTGCCACGGGCAGAATCCCATTTCAAGGTCCCCTGTAAGCCATCTGCTTTCAGTAATAGCTCTTGGCTTTGGCATGTGGCTCAGAGCACACTGAACCTGCCACATTGCTGTAAAACTTTCTTTGCTGCCTGCAGCAGTTTGGCCTCCCCGCTGTGCCCCGTGGGCTGGGTGTCCCCTCGGGGTGCTCTGCATCACACCCTGCCCTGGGTGGGCACACTCCAGGTTGTTGCTGGGCAGTGGGGGAGGCATGACCCAGCCCAGAGGTGTGTGGGCTGCACCATATTCCACACCTCTCCATGTGCCTGGGATTGCCATGAAAGGAAACCCAGGTATGTGCAAAACTGGCCTGTGGCCTGACCCCTGGTCATCAGGGTATGGTCAGAATATGCTGGAATCAGGCTACAGAGTGGCCCATGCGTGATAAATCTCCTCTGCTTCCAGGTGTCCTCAGTGGGTTGGGTGTTGGGTGCACTGCCTTGCCACTCTGTAACCCAGGCCATCGCTCTTCTAAAAGCAGGAGACTTAACTTTTAGCTGTGTGAGTTGTGCTGACACCAAGTACTGAAACACAGATGGTTCAGTGGCAGAAACAGCAGCCTAAGGCACACAGATTGACTTCCTTGCTGTGGCATGTTCTTGCCATATGGCACTGAAGTCCTGTTCTCTATGTAACAGGAGCCTCACCTGCCCAAAAAGCCAGTCCTCTGAGTTAGATTCAGTTGCAGTGCACCTGGGAGAGCTCCACTGAGGTACAGTGGTGGTACAGGTCAGAAATATCTCTGCTTAACACCCAGAAACAGAGACCTGCTGCTTTTCTCTAAGCTTCTTCAGAACAGTTATGGACAGCCATGGTGGGCTCGCTCATGGGGGGATACAGGCACTGTGGGATGCAGGCACTGCTCACCCCCAGGGAAACAACAGCATCACAGAACCTCAGACTGACTTCAGCAGCAGGACCAGCCATGAAGGGGTCACTGAAATAATTGTGGAGCACAGTGAAGCTTAGCCCCAGCTGTAGTCACAGGGGATTTGTATGATTAGCTTAAGCCTGTGTTCATAATGGGCCATTCCCTGTCCCTGGCAATGGGAGGTGGCCCAGGCCTTGGCTCCAAGCCTTGAACATGGCACTGGCTGGGGAGGAGCAGCACAGGATCCTCTGGATGCTGTATGTCCCTGCCCATGGCAGGGGGTTTGGAACAAGAAGATCTTTGAGGTCTCTTCTGACCCAAACTGTCCCAAGATTCCATGTTGTCCTGAATGGAAAAGCTTTAGGTTTTGCACTGTGTTTGTTCTGTTTGAGGGAGTAGAATGGGTTTGGGTTCTAAGAAACAAACCAACACCAGTCTTAGAACAAAAGCAGTTCTGGTTTTTCCCCAGTGTGTGGATTTCTTACAGCAGTCAAGCCCCATCTTTCCAAGAGGGATTTGAGGGGCTGGAGTGCCCACTCCCCTCACTACAGAAATGGCAGCCGTGGAGCAGGATGACCATAACTCCCAGCTCATCAGGAAACATGTCTGTACTGAGAAGATTTGTCCTGTTAAGGGGCTTCCTTTAGCAGACTTGAGCCAGATTATCTCACCTGGCTTTTGTTTTAAGCCCTTTCCTCTCTGTTTCTCTCAGCCTGGGTACCCTGTTCCTGGAGCGGGCCAAACTTGTTGTCTTCATGGAGAGCCAGGTCTGCTCAGAGTGATACACATCAGGATGTTTCTGGTTTGAGCCAAAGCCCATGCTGGGGGTTTTTGATAGGGAAGGAAACCTTTACTGGAATCCTGTGAGGTTTTATTTCATTTCCTCTGCAGTCATGAGCAGTGGTAACTGCTGTAGGTTCCCTCATGGTGATGATTCTTCCCACTGGTCCCTGGTTTTCACACTCATGCTGAAGGTGATCCCTTGAGCTCAATTCAGCAGCGTCTGATGGTCCAACTGCCACTTTCTGGGAGATTGACCCATCTCCTGTCCCTTCCAACCCAGAGGTGTTCAAAAGGAAGCAATAAAGTTGATATTTTCATTGTACAGACATGATCTATCCAAGTTCTTCACGTGTTTTTGTCTTTTAAAATATGTGCTCCCCTGAGACTTGGCTCAGGGGCTGAGTAAGTGTGTTATTTGTGATCACATCTCTGAGACACCTTGTGTGTTAACACAAGAATGTACTTGTGAGGAGCTTGCCATGAAGTCTGGAGTTTATCAGTCCACTTCTTGCATGGGAGAAAGATAAAATTAGTTCCAGAGAAAGAGAGATGTTGGAAATGACACAAAATCCTTCTGCTAGAAAGAGGAGTAATGGTTTGCAGCCATCAGGTATTTCAGATCACACAAGGGGATCAGTACTCCAGATGGAAATACCAACATACATTGTACAATACACCTCCCCCTGATGAGGGGAGGTGCTTCCAGAGGTGCTGTAGCTTCATCAGCTTTGTTTGGAGCTGCCAAAAACATGGCTTTGCAAAGACAAAGAGAACTAAAACTCCACTCTTGTCCAGGAGGGTGATAACGGGGAGATGGAAGGAAATTAACTCATTGGTCAAGAAAACTTCTGACTCTCCTCCTCAAACTTTGCAGCTGCTCCTCTCCTGAGAGTTTCCTTCAGGTCCCACATAAGCATTTGTTTGGCATTTAGATTTAGGGGTCCTTGCCTGTGTGTCTGGCTCTGAGCAGGCTGGTGCTCAGTCCTGGGAGCTGCCTGCTAGTCTTTGGCTTCTGCCCAGGAGAGGGGTCAGTCAGCTCATCAGAGCACAGTTTTACAAGAAAGGGGTTTGTGGGTTTAGACCAGCTCAGAAATCTGAGCAGTCAGGTCTGCTGTGAAAACCAAAACTGATCAGAGATGTCAGATCATGCACAGACAGTCCTTTCATTTCTCAGGTAGGCTGAAAGTGCCCTTCTTTCTCCACCACAGAGATCAAAAATGGCAAAAAAAGATGCTAAGTGAGCAGGCTGAGGTTGGAAAAGGTTCTTCCCCCAGAGAGTGGTTGGCACTGCCCAGGCTCCCCAGGGCAGTGGGCACAGCCCCAAGGCTGCCAGAGCTCCAGGAGGGTTTGGACAACGCTCTGAGGGACAGGGTGGGATTGCTGGGGTGTCTGTGCAGGGCAGGAGTTGGACTGGATAGTCCTTTTGGGTCCTTTCCAAGTCAGGATGTTCTGTGACTGTATGATCTGCTCATTGTGTGTCCATGCTGGTTTTCTGATGGGGCTGGAATGCCACTGGATGCTCCCATGTAACCCATGGTGCACAGATGGGCTTCCAGAACAGAGCTGAAACAGGACCTGGCACAGCCTGAGCCTCCAGCTGGGAGGTTGGAATGGCAGCACCACCCTCACCCACATGGGCAGGAGCCTGTAGTGCTGCCCTCGTGTTTCCTGAGGGAATCGTAAAGGACAGCTCTTTATTGCTGGAAACACTAATAGTGTTTGATGGAAAGATGACTGTGAAGGAAACCTCAGCTGAAGCAGGGGTTACACGGAAGGGATTTTTACTGGCTGCAGTGGTCATGGTGCTCCAGACCTGTGCTTTTGTGGGGAAAAAATCAATGACTACAGGCGCTTTGCATCCTGAGAAACCCTCAGGATTCACTCGTGGCTGTCCCATGGGATTTCCAAGAAGAGTCATTCCCACAGTCCTCTGGCAATATGCAGAGTTCCCTTCCCCCCCCCCATCCTAATCTGTGGGGTATGTATCCGACCTCATAAAACCATTTTTCAGCTTCACTGTTGGTAGTTTTCTCTCTCTTCTCTCTGGAAGCCTCTGGCCTGCTGGCAGCAGCATTGTCCAGCAAGGTTTGAAGCTTGGCACGCTGTCAAGAAACCTTCAGCTCCCCTTTCAATCAAACATGGTAGTGCTGAGATCCAACTTGGATTCCATCCCAAGGTTCACCATAATCATCCCTGTATAATAGGAAGTCCAAACAACCCCAGGAAATAATTCAGATGTGACTGGTGCCTTGAGTGGAATAAAGAAGTGCCTAGAAGAGACATTAAGAGCCTGAGCTTTAACTCTTTTCATGATTATGCGCTCCGAAGGAGCGGAGGCTTTGGAGATAAAGGGATTACATGCATCTCATAAGGTCTGCAGAGACGGGACAGCATCTTCTACCCACATTTTCTCATTTTTGTTTTACTGCCGTTGCAGTTGCCACATTTGGGGGACAAATGTTGCAGAGCAGGCTCCCCTCTAACCCCGCAGGTCCCTTCCAATCTGGCACAGGTAAATTGAATCCATCTCCCTTTAGGGGTGAGCTTTTGGAGGAGCTTGTTGGTGAGAGCAGTGGGGGTGAGAATTTAATTGGATTAAGATGCATTTCGGCAGTGTTTGTGCTGTGGGCTGTGCTCTGTGGCTGCTGCAGCGAGCCACGCTCAGAGCTGGGCATGCCCTGGGATACTCTTCCAGCCCTGGCTGCTTCTCTGCTGCCCAAGGAAAATGTCCATGCCTCAGGGGTGTGGATCTCAGTGTAACCCAGCACAGTCTCGAGCTGGTGTCCTGCCCTGGCCATGAGCTGGTACCCACAGCCAGGCAAGGGTTCAGCTTTTCCTTGCCAAGCCCAGCAGCCGAGACAGTGATGTGGTGGGGAAGGTCCAGTCATGGCAGTGGTGTGGTGGGGAAGGTCCAGTCAGGGCAGTGGTGTGGTGGGGAGGGTCCAGTCAGGGCGCTGGTGTGGTGGGGAAGG
>VYXB01010319.1:137711-197234 GCA_013397135.1 Pachyramphus minor
GCGGGGGCGGTGGTGTGGTGGGGGGGGTCCAGCCGGGGCAGTGGTGTGGGGGGCAGGGTCCAGCTGGGGCAGTGGTGTGGGGAGCAGGGTCCAACTGGGGCAGTGGTGTGGTGGGGAAGGTCCAGTCAGGGCAGTGGTGTGGTGGGGAAGGTCCAGCTGGGGCAGTGGTGTGGGGGGCAGGGTCCAACTGGTCACAGCACCTTCACTCAGCTCTTGCTTGGGGTCTGGGTGCCTTTGGCCTGTGCATCATATACTTTGATGCCATTATAAGTGCTCATTTGCTTTTCAATGTCTTTGTCATTTTTAAGGTTATTTAAAGGTTTGCTTCTCTTGACAACTTCCTCCATGAGAAAGTTGCACATTTATTAGTTTCCAGTAAACATTTCCCTCTCCCTGGTATATACTTGTAGTTCTGTAGGTTTGTTCTGCTGCACTGGGAAGGGATAATTTGGAGTCCCCAGTTCACTCCTTTCATGCTACTCATTATTTTATGTGCCTCTCATGTGGTCTCTCTCCTTTTCATTACTAATCAGGTCTAGTCTTTTCAATCCTCCTTTGTGTGATAGTTTCATTTTACAAAAGCTGAACTAGTTTCTATCAGCTCAGTTGATGTGATCTTACTCATATCAAAGGTGTTTAACAACCGCAGTCCCGTGTACTCACTGCAAGCTGAACTTAAATTGTGTCAAGTTCTGCACTGCTTTGCGATGGCAAGTGGGAATGTTTGTTACAGCTGTCTTTAAATTTAAATTTGGATGTTTTAAATGAATTAAATATGAACATGAATAATGCAGCTGGTAACGTAGCCTTTCTGCAATTAAATGCAAACTTTTTCATTTTGTCTCCCTGCTTTCAGGTTTTGCTATGCCGCAGTGTTTGTACTGACTCTGCTGTCTTGGAGGAGTGATGGGGAACTAGAGCCCATGACAGTTCAGTGGAGCCCTTGGCACTTTTGATATCTCGGTGAGTGAAAGTTGTTTGAAACTGTGGGAAAGGCACTTTATCTGCTACTAAAGGCAACAAATCAGTTGGCCTTTTTACATTTTTAAGGTAACATCCTGCTGAAATGAATTTGCACATTGATCTGTCCTTTCAGGCTATAAATTCTGGAAACCAACACTGTAACACTGTGATCCATGCTTGGGAGATTATCTTGATCTGCACAAGCAGGAGAAACACAGTTTTGAAAACAAGGGGAGTTTTAGCTCTGGTGTGCAGTTCTGTATACTTGTCAGGTTCCAGAGATGGAGCATTGCAGTGTGTGCTGGGCTGTGGGAGTCTCAAAGGCTTTATTTGATGCAGCAGTAAGATCGTGTCCTTTGTGCCATGGACCGAGCCAACAGCTGCCCAGCAGTGGCATGTTTATGTCTGAGGTTATTCCAGATCTGTCTCTGTGGATGGATCATTTTCCCACCTTGGATACCAAACTGTATCTGCTGCTGTTTATTACTTTCACATTTTTTTGGTCTGCAGTCCCAGAACAGAGCAAAGGCCATGTCTGTCAGTACCACAGTGCTCCTGCCCTGCAGTGCCTGTGAGAGCCTGTTTTGCCATTCACTCCCTTCCCTCTACACTGAAGTCTGTCCTCACGGGGGCATTTCAGCCTTGTCAAAACCTTGAGAATGATTCCTCTTGCCTTCCAATCTGTTGTCAGTGAGATAAAATCCTTGGGTGTTTCAGGTTGGAAGGAGCTTTTGCAGGTTGTCTGGTCCAGTGCCACATGCAGAACTGACCTGACTTTGAAGCCAGACTCAGGTTAAATCAGGCTACCTGGGAAGGCAGCTGGTGATGGTTGGACTATCTCCAAGGGTGGAGATTTTACAGCTCCTCTGGGCAACTATAAATTACAATCAGTGGGAATTATCAATTCCCAAGCCCTGTGTTAGTAAAACCCAGGGGCAGCAGAGGGGCAGCTCCGATCTCTGCTCTGGGAGAGCAGGGACAGCAGCCAGGGAAGGGCTGGAGCTGTGTCAGGGCAGGGTCAGGGTGGATCTCAGGGAAAGGTTCTTCCCCCAGAGGGTGGTTGGCACTGCCCAGGCTCCCCAGGGCAGTGGGCACAGCCCCAAGGCTGCCAGAGCTCCAGGAGGGTTTGGACAACACTCTGAGGGACAGGGTAGGATTGCTGGGGTGTCTGTGCAGAGCTGGGGGTTGGACTGGAACTTTTTGGGTCCTTCCTAACTCTGACTCTGCTCCACCACCTCCCTGGGCAGCCCATTCCAATATCTGACAGCCCTTCCTGTGAAGAAATTCCTCCTGATGCCCAACCTGAACCTCCCCTGCCCAACTGGAGACAGTTTCCCCTTATCCTGTCACTTATTACCCAGGAGATTGACCCCACCTGGCTCCACTCTCCTGTCAGGGAGCTGTAGAGAGCGAGAAGGTCCTCCCTGAGCCTCATTAGGGTTATTCCCATTGCCTGAGGGTGGAGGCTGCAGGAGTGCACCCTTGTCTCCAGCCACAGGCTTCCACAATCCTGTGTGTGTGGGTGCTTCAGAAAGTCCTACAGACAGCGGAGGGGCAGTGCTAGAGATTGCAAATGCTTGTCTGGTGCCTTCATATAACACCTTTCAGCCTGGGTTTTATGTCTGGGGGACTTTTCCAGCCAGACTGCTAGGCTTTAATAAAAATGAATGAGGAAAATTATGAAAAGAAGCTTTAAAAGTTGTAAATAACCTTTCACATGTAGGTTACCTTCCACTATTGAAAGGGAAAGAAACTTTACTCCTTTCACAAGTGTGTGCAGACACACACACTATTTAGAAGAGAGGCAATAAGTGACTACTGTGCACCTTTTAATTTGGATTAAAAAACAACCAGGGATTTTTTTCCTTTAGTATTTAATTCCTTCCGTATTTTTCTTCTGAGAGTATTCCTCAGTGTTGCATGTAAAGGCTGTAGTTTATAGTGCTGTTATAGAAAATTAAAGTCTTTATTTCTCTTAGGTTTGGAAAAAGCCTGGCTTTCAAAATCCCAACTTCTCGCCAAGTTGAAGCTGTAAATAACCCTTTAAGCAGCAACTCAGCACTGTGTCCTGAGACAGCTTCCTATTCCATCCTCCTCCTGACTGCCCCACTGTGAACAAAATGGAGTTATATTGACACAATTAATCTTTCATTAGTTAGTGGAGTGTCAAAACATGCTTTTCCTGCTTTCCTGAGGGCTTGTCTGTGGCTCAGCCATTCATTTGGATGTTTTCTGGCAAGCCTTGGCGAGGCTGGGCACGTGCAGCGGGCACTGCCCTGGGAGAGCGGCTGTGCCGGGCACTGGGCTCCCTCTATGTGCCCAGCACACATCTCCCAAGAGCCCTGATTTTCAGGAGTATTTGCTTATAACAAGAATGCAAATGCTTCTACTTGTTGGGGACAGTCCAGACAGCTTTCCTCCAACCAGGAAAAAGAATTTGCAGCACAACTTGGACACTTGGGGCAGTGCTAACAGCAAAAGTATTTCCTGGGTCATTGTCCAATGCTTATTCCCCAGAACTTCTCTGAGCAATTTGAATTGCAAGTGGGGAGCTGGGCATTGCTGTGCTGCTTTGCCAGAGTTAATGTTATGTTTCCATGTGTTTTCTTTCATAAATTTCAGCTCTGCCTCCCTTTGTTAGTGAGTGGGAGCAGCCCCTCCTTCCACACACACGCTCCAGACCCACTGTGGGGCGAGCACAGAGATGGGCATGTGCTCCTTGTGCTTATTTGCGCTGCTCCTGCTGCTGTGAATTTGAAGTTGTCCACAAATTGGAGAAAGTCTTGTAGTTTCAGGGGGTGAAATGAACTGAGTGCTCTGTGCAACCCCGGGTGACAGAGCATGTCCCCCTCTGTATGGTGAGTTCATGGTGCAGATGATTGTGTGCTCCAGAATGGGGAATTTTCTCATCTTTCTTTCTTTTGTCCTAGACACCTTGAGATCTCTAAGAGCAAGCCAGTCCCGGGATCAGGACAGCAGCAGGTGGTAGAATGCGGAAACCAGGCCCTCAGAAAGGTGAGCAGTGAGGTTTGGCACAGCCAAGGACTGGTTGGGAGCTGGTGCAGCCTGGAGGACCCAGTGCCTCGGGGGGCAGGCACAGGCTGGGAGATGTGCTTGGAAGCCCAAAACCTGCGTGTTTCTCTGTCAGTGTGCAGAGAACAGTCCATCAATCCACCCCCAGCATGGGCTGAGCAGAGTCCCTTTTTGGGGCACCCCTGTGGCTCGTGGGGCACAGTGTCAGCAGCGAGGGTGCTCTGCAGAACCCATGGCACACACCATCTGCCAGTGCTCCCAGTGTGAGCCAAACTGCCTCTGCTGGCACAGGCCTCCCCCTTCTAATGAGGCATGAAACCAGAGACCAGCCTACCTTGTGGAGAGGAAATCTGTCACAGGCTCACCCGTGTCCCTCGGCCCCTCACAGCTGCACACGTGCTACCTGGGAAGTGCCTCCCCAACAAAAAGGGTGCAGCCCAGCCTGCTGCCTGCAGCTGAGCTGCTCTGGCTTCTTGTGCTTAACTAAACTATTGATTTCCGTGAGAGTTGTGCTGCCTGTGCATTGGGCTGCAGTGAGCTCATAAGGTGCTCCCGAGGCTGGGGGAGGGAGAGCAGGAGGACAGAGCATCCTCCACAGCCCTTTGTTCACATCTGCTCCACACTCCCAAGGCTTATTGCAGGAGATTTCTATGCTCAATTTCTCTCCTCCCTTTATTTTTTTTAAGTGTCTCCTTTGCTTCTGTGGTGGTTCATCTTAGGGCTGCATTAGCCTCTTCCTAACACTGCTTGTCCTTTAATGAAGTGAAAATAAATGAAGGAAAGCAGGGAATGGGGAGACCCTGCTGCGAGGCAGCTGGAGGGCTTGGCAATAAAGGAGGCAGGTTGATTAGTCAGCAGTGTGGCTGTGGACTGGGCTGGCTGGATTAAGCCTCACACACAGCTTGTTCTCTGTGCTCTTGGAGCCTGGTGCCTGCAGCCAGCCTGGCTGTGTGACCTGTGCTGCCAATGCTGTGACATAGGTTGCAGAGGCAACACCTGCATCATGCACGCATGGGTTTCTGTCCTACTTACCTGCTTTTTTAATAATGCATTGAACTTTCACTGCTTCTTTATTTGTCTGCAGAAATTCTTGTGTTTCTCTCCCTCTCTACTGCTTTTGTAACATGCTTAATGAGGATTTTTGCATGTTAAAGGTTAAGAAGAAAATGTACCTTCGCCTGCAGAGTGTGGTGAGAGGCTCCTTTGAGTGCACAGATGCTGTTAGAGCTGTCCTGCAGCACTGAGGGGAGCCTTACCCACTCACAGGGTTCTTTGCTTCTGACTTAAATACTTTATGTCCTTTTTTCTTGCTTTCTTAGGGAGATGGCAGAATGCTGTCCTTCATGGTAATGCATTTGTAGGAAGGGTGTCCTTCAATCCTTTTCATTCATTTATGTCTCTCCAAGGAGGTTCTTTGTCTGCTCTGTGTCACTGTGGCCACACTCCATATGTCCCTCATGTTCACTTAAGGGATGCTGATCTGATATCCCTCCATTGGGATGGAGGCTGTTGGAGGCAGGGGTGGGCATCCTCTGCTCCTTGCTCTATCCCTTTCCAGAGCTGTCTTGGGAACTTTAATTTTTTTGGAACTCTGAGGCCCAAACCTGTTGTGAGCAAAGGCAGCACAGATGAGCTGCTCTCCAGAGCTGGTGCTGCTTTGCTGTGCTCTCCTGTGAGCTGCACAGGACACATGGAAACCCAGTGTTGTGCATGGAAAGGGCAGTTGTGCACACTTTCAGGGAGGTCCTCTCCCCATCTCCAGGGACTGTCTGCGTGAAATGACCAGCAGTTGATACCCAAGGAGAGATTCAGGCTCCACTTCTCGGTGCCCAAGATCCACATGAGCCATTTTTAGTGGCTGTTGTGTTTGTTCCTCTCAAGCTCTTCTTCTCATAGCCAAAATCATGGAGCTATAGCAGTTTGCTGCTCTTTGTGTTATTGCTGATCACTGGGGGAGAGCAGTGGCTGGTGGGCACTGGGCAGGGACCAAAGTGCAAGTGCAGTACCTCACGTCAGGTATCTGCATGAGCTGTGGGGAGGAAGGGAGCACACCCCAGAGACAGGGGCAAGTCATCCATGTCACCTGGGGCACGACAGGGAGCTCTGCTCCTCTGAAGTGCCTGCAAAGCAGGCAGTGTTGAAGGCTGCATTAGCTGGCTCCTTTCCCTCACACAAATGCTCTGTTTCTTGTCTCAGCCATAGACTGGAAAGATGGTAAAAAGCACAAGTACAGCCGCCCGTCAGAGTCTCCCTCCCAGTACCAAGGTAAGAGAGCTCCCTTCTCCCCCTCCCTCCTCCCCTTCTTTCCTCCCCACTTCTTCCTTCCCCTTCTTTCTCTCCCCCAGCTCACGTGGGCTTTTATACTCAGCCTTTGGGGTGTTGGAGGGTTCCACTGCAGTTTCCCTCTGCTCCATGTCCTGCACCATTTGCAAATGTCAGAGGATGGGCTGTTTCTCAGTGGCCACACTGACCTGAAGTGGAGCTTTCTGTGCAGTGCAGCTCTCATGGTGACCCAGCACACCAGCCCCTGCACCCACTGCGTGCCAGGGCCGTGGCCTGGGAGGGAAGGCTGCAGGTGGGCTGGGGTGCACACAGCTGCTCCACAGGCACATGGTGCAGCAGTGAGGATCAGGGATCACCTCCCTGCAAGAAACTCTTCACTACCTGAAGCTTGGGTGTAATTCTGTTAGAGTTGGGGCCTGGAGAAGAGAAGGGAGAACATAGAGCCCTTTCCAGTGCCTAAAGGGGCTCCAAGAGAGCTGGAGAGGGACGGGGGACAAGAGCCTGGTGTGACAGGACAAGGGACAGTGGCTTCCCACTGCCAGGGGACAGGGTTAGATCGCATACTGGGGAGAAACTCTTGGCTGGGAGGGTGGGGAGGCCTGACACAGGTTGCCCAGAGAAGCTGTGGCTGCCCCATCCCTGGAAGTGTCCCAGGCCAGGTTGCACGGGGCTTGGAGCAACCTGGGCTGGTGGAAGGTGTCCCTACCCATGGCAGGGGGTGGAACTGAATGAGCTTTAAGGTCCTTTCAACCCAAACCAGTCTATGATTCTGTGATTCTAGCAAGTGTGGGGGTGAAACTGCAGCATCTTTCTGGCATGGCTGGAAGGATTTCTGTTCAAAGCTGGCACTGAATTGGGACACCTCTGAGGAGGAGCAGAGCAGACCAGACAACCACCAGCCCTGGTGGTTGAAACCTCTTAGTTTTGACTGTCATGTTCTCACATTTTGCTGAGCAGGACAGGGAGTGATGGGGCTCCTGGTCTGGGCTGTAGCTGTTCCCAGTGGAGCATGTGCAGCCAGACTGATGGCTGGGCAGAGTGCCTGGGAATGGGAACGGTGGGACAGGCAGGAACTGTGCAGAGCCGGTGGCAGAGCTGAGCCCCGGGAGCCGCGTTCAGACATCAGGGGCAGCCACCGTCTCCTGGGGTCTGCGAGCCCAGACGACGCTCTGCTCGTTTTCATACTGCTGCTTTCATGTGCTGCCTTGCTGCTCCTTAGCAGCCACACATATGGGCTGCAGACTTTAATGGGATGCCTTGATCTGGGTAGGGCACGTTCTCCTTCACAGATGTGACCTGAAACGCACATGTATTGTTTCAGTTGGATTGATGACCCCTCGGGAGCCGAAATGCTAATGGAGCCCAAACCAGACTTCACTTAAAGATATAAACAGAAACTCCATCTTCATTTAAATTCTGGGCAAAGGTTCAATGTTAAATGCAACATGAAGAGAATCCAAACATGAGGGTGCAGAGCTGCATTGTTCACAACTACTGGAGTTTGACCCCTTGGGTGTGTGGAGTGTTTTGTTTGGAGTAAATATTTTTGAAGGTTAAGACATCAGAGCCCAAATCTGACTCTCTGCCTGCAAGTAATATCTCCCTTCAGCATGAACACACAGCAGGGAACTTTCCCAAGGCAAGCACAAGTGACAGACCATCAGCCCAGTGGCATTTCCAGGGCCAAGTCCCAGGGAGTCACACAGGTTCACAGTCCTTGGCTTTTGTTTGGCTCACAGATGTTATTGCAAAAACGGGGTGTTTCTCATTAAGTGTTTTCTCCCATTTCTTCCTGTGAAAAAGATCTTACGTGCTGGAGAGAACTGGAGAGGGACTTTGGGCAAGGGCCTGGCATGCCAGGACAAAGGGGAATGGCTTCCCACTGCCAGGGGGCAGGGTTACAGGATATTAGGGTTAGATGATACCAGGGTGAAATTGTTCCTTGTGAGGGTGGGGAGGCCTTGGCAAAGGTTGCCCAGAGAAGCTGTGGCTGCCCCATCCCTGGAAGTGTCCAAGGCCAGGTTGGACAGGGCTTGGAGCAACCTGGGCTAGTGGAAGGTGTCCCTGCCCATGGCAGGAAGGAGATGAGCTTTAAGGTTCCTTTCAACCCAAACCATTTTATGATATGATTCTGGATGTTACCTTGAGGAGCAGTCCTTTTCAATATGGATCCTTCCAGTAGTGTGCTCTACAAGGCAGGGGAGGGAACATGAAAGAGCAGTAGGTGAAATAGAGGGTGATTTTAGGGCTGGTAGGACAGTTTGCATATGGTACTGGAAGCCAACAGCAAGTGGAGCAAGCATTCCCCTTTGCTTTTTGGGGCTAGAGAGGATTTCGTTCCCTACAGTCAACTCTGGCCTTGGACACTCCTGCTCCCTCACCAGTAGAAAGGACTGGCTGATGTTTTTTTCAGGAAGCAGAGTGATTCACTGGCAAGTGGGGAAAAGCCATCAGTGTTTTTTGACCAACACTCAGGAACCAGGGTTACATGGCCAGGTGTTACATGCCCGGATCAGGAACAAGCATCTTGCAGACTAAAATGTCCTGTCCCTCTACAGTAAGGCATCCAATTTATTAATATGGATAAGAATATTGAGAGACTATAAAATATGAGACAATTGGTCAGTGCTAAGGAGAAAACCGGGCAAGATATTTTTCCCTCTGGCCTTCCAACCTCCTTCCCTGGTGAGCCTGTAGGATGGCACCAGCAGCACGGGCAGCTGTGGTGTTCTGGCTGGGGAAAGTGAGTGGGGATCAGTGTGATGAGCAGGATTTGGTTACAGCCCAGGGGAACTGAGGTTGAAAGGGTTGGGTGTGATGTGTCCCTTTTCAACCACATGCCCTTCCTCAAGGACAGATCTCAGGGCTTGTGTTCTGCTTCCCCGTTAACAAACCCTCAAAGCATCCTGCTTTTTCTGTTTTATTGGCAGTCAACCCTTTGTTGTAAAAAAACCCCAACTTCAGTGTTATGCCATTTTTGTCTGATTCTTCCTGCAGTCCTTAGGTTGAAGCTGATTGTATTTTGTTAAGTGTCCGTTGAAATTCCTGCTTGAAAATACTGTATTGTGAGCTGGATACTCTTACTGAATTCATTTAAACCCATTCCCTACATTCTGCACAGGATCTTCTCTCATGCTAAGGGAGTGATGACAGCCTCCAGTTGCAGTTTTTATCCTGGTTTGAGAGTAATCCTGAAAAAGAAATGCAGGCTCTACCTGTGCTAGTTGTGCCATCTGTGCAGGGGAATGGCCAGTAGTGAACAGAGAGGGAGAGAGGGAAGGCTGAATACTGCTGTATCAGCTCTACCTTTTCTTAGAAGTCTTTCTGCTGCTCCTGTTTTTCTGTGCAAAATAAATCACCAGAACCATGAGTCATAAGACTGAGAGAATCCCAGCTGGAAGGACCCCCCCAAGGATCATCCAGTCCAACCCCTGATCCTGCACAGACACCCCAACAATCCCACCCTGTCCCTCAGAGCATTGTCCAAACCCCCCTGGAGCTCTGGCAGCCTTGGGGCTGTGCCCACTGCCCTGGGGAGCCTGGGCAGTGCCAACCACCCTCTGGGGGAAGAACCTTTCCCTGAGATCCAACCTGACCCTGTCCTAAAGAACTTGCAGTTCTAGTGTTGTGTGTCTTCATATGGTGGTTGAGTCTCAATGGGCTCTGGAATTACTCTCAAATACGTTCCATGTCCAAACACTATTTTGGAGACCCACAGCTGTCTCAGGGGTTCACTGCTCCTGTTGGGATGGTGCAGGGTGGATCCTGGCTGTGGGGTGAGCTGCTGTGGGAAGGAAGAGGGCCTTGCTTGGTGTGGAGGGAGTGAAAAGTGGAAAGATTGAAACCAGCTGAGGAGAGGGGAGGGTTTGGTGTTTTTTTTAAAAAATGAAATTGTCAAGCACAGCTGAACCTGCTCAAGCTGCTGGATCAGGGCCTGGTGCTGTCACCTGGGCATCCCCTGTGCTCCAGGGCCTCTGAAGGGCTACCCTGGTCTGAGATGAGCCCAGATCAGCAACCAGAGTTAAGGAGTGGGATGCCTGAGGCATTTCCAGGCTGGGAGTGCCTGGCTTTGCTTTGCTTGGGTGTTTTCTTCACATTATTCATACAAAGAGTTTCATTGACATAATTGAGTGTAAAATTGTATCTTCAATTAAACCAAAAGATTTTTGGTTTTATGAGAACATCATTGCAGTAACTCACTGAATTTCTTCATTCACCCAATGTGAGACTGTGGCTGAAAGGAAAATATGTACCAGTGGATGGAACAGAGTACTCTGGGACATGGAGGGCTGCTGTCAGTCTGTAAACAGCAATATTCAGCCAGTGTGGCAATGAAACTGTATTTGTTCTGTTCATTTTCCCTATATTTAACAGTGTGCTAGTCATCTGCATGGGAGGTGGCAAGAAAGCAGCGTTCCTTGTGTTTATTTGGAGCTCATGGATGATGAAGGCTCCTCTGTGCACACGAGGCAGCTCTGAAGAAACGTGTGCTGACCTCACTGCCTGAATTTTCAGAGGTGTGGTGTGTGCTGCAGTAGCTGAAGTGGCTCTTAATGTAGCTTTTGTTTTGAAAATAGGCTGATTAAAAACTTTCATGACTCGGGGAAGTGGTAGCTGACTTTAATTGTGCTGCCACCAATGCCCTTGAAATGCCTTGAAAACAGTGGTCTCCTGGGAGCCCTTGGGATGAATACAAGCGAATGTCATCCTGGAAGGATCCTCTCCCAGCTGCTTGGTTTAACTGGCAAAAGTCATGATTTGCTCAGATCACAGGAGCTTTTAATTCCTCATTTAGTCACAGGTTTCCCTGTGTGGCATGTTGCTGTCACCCTTGCTGCTGTATGTGTGGAAGGGGCAGGTGGGAGGAAATGTGCTTCACTTGGTGGAAGGGGGCTTTTGTTGGGTGTGAGGTGCTGGGCTCAGTAAATCCCCATTTGGAGGATCCCTGCTCCCATCCTGCCCATGCTGTGGACTCCCTGGGCACTTCAGGGAGTTATTTGCTGACCTGTTCACTGACTGCAGGGGTTGGGCTGATCCCTGCTGTGAGCTGCTGGGTGAGCTGTGTGTGCTGGACCAGGGGACCATGTAGTCACCACAGAGCAGGTTCCTGTTGATTTAGACTCATGGAATCACAGAATGGCTTCAGTTGGAAGGGACCTTACTGATCATCTTGTGCCAGCCCCCAGGTTGGGCTGCTTGTAGCCCATGGTGACTGTTCATAAGCCCCAGACTGAGTGATGTGTTTAATGAATGGTTTTTAAGGGACAGTTGTCTGGAAGACCCTGCAGATTCCCATCTGTGCTGGGTGTTTTCCATTCAGTTGAAGGTTGTTCCCCTGGCTCCAGGCAGCCCCTTCTCAGCAGCACAGAGGCAGGAAGATGCCGAAGGCAGCGCCAGGCTTTGTTCTGCCTGTCAGTTGCAGTTGTAAATCTTCTGTGCTCACAGACATCAGAGGTTCCCGATGAAAACATGTTGCCTGTGAGCACCTCCTCTGTGAGAAGTGCAGAACTGCCAGCGTCAGGAGTCCAGCCAGCTCTTTTGCTGAGAAATCTGCTCATCAGTTCCTGTTTGATTCCTTGTGTTTTTACTTCTCAGGTCACTTTACCTGGGAGAAATACCTGAAAGAAACATGTGCCATCCCAGCTCCTGCCCATTGCTTCAAGCAGGTAAGAGGGTGAAAACAAGAAAGGTCAAGGGTCCACTGGAGACCCCTGAATTCTGTGCCTGGGATAGGCCCCTGGTTTGGTAAGGAAAATACTTAAGGACATTGGAGACTTAACAGAAATTCAAGTGTGCTGAAGCAAAGATTAAAAAGATACATTTAGAGTAGCACAGAAGATTTTACTCTCAGATGTGCACAATGGGAACATGAGTGTGCCTTTACTCTGCTGAGCAGAGGCCCTTGCAGAAAGTGTCCTGAGTAGGCTGGGATCCAGCTTTTGGTGGATCCTGCCTCCCTCTCTACAATTCTGCAGAATTCACCCATCTTTGTGAATGGAATAGCAGCCCCCTGGGCAGCAGGCATGGAGCACAGAGGTGGTCATGCTGAGTACAGGGTTTGCAGGATGAACTGCCTTGGGACACGGGTCTGGGTGGAGGGGAGTAGCACAGGGAGGGGTTTGTTTGGGTCTGGGGTTGGCTGGATGAGTCTTCCAAGAACAAGGCTAACCTTCCAAGAACAAATTCTGTGTTCAGTTTTGGGTCCCTCTCTACAAGAAAGACATTGAGGGGCTGATTCATGTCCAGGGAAGGGAATGGAGCTGGGGAAGGGTCTGGAGCACAAGGAACAGCTGAGGGAGTTGGGAGGCTCAGCCTGGAGAAAAGAAGCCTCAGGGGGGACCTTCTCACTCTCTGTAACAGGAGGGTGGGGTTACATGGGGGTCAGGCTCTGCTTCCAGGGAACAAGGGACGGGACAAGAGGAAACGGCCTCAAGTTGTGCCAGTGGAGGTTTAGGTTGGATACCAGGAAAATTTCTTCACTGAAAGGGTGGTCAGGCCATGGAACAGGCTGCCCAGGGCAGTGGTGGAGTCACCATCCCTGGAGCAGTTCAGAAAACATGTAGATGTGGGGCTTGGGCACATGGGTTAGTGGGGGACTTGGCAGTGCTGTGGGAATGGTTGGACTCAATGATCTTAGAGGTCTTTTCCAGCCTCAGTGATTGTGTGATTCTGAGAGAACAGGCTCAGTGTAGTTGCTTAGATGGTGCAGTGTGGAAGGACAGTGCTGTCCACAGAGCTGCCAGGGCTCACTGACCTTTCTGTGGTGCCTGTTCCTGTGCTGTGCCCAGAGGACACTGTCAGTCCTGGGTGGGCCCCGTTGCGACGCTCTCAGTGCTTAAGCTTTGTGCCTGAGCTGGTGCATGTGTTGGCAGTCCTGGCTCTGACCAGCTCCCTGTTCCTCTCCTTGCAGTCATACACTCCACCTGCCAACGAGTTCAAGATCAGTATGAAGCTGGAAGCCCAGGACCCCCGGAACACCACGTCCACGTGCATCGCCACCGTGGTGGGGCTGACGGGCGCGCGGCTGCGCCTGCGCCTCGACGGCAGCGACAACAAGAACGACTTCTGGCGCCTGGTGGACTCTGCCGAGATCCAGCCCATTGGGAACTGTGAGAAGAATGGAGGGATGCTGCAGCCTCCCCTGGGTGAGCTGGAGTTGAGCTGTCCCGCAAGGGCTTTGCTGACTATGGGCAAAACTTGGGGGTTTCTCTAGATCTGTGCTTGGGACAGAGGCACATGGCCTGCCCCTGCCTGCACTGGGGTATAGACAAGATATAGCAACAGATGTTTCCCAGACCACATCTGTATCTCTGTGTGGACACTGTGACATGGGTGGGGAGATGCTTTAGAGTGTAGATGAAAGAGGTCTCTGCGCCAAGGGGAGCTGCTTGCCCTCGTTGCAGCTCAAGCTCAGGGTTGTTGCCCAGAGAAGCTGTGGCTGCCCCATCCCTGGAAGTGTTCAAGGCCAGGTTGGACAGGGCTTGGAAGAACCTGGGCTAGTGGAAATTGTCTCTGTCCATGGCAGGGGGTTGGAACTTGATGATCTTTTAAAGTCCCTTCCAACCCAAAGTGTCCAGTGGCTCAATAGCAGGTTGCCTGGACAGGAAACATAATGTGTGAAAAGGTTCCCAGTGATTTAAGTCCTGTCTCATGTGAAGGGACACTTGCAGTAGTTCCTGCTTATTTATTTAATTTTTCTTGGCTACAGCTTTATAAATAGACTGGACAGTCCAACAGTTCTTCCAGTCTTGTCTTCAGTTAAACACACAACTCTTTCCTTTTTTTTTGACAACTAGCCATATGATGAGCTGATTTGCTGATTCTTTCCTGATAATCAGGAGGATTAACCTGCTTTTGCATTCTGCTCCCCATTATTTTTCATGTCTTCATAAATCTCTCTCAATTAGCACATTCCCAAATAATATTTTTGAGGCCAGGTTGGACATGGCTTAGAGCAACCTGGTCTAATGGAAGGTGTCCGTGCCCATGGCAGAGGGGAATGAGATGAACTTTAAGGTCCCTTCCAACCCAAACCATTCTGTGATTTTATTAACACTAAAACTACCATTTTCTCTGTTACTTTCATACCTGCTGCTGTCCATCTCTTAGAAATCTCTTAGAAATCTCTGTCCCTGGTGCAGGTTCCAGCTCTGGTGCCCTGCCCAGAGCCTGTGGGTGCCTCTCCTGGCTGGCAGCTGTGGGTTCCTCCTGTACCTTGTCTGGAATTTGCCAGCAGATGGCATCAAGTTTAAGAAGCTGCAGATAAAACTCACTCCTGGTTGTGCTGGAGGTGAGGGATGAGCTCTGGGACAGGTCTGGGAGCTCTGATCTGTCTCCTGCTTAACCTCACACCAGAAAAGAGGGCAGGTTTAGATTAGATGTTGGGGAGACATTGTTCCCTGTAAGGGTGGGGAGGCCCTGGCACAGGGTGCCCAGAGAAGCTGTGGCTGCCCCTGGATCCCTGGAAGTGTCCAAGGCCAGGTTGGATGGGGCTTGGAGCACCCTGGGCTGGTGGAAGGTGTCCCTGCCCATGGCAGGGGATGGAATGGGTAGATCTTGCACCAAGCACAAAGACAGGTAACAGAGCTGGTGCTGCACTTGTCCTTCCTGCCTGCAGAGTGCAAGGGCTGAGAAAATCCAGCAAGGATTTCCTGTGTTCCCTGTAGTGTTTTCCATGTGCCCACATCCGCTACTGCTCCTTCTTTACATAGATAATTCCAGTGACAGGACCCAAGGAAACAGCTGGAGCTGTGTCAGGGCAGGGTCAGGGTGGATCTCAGGGAAAGGTTCTTCCCCCAGAGGGTGGTTGGCACTGCCCAGGCTCCCCAGGGCAGTGGGCACAGCCCCAAGGCTGCCAGAGCTCCAGGAGGGTTTGGACAATGCTCTGAGGGACAGGGTGGGATTGTTGGGGTGTCTGTGCAGGGCAGGAGTTGAACTGGATGATCTTTGGGGGTCCCTTCCAACTCAGGATATTCTGTGATTCACAGAAAAGGTTATCTCTGCCCCTCTGGGAGCTGAGCTCTCCCATCTCCTGAGGTTGTGGTTGTCTGGCTTAGTTTCCAAGCTGATGAGACTGTTAAGGGCTGCAGAGGGGCTGTGCTGAGCCTTACAATCCTGGCAAAGCTTTGTCCTGTTGCTCCTCATGAGCTGCTCTCAGTCCAGGTCTGGTCCCAGGGTTGCCTTCAAAACCCCACAGGCACACCCCAAACACAGCAGAGCAGCAGAAATTGCCTGTGCAGGAAGATGCACATTTAGCAAAGAACAAGCTTTGTGATATGCAGAGCCTCCTGTCAGTTGTGGAGTTTTACTCAGTGCCACAGACTCAGAGCTTGTAAATTTGGGTTTTTTTTCTTCCCATAAGCCCCTTCTTGTTATTCCTCTACTTTTTTCACAGAAGGTGTTGAGCCAAAACCTGCCATCCTTCCCTGTAGGCATTAAATCTGTTTCCCAGCCAAGTCACAGCCTCTATTTCTTCACCTTAACTTGCCTGCAGCTCACAGTAAAGGTGGAGGAGGCCACCCAGAAGGTGTGATTCCCTACTGAAGAAGAAATTCCATAGGCTGAGTGTGCACTTGCTGATTCATGTCTCCCCATACAGGATCCCTGGAGCTGCCAGTACTGGCACAAAGTGCTCTGCCTGGATGGTCCATGGGCAGGCTTTTGTTACCATAAGTGAACATTGCAGTCAGACAGCTGTTTCCAGATGTTTCTTTTCAACAACACAGTGCTCTGCCTTCAGAGTATCTGGAAAAGGTCAAACCTGGCTGCAGCATGAGGAGGAGGGTGGTGTGGAATCGCAGTTGTGTGAGCTCTCACCAGAGCAGGCATGTGCTGCTGGAGCCAGTGGCCCCCACAGCCTAAAAGTCTCCCTCTCTGCTTCCTTCTCCTCAGGCTTCCGGCTGAATGCCTCCTCCTGGCCCATGTTCCTTCTGAAGACTCTGAATGGAGCAGAGATGGCTCCTGTCCGGATTTTTCACAAGGTATTTTACTGTTTGTGCAGATCCTTCTGGCATGGCCCCCTCGCTGCAGAGCACCCAGCTCAGAGCTGGTGTCTCATAAGAGATGTGCTGGTCCCAGGGGAGGTGACATTGCTCAGCTCTGCCTTGGTGCTGCTGCTCCAGGACAGACCTGTGCCCTCTCCAGCTGTGTCGTGGCAGTGTCAGGATGCAGCCAGAGCTGTGCTAAACAAGTGGCCTGGGCTTCAGTGTGCGGGCTTGAGACATGAGCTTGCTTTTCACCAGGGCTGCAGATGCTGCTCGAGCTGGGGGATGCAAGGTGGGGAAGTCAGCACCTCTCTGAAACTTTTTACTGTGCCAAAGCTTGCAAGTAGAGTAGATACTGCTGTGAGGCAACAGTGAGTTCATAGATTGTGTTCTCAGACCCTTAGTGCAGTTAGAGAGAGAAGCTGGCTAGAGACATGTGGGATGGGATGGGATGGGATGGGATGGGATGGGATGGGATGGGATGGGATGGGATGGGATGGGATGGNATGGGGTGGGGTGGGATGGGGTGGGGTGGTTGGTGAAGCTCTAGTGGATCTCAGGAGCACCCAGATAAGGGTGCGTGGTGGATCTCTCTTCGCAAAGCTGAAGATGGGGGAAGAATGATGGAGAGACACTGTCATATCTCAGGTTTTCCAGCTCTGAGGTAATAAGCTGAGGGAATCCTCTGGAAGCTCTTTCTTTGGAGCTCTGTTTTCTGCCTGTGGTGCATGACAGAGCTGTTGTAGGGTACAGTGTTCACGTGGCACATCCTGGGTCTGGTCCAGCAGCCAGCTGAGGGCAGAGCAATCCGCAGTGGACTTCATTGCCTCTTGGTTAAGGACATGTGGCTGTGTAGCTCAGGCAGAGTGTTGTTGTTTGAACCCCAACAGGTTCAAATCCAGCCCACGAACTCCCTTCAGTGGAGGTGAGTTTGCTGATGAGGGCACAGCCCTGGTCTGAGGAGGTACTGGCATGTCCCCTTTGAGCATATATTCTGCTTCTTCTTGTAGGAACCACCATCTCCATCCCAAAACTTCTTCAAGACAGGTATGAAGCTGGAGGCAGTGGACAGGAAGAACCCTCACTTCATCTGCCCGGCCACCATTGGGGAGGTGAGAGGTTCTGAGGTCCTCATAACATTTGATGGCTGGAGAGGTGCCTTCGATTACTGGTGCCGATATGATTCCCGGGACATCTTTCCTGTAGGCTGGTGCTCGCTGACTGGAGATAATCTGCAGCCCCCTGGTACGAAAGGTAAGGCCCATGTTGTTGCTTAGCTGTCTTCCTCCTCCACTCAGCTCTCTAAATGCAGCACAACTGGCAGCAAGGACACCTGGGTACCCGGTCTGGCTTTGTTGTGCTGCTTCATGCATGGTAAAGGTGCATATGATCACACCTACAGCCTGAGGTGCTGAGGAGCAGCTGTCTGTAAAGATGGGCAGGATGATGGCTCTGGGAGGGATGGTGCTGTACAACACTGCTGAGGTCTGCTCTGCTCCAGGAATTTCCTTGGAGTCTTCCCTGCGTCTTTGACTCACATATTACTGTGGAGTTTTTCTCAGGGGGACTGGAATAATGAGAGCTGTGGAGTTGCAGGGATGTGCCTGTTTGTACGTGGGACAGTTTCCTTGCTCTGCCTTGTGCTGTGAACGTGGGAAGAGCAGGTGTGGAGCAGATGTACCTGCCTTGCTCACAGGACCGTGACTGTGGGGTAGGAGCAGGACTGGGGGCCTTGCTGCCTTGCCAAGGCCTGAGCAGGGACTCTTGGGACTCTGGGACGTGTCTCTGGCTTGCTCACAGTGCAGTTGTGTTTAGGCCCAGGGGAGCTGTCACAGAGCACATCCCTCTGGTGTTTGCTGGCCGGTGAGCCCTGCGTGTGCCTGTCACTGAAATGAGGGGCAGGAGAGCAGCCTCTCTACCAGAGCTGAAGGATTGCTGAGGAAAGGCATTTCTCTGGTGAGACTGTTCCTCTGGAAAACCCAGGGTCAGCTGGTGCTGCCCCTGTTCTGTGTCCCCTGGTGTGTCCCAGGACTGTGCTCTGTGCTGCCAGGCCGGTGTCAGTGGATTGCCTGGGGTCACCTCGCATGGCCTGTGTGCAGGCCAAGCTGGGGCTCCACTTGGGTGGGATGATTCCTGTTTATCTTGTATTTCTACATTTTGCCTTGATGTTTCCAGCCTCTCCCTCTCTTCCTGCTGTTGTCTGTACCCTGCCTGCTGCTGCTCTGAGGGCTCTGCAGAGCACTGGGGCCCTCCCAGCCCAGGCCTCACCCCTCCAGCAGCGCCCTGGGGTCAGGGGTCCTCACTTAGCATCTCCAAGGTGCTTCCCAGGTACTGCACGAGTGGCTAAAGACATTTGTGCTGGTGGGAGCTCTCCTGACAGTAGACTGGGGTGGAAGGTTTCAGGAGCACACCTTCCCAAGAGAAGTGGGAATGTCTGTCTATCCTGTGGCCACTGGCACAGGGAGCTCTGTTCCTGCCCAGCCTCCCTGTGCCAGGGCTGAAGCTGTGAGTGAGCAGAGCCCAGTTAATTATGCAGAACCAGCATCCCACAGTGGGGTAACTTGGAGCCATCCTGGGAAGCACGTGCTTCCCCCTTGGCAGGTGGCAGTGACAGGTTCTCCCTTTCACATCAGCCTCATCGGCAGCAACTCTGCACGTACGTGAACAGTGACCCCCGAAAGTCACGGCTCCCCACTCTCAGGAAGAGGCAGCCCTCACTCTCAGACAGATTTCTGCTCTCTTTCCCATTTTTTTGAACTCCTGAGACAAGAGCAGGCGTTGGCAGGCGTTACATGAGCCATGCAAAAATGCCATGGAGCTGAGATCAGCCTTGTGTGTGGTATTTTACTTCCCCCTCTGTGGCTGTCACCTCCCCTTCCTGTCAGACTTTCTGACTTCCATTCTGTGGGATTAAACCGAAAGAAAGGAGTACAGGGAACTTTCTCTTCTTTAATGAAATTGCTCCCTTGTTTCCTCACTCCTCAGTCCCGCTGTGGAGGAGGCTTGAGCACAGTCCTCCCAGACCTGAGAGTGCTGCTCCAGTAAACCTTCCCGTGCCAGCCTGGGGCCTCCACGCAGTGGAGTCAGGCAGTTTCCCTTTCCTGGTGGGAATTCCTCTGAAATCAGGGAGACCTGGAGAGACGTGCAGGGGGTCAGTCATGGTTATACCAGTCTCTGCTCACATATTGAACTGACTGTGTGAGGTCTTATGGAAGTTGAGGAATCCTGTGAAGAGTTAATTCCATGGAGACTGATGGCTTCCTGGGGCTGAGCAAAAAGAGGCCTCGTGGAATGAGCTCATGTTCAAGGGAAGCAGAACTTCAAAGAGGGCAGGCTTGTTTATTTAATGCTAGTAACTTCATTCAGCTCTAATCTGTCTCTGTTGCTGGTTGCCAGTGGAGGTGGAGGAGTGCAGGGCTTCTCCCAGGCACAGCCTCTCTCCAGCTCCAGGGCCTCCCACTCCCACCGGTGTTTGCTTAGCTGGGGTGTCTGGGCAGGGTGCTGGTGGAGCTGGGGCTGGCCAACCATGCCAAGGAGCTTTCCTGAGGGCACTCAGGAGTGTGTGAGGGAGGAAGGGGAGGTCAGAGGGCGAGGAGGAGCAGCCTGAACGCTGGGTTGGTAATTCCAGTGCTGCCTGCTGACTGTGCAGCAGCCTGCTGGGAAAGCCTCTCCTGTCTGGATGCAGCACACCTTGGAGCTGTGGGGTCCAAACCAGCACATGCCACAGGGAAATGCAGCTCTGGGGGTGCCTCCTCACGCAGTGGGTCCTGGTCGTGTCTCCGCATCAGCCTCGGGCCAGGGTTGGGCTGCAGAGCCAGGTGGAATGTGGGAGAGCTCCTCCTGTGCATCCTCAGCTTCTCCACGCCAGCCAAGCAGCTGATGAGGGCAGGCAGGTCCCAGTGGTCATCCAAAAAGGAGGGCAGTTCTGTGGGTGTGCAGCAAACTTCCTCTGGCATCCCAGCAGGGTGTCCTGGCGTTGCCCACTGGCCAGGAATCCCCACTCCACTCTTCACGTGTGTGTACAGCATCTTACATGGTTTTCTTGCCTCTTACACACATGCTTTTTCACCCTTGAACACACACCTGGGCTTTTAGGAATACAAGGTGAGGTGGACTCTGTGTTAAGCTGCACAGGGGGCTGGAGCTCTGCTCAGAGGGCTGGGCAGTGACAACTGCTGTACTTGCCTTGCTCAGGAGCTGCTCAGCACTTGTGAGGTCACTTCAGAGTTTCAGAAATTACATTTTTTTTACTGTTTCTGAGAGAGCTGTTTGCATGGTCGTTCTTACTGAGTCAGGCACTCATCCTTGAGAAATCCTGGCTGAGAAATATTTGTCACAGCACAAAGACATAAAACAGCTGAATTAAGGTTGCATGGGGCATTGAACCCTTTCAAACTTCCTGCAGAGGGTTTGGGCTTTCTGTTGCAGAGTTAGAATAAGGGCAAAGCAGAGAATGATGTTTCCCCATCTTTAGATATTGCACCACACAAAAGCAAGGCCAAAATACGCTGTGTGCACATTACTAACAACATGGATTTTTGTCAACAGAAGTCCCTGAAGGTGTGTTGGGTGGGAAGGAGTTACCCACCCCTGTCAGGTCTGTATGCTTTCACACAGTGACCCAGCTGCCATCACAGCAGGTACATGCAGGAGGTGGCTGATGTTGCTCAAGCTCAGAGCTTCAAGGTTTAGATGTTGTGATGCACGTAAAGAGTGCACGAGTCTGTGCTCTGTATAGCAGTGTTTGGTGGAAGAGTGATTTGGGAGGAAAGCAGAGGTTGAAGGAGCAAAATGTGTATGTCAGGTGTGGTGGGTTGTGCCGGGGGGCAGCTGAGCCCCCCCACCACTCACCCCTCCAGGAGGATGGGGAAACAATCAGAAGGGTAAAGGGGTGAGAACTGGTGAGCTGAGATACAGACAATTTACCAGGGGAAACAAAAGCTGCAGGTGCAGGGCCAAGCAGGCTCTCAGTCACTGCTCCCCACTGCAGGCAGGGGCTCATCACCCCCAGGACAGTGACTGAGGACAACAAACACCATCCCTCCATCCCCCTTCCTCCTCCTTCCCCCAGCTTCACGTGCTGAGCGTGGGGCCCTCTGGGCTGAGATATCCCTTGGGCAGTGGGGTCCCAGCTGTGCCCCCCCAGCTCCCTGTGCCCCCCAGCCTAGCACTGCCCATGAGGCCAGAGCAGAGCTTGGCCCTGTGCAGGCCTGGCCCAGCAAAGCTGAGCTCTGGTGTGTTGTGAGCCCTGACACAGCAGCCCCTGAGCTGTCAGTGCAGAGAATTAACTCAGCCCAGCCAGACCCAGTGCTTTTGAAAAACTTTTGCAGGCATTTTACTTTTTTTAACCTTCCTGGTCCTTGAGGAGCCTGTGGGCTCTTAAACAGGACAGAAACAATCCTCTCAGGTCACTGCCATAAGTGGAGCATGGAGTGGGGAAGCTGCTTTAGAGAGTCCCTCTCCATTATGAGCACTACAGAAAATCGATATTGAGGATCGGCCTAAAGAATAAGGATTGTTGTTTAGTTACTTTAAATCATGGCTGGGGAGAAAGAGAGAGGCACACAGGAATGGAGGTGCTGCTGCTGAGCTTCAGGGAAACAAAGAGGGAAATAACTGTGATAAAAATCTGTGAGAAGAAAAAAGAAAGAGATAAGAGGCTGGTTAATGATTGTAGTTTCCGGGGCCACCTGCCCTCAGCTGGGAGGTGGGATGATGGAAATCCCCCTCAGCCAAGGCATGGCCTTGTAGAGAAATGTGCCTGCCTCTGTAATTCATGGGAAACGGGGGTTCACAACCCATCACAGACTAGAGGAAAGTTCAGTTCTTTGTAGTCAGGGAAGCACATTGGAAGAGGTTCCATGAGAAGTTTTTCTCCTTTCTCAAGTGATTTGTGGGATGGAGAATTGTGAGCACCTGGGGGAAGAGAAACCAAAGCAGGGTCTTCTCAGGTACCTCTGTGAGGTGGCTTCCAGCTCTGAGCCCTTCACCTGGGGAGGTGGTGCACTGGAGGGTCTGTCTCTGCCAGGGAAAGGCACAGGGCTGGGAAAAGGGCCTGGGCAGGCAGGACTGGGGCTTTCTGTGACCTGTGGCTGTGGGCACAGACATCTGAGAATTTCTGCAAGATCTGGGTCTTTGCGCAAGAAAGCAGGTAGGACTCGTATTTAAACACCAGCTTTGAGTTTTGAAGAAACACATGCATTTTTCTGGGGGTTCTGCCACAGTATCATGAAGTTTAGATGGGATTTGTTTCAAAAAGTGTGAGACCTTTGCAGGATGCTCTTACAGCTGAGTACCAGTGGCTGTGTGCATGATCACAGCAGTGCTGCTGCTGGCAGATGCTGTGGCAGGGACAGTCTTCCCTGGACTCTTGAGAAGCAGCTCATTTTCTAGGTCCTGAGAAATCCAGATTCAGTCCATACCTATGAAAGGACCTTCCCCACACCCCCCTCTTCCACTGTAAGAGTGTCCCTCATGTCTGCTCCCATGTTTCCTGTGTTACTGCTGGAGGGCAGGGAAATACTGTCACTGTGAACACAAGGTTGCAGGGACAGCCCTGCCCTCGGTGTTTGTCACTCAGAAGGTCCTTGTGCCATTCCTCTTTGGGCTGTGTCCCCAGCTGATGCTGAGTCCCTCTGAGTTCCCCAATGGGTTTGCTGCTCCCTATTCCACCCTTGTGGGTGCTGTGTGACAGGGAGAGGGGTGACTCCACGCTGGCTGTGGGAGAGGGGCAGCAGTGAAAGCGTTAAGGCTGAGAGGGCAGAGCTGGAAGCAGCTCCAGCACTGGAATTTGGAGGAGTGGAGTTGCTGCCTTGGCACCAGCCCAGTTGGCAGAGACGCCCCGAGCCCAGCAGGGCAGAGCGGAGCTAATACAGAGCAGGTCCTCTGCTGCTGTGCCAGGGCTGGTGGGAGCTGTTGTGAGGGCACTGGGGACACTGGTTAGCAGCAGGCCCTGCCTGTGTGGGTGTGCTGTGGGCTGTCAGCACCCTGCTCCCAGCCCCTGGGCTCGGCTGCTCATGAGCATTTCCCTCTGCTTGCAGAGCAAGCAGAAGTTAATGGGTTTAGATAGTTACCATGGGGATAGGCTGAAGTGGAGCTCCCGTTCTCCCTGGCCTCACCAGCTGTGCATTACTCAGCCGTGCTGCCGAGGGGCTGGAGTGTGCCAGGAGCAGGGACTCCGGGGGTTACGAGATGCTGGCCCTGGACAGAAGACAGAAGTTCTTCATCTCTCACTGTGGGATTTGTTGGTTGGCTGCTTGGCGTCCTCAAAGGAAGAGGATGATCAGTTGCTAGATTTCTTGCCCAGGGGTGAAGGTAATGTGTATTTTTTGACTTTATTTTGGGTGTTGCTTGGTTTCTCGTCCTTCTTTGGGGTAAGAACATAGTGGTGAGTGGAGGAGCCTTGTCAGGAGTAGCTGGCAGGGTAGCACTCAGGTGAGCTCATCCTGCTTGGAGGAGATGGGAAAATACTCATTGCTGTCACTTCAGGACTGAGCTGGGATTTGGAGCTCACACATCAAGCTGGGTGACGTTCTTTGCATTGGGTGGCTGGATTTGGGACCACACAGGTAGAGCTGATGGCAGGAGGAGGGTACACACTGGAGTTGCTGTTTTATCTGTGAGTCTAAGGCACGAGCAGCCACGATAGCTGGGTAGGGCTGCCTTTGAGAGGATTGCTGGAAGAAATGTCTTGAGCTGTTTGGAGCACAGGGAAGAGGCTCTTAGCACTGATCCTGGCTTGGTTTGGATGTGTGTCCTGGAATATGCTTTGGGTTTGGAGGTCTGGGGCTTGGCTCAGAGAGCCCAGCACTGCAGGAGGATGTGTTGTTCCTGCCACCCTCTTGGGGTGTTGACAGTGCCTGTGGCTCAGCAAACAGCAAATCTGTGGCTCAGTGGGAACCATGAACGTGGTGTGTCAGATACCTGAGGTTACTTTGGGATGTCTTGGGGCTGGCAAGAGCCTCTTGAGAAGAGGAACTGACCTGGGAAAGGCAGAGTTTCCTCCTTCTACCTGTCCTTAGTGTCAGTGTCTGGGCTTCCCTGCCAGCTTGACTTTTCCTCATGTGTTTTATTCTAAAGTATTTTGTATCCCGAAGAGGCTGGGTTGTGTTCAGGATGTTTTTTCCCTTTTCCACCCTGCTTTCTGGCCTGAAACAACACTTCAAAATCTCAGCTGAGCCTTACTGAGGCTTGGCAGGAGGTTTCAGCAGGATCCTGCTGTTGGAACCTCCCTCTCTTTGCATGAATAGCGCTGGGATCACCACTCCATTTCTGCAGGATCTCTGACCAGAAACAACAGTCCTCCTACTGGGACGTGGTGCAGAGCTGTGCCTGTGCAGGTGGAGGTCTGAGTGCTTTCAGGATGGAATTGCACAACCTGAAGGAAGAACAGCATTCCAGGGCTTTTATTTCTGGGGCTCTAAGATTGTCCGACTCAGGATGTCCTGAGCTGCCAGTTACAGGCAGGGCTGGTGTCTCTGCACAACCATCCTCTGCTGCCAGGGTTGGAAGCAGAGTTGAATAAGCTTAAAGTGTGTCCAGGATGCCAGTTTGTATATCTTTAGGAGAGCAATAGGGACAGCAGAGTTTCCCATCAAGATGAAGGGCTTTAAACAGTATTACAAAGTGTCACTTCAAGGATTTAGGGCTCTGTGCCATGTTTCTGCCTGTCACCAGCTCACATGTGCCAGCTCTAGGGGACAGGAGCTTGGCCCCTTGTAGGGGTGCTGATTCTCATGTGGGCAAATACTTGAGGAGCCAGAATGATTGACCTGACTCTTCTCACACAGGTCTGTAAAGGCTGCACACAGTGACTCCCAGAATGGTTTGGGTTGGAAGGGACCCTAAAGACCATCCCATTCCAACCCCCTGCCATGGGCAGGGACACCTTCCACTAGCCCAGTTGCTCCAAGTCCTGTCTAACCTGGCCTTGGACACTTCCAGGGCTGGAGCATCAACAATGGGATGTTAGTGGGACAGGATTTGATCATGTGTATGTAGGAGAAACAACCCCATTGTGCTGGGACTTTTGATGGTGACTTCATGGGAGCAAGAACATTACATCATCTTTTCATGACCTGCTGGGAGGTTTCTTCAGTTTTTTGTTTTTATCTTGTTTTTTGGAGAGGAGAAGTAATGCTGGTGAGCCCAGCTTTGGCCCTGGCTTTGGTGAATGGCCCGTGTTGCCATGGTGTGTGTTTTTATGGAATCTGGGAACTTCATCCTGAACACACAGCCCTGCTTGTTACAAATATCAGACCTTTTGCTGCTTGTCATGCTCTTCTCTTGATCTTTGGTATTTTTATAACTTCTGAACAGCTTTAAAAAGAACAGAAGGTGAACAAACTGCACCCACCTGGCAGTCTCCTCATTCTTTGTGCACTGATAAGGTGAAGGTATTCTACTAATATTTAACCTGGAAGCCAAAGCTAAAAAAGAGCTTCAGAGAAGATCAGAACAAGCAGAAACCCCAGGAACAGCCCTGAATAGCCTGAATATGGGGGGAGTATAGAACCATTCCCAGCAGGGAGTTTTGGAAATCCACTGGCAGTTACCTCCCAGGGGCAGAGGATGTGTCAGTCAGTGTGGCTGTGGTGGTCTCATGGCACATCTGTCACTGATGTGTGTCCTTGAGCTGACTGGATACAAACAGCAGTAACACCATGCAGACTTCCACAGGGTGTAAATCTGTTTGCTCTGTCCTGCTGCCCAGGCTGAGGGCTCGCCCAGCCTGTGGCTTGGTTCTCAGTAAGAGTTGGCTCTGGGATTTCCTTGAGGACCAGATGTGTCAGTGGTCCCTGGTGCTTTTGGAGCCCTCTGTGGGGAGAGGTTCTGTGGCCTCTCAAAGCACCAAGCCTGGAAGAGCTGCAGTGATGGTTTTCCTAAGGTGTGGAAGTGAATTGATTTGTGTTGTCTGTGTCAGGACCAAACGTGCCAGTCCTGCTCATGGTCCACCTGCTCAATAGCTCTGGGGGTCACAAGAGGGCTCCTGTCATTGCTGCTGGGTACTCACCATGTGCCTGCAGGCACTGCCGTGCAGGAGACGGTCTCAGCCTGGTTTTGGGGTAATGGAATTAAGTTTGGGTACTGAGCTTCAGATTTTTAATTGGTTCTGCTCTGACTTTGCCAATAAGTATGAGCATTGTCATTTTTCTTGGAGTTCCCTGATTTTACCCCTCTATCTTTTCTTTCATCCACTGGTGCATCCCCTCAGTCAGGGGCTTGAGTTTCAACTCTACTGATGGATTTCTCAGGCTGGAGCTGCCCAGCTCAGTTCTCATCTGCTTTCTGTAGTTCAGAATTTCTGTTTTAATTCCAAAGCTGCTTTCACAGCTGATTAGAACAACACACTGTTATAATAGCTTTATTTTTGCAGTGGAGGAGATGAGACTGATAGAGGGAGATCACTGCAAGCAGGAATGCAGATTGTGTCGCAGCCAGTTTATTTGGAATAAGAGGTGGTGGGATGGGAACAGGAGGAAAACTGCTGATTTTGGGTGTGAAGAGGGTGATTGTAGACAAATCTGGCATTTCCCTCCCTCTGCACTTGAACCATATGCTGCAGTAGGGTCTCTGCAGCTCCTTGTTGTCTGACCTGGGAGCTGGGCTGGCAGGAGGAGCCGTGGTCACACAGACTGGGGGAACTGGTGACCCCTGTGCTGCACCTGAACAGGAACATCTGACAGGCCTTGGAGAACTGGACTGAGAGTTCCATAGTCTGAGTGCTGGAGAAATAAAAAATGATGCTGGCACAAAGAGTGGGAGCCAAGGCCACCAGCTTGGGGCTGCAGAGGTTGCTGGACACTGGCTCACAAGGTGAGTATTTCTGTGGGTGACTAGGATACTCTGCACAGAATAAATAACAGCCCTGCTGCAGTCTGGGCTGTAATTCTGCTGAGGGCTTCCTGTGCAGTGCAGATGTGCACACTGAGTCCCTGGAGCCAGCCCTGCTGTCCAGAACTGCCATTCTTCTCCTGTGCCAGGTTCATTCCCAGGATGACCTTCCTGCTCCTTTGCCTTCTGGGAGCTGAAAGAGGGGATGGCAGGGAAAAGAGGGGCTGAAGGAGCAGGAGTGTGCTGCTCCTCCAAGCTCCAGATGTGTAATGGGCAGCGTGAGACGTTTGTGGCTGGTTGTGCAGGTGTTCCACAGGAAATGTGCTGAGAGATGAGGGGCTTTGAGCTGCTATTGGGGGAGAACATGCTTGGCTGCTCCAGTGGCAGGACATGAGACTGTTTTCCCTGTCCAAGCACCAGCCTTTGCAGGGTTTTACAGAAAAGGTGTGTGACTTGGTTTCCCCATTCATTTCCTAATGCTGCCCAGGGGGTACAAAGCATTTCCTTTCTTTCCTATATGAGGAGAAATGAAGATCTGGGTTTGGGACTGAGGAAATCTGTGTGGTCAGCACAAAACTGAGAATGGCTTTTCCTGAGGACAACAATTTGGGCACCCTTGGTCTTCACAGGCTGTCCCTGTGTGTCTCTGATCAGGAGCCAGTCCCTTCTCTCTGTTTGTTTTGCCTTCAGCAGAACAGGGCCAGTGCTGATGCTGGGGCATTTTGGGGGATACATCTATTGTGTGGCACATTCTGCCACACTTCTTGTGCCAAATTTCAAAGCACTTTCCCCCTCCCTGAGGAGTATCTACACACAGATGTTTATACTCCAAAAAGCATCAACTACTGCTAAGTAACAATAAGAGTTACTGCCCCTGAAATGATGCTGGAAACTGGTTAAAACCATTAAAAGATGTTACTTGTTGTGTGCTAAGCAGAAGAGCCAAAGCAGTGTGAAGGAACTCTTAAAAATGCTTAATGTGACCAAAGAGTTTTAATGGGACCAGTGAAGGGCAGACTGGGGGGGTCTCGGCAAGGCAGAGCTGAGCCCTGGCTGAAATGTCCCCAGAAAGGCTGGAATTCTATGGAAACGGGACTCCAGGGAGCAACTGCAGGTTTGGGGGCTTTCTGCTTGATTTGTAACCAGTAAAATGAGGATTCCTATTTGCTTGGTTTCTACTGGTGACATCCAATGTCCTGATCTCTCATTTTTCCAAAGGGGGCTCCTTCTCCCTGGCTCTCTGGGCACTGCTGTGCTTTGAGCTGATGTTCCTGTGCAGTGAACATTGCAGCCCAAGTTCTCTGTCCTGAAGGGGCATTGTGCAGCTGGAGGGAGCAGTGGGTTTCTCCACACTCACTACTTTCCATTTATCAGTGTGGTGGTCACCTGCTGTGTTCTAGCCCTGAAACTCAGTCTCTGCTCATGGGCTCCCATAGTCCTGTCTGCCCTTGGAATCATTAGAAGGCTTTCTCACCTCCCTCATCCCTTCTCCAGGTCGCTCATGGATGAGCAGTGCAGATCCTGGTGTGCATCCCTGTGTTCCCCACACAGACCTCTCCCCTCTGCAAGGATGATTCTTTACCCCTACCTCTTCTAATCCTTGATTTGTCCCTGTAGAAACCTCTCCTCTTATTGCATGGCTTGGGAGGTTTTGTAAAAGCTTTTGGTGAGGATCTTGGAGACTTTGTGGAAAGGCAGGTGAGCTGTGTCACATCCATCCACATGGGCACTGTCCAGTCCAGACCCCTCCAGGTTTGTTACAGCAGCTGGATTGACACTGCCCAAGTAGGTCAGATTCCTCTTAGGGGCCGTGTTATTGGATAAAGCCTCTGTTTTGCTTTGGAAAATGTTTTAACCACAGGCACCTTGTGCTTGGGTAGAATCAACTCCTCGTGTTCAGCAAGTGTCTGGGTAAATGGGGGTTGGTGATGCACCAAAGGCAGACTTGGGGGTGGAGAGGTCTCCTGGGCCCTGAGTTCTGGTGTTTATTGGTGTAAGCAGAACCAGCAGGTCCAGAACAGGGGTTTTGTGGTCTTCAGCTCCAGTAGCACCGACTGCAGTCTCCAGTTTTTCCTTTCCAGGTATCCACAGGTGGTTGTATCCAGAGGTGGGACACTTGGGCTGTTTTGCAGTGCTGTTATTGGTCTGGCGCTTGAGGCAAGCCCCCAAGGCTGTCAGGATGCAGCCCAGCACCACTAGGACATGGGACAAGGTGCAGCAACACCTGGCAAGGCTTTCAAGATCCCTCTGTGCTGCTTCAGAGAGAGCTGGGTGTGATTGCCGGGGTGGTTTGGGGCCCACGGGAATGCTGCTGTGAGAGCTGAAAATGTGACACCTGTGCACATAGCAAACAGCAGTTGATGGTATCACTGTGGCTCCTGAGACTTCTTTTTTTTCCCCAATTGTTTTATTTTTATAAATATAGCAACTGGAAAAACAAATAAAACAACCATAAAAATGCCAGAGTTGATGCCAGTGGGGTGTACAGTGGCATCTGCAGTGACAGACCTCATCTGAGCACATACCAGCAATTAAGATGAGAAAATTGCTGCTCTGGACTGTGCAGATCTCTAAGCCTGTAGTGGGACACTCACGATGAATGTTCAGAGCCTGTCTCAGGTTCAATAAATGTGCAAAGCACTACTTTAGTTTGAAGCAACAACTCTTCATGTCCCTGTGAATGTCCTGCCCAAAAAAGACATTAAAATGCAACCTGATGGTCAGGATGAGCAGGATGGAGACTGCTCTGGGGACCATGGATTTGGGTTTCTTTGTGTGCTGCCGTGTAACCAGTGGCCAGTGAGGTCTGGCAGAGGATCACTGGATAAAGAACCTCAGTTCAGTAGTGGAAAGCTGAAACTGGACAAATCTTGTGTAAAAGGAAACTGTCTTTGGAAGCTCAGGTTGCTGATCGTGAGAACAGGTAGAATCCAACAGTGCTTGGATTCTCTTGCTGTGTTACTGTGTGGAATATCTCCTATGACCTCAGCCTTAGCTCAAGCAGGTGTTCCAGGCTGGAGAGCAGGAATCCCTGCAGGAATTGCTCAATTACCAGAATAGTTGCCTTCTGACTTTTAAATTCCAGGATTTGGAGTCCTGTTCTCAATCCCTGCCCTTGCAAGGAACCCGTCTCCCACCCCTGCTCTGACTCTTTTTCCTGTGTTGTGTCTGCCATACCTGTTGTCCCAGTCTGGAGCCTTCCCAGAGCCTGTATTTCTGTCCCAGTTGTGCTCATGGTGGCCACTGAGGATGGTCTCTGCCTGGGGAAGAACCACAGGGGTTTGAAGCCTTCACAAATTATTCTGGACAGGCACTGAGCTGTGGTTCCTGTCCAGCTCCAGCCTTCAGGATGTCTAGGATTGAAATGCCTCACCCAGGGGAGGATTCAGCCAGATATCAAGATTTCTGCTCTCTGGCAAATTTACTTTTCTTGAAGGTGTATGTCTAACCCACATCTTTGATTCGTGTGCAGTGCTGAGAATGTGACAAGGGGCAGCACTGAAGGGGTGGCCTGCAGGACAGCCCTCAGAGGGGCTTTGGGATGGGCATGAGTGGTGTGCTCAGGCTGCTCAGAATCCACTCCCTACCCCTCAAGACACTGCAGTGGTCACTGCTGAGATCTCCAGGGAGAAGTGGGAGCTACAACTGCATCTGAGAGTACAGAGCTCTTGGCACAGAAAATAGAGATTTGGGGTTTGGGCTCCAGCAGCTGTTGGTAAATAGTAAAGAAAGACAGGAAACCCTTCTGCAACTTCAGTATTTCTCTTCCATATTTTCCTACATGTTTTGGCTTTGTAATTCTTGTCCCAAGGACATAATTTTGTCTTCTTCAAGCTGTGCCAAGCTTGAGATAAGCTGATGGGTGACAAATGCTGCTTCCTCTGACTACCCTCAGTGTGGATGGCAACTGTGAGAGCCTCCTGTAGGTCACAGTGGGAGTCACAGTGTGGTGGGCAGGTGCTGCTGGTGCCATGTGTCAGCTGGCATCAGGAAGCAGGGCCTGAAATCCTGAATTCACTATGTTTCTGCAGGAAGCTCAGAATTCTTGTTTAAACTAATCCTTCAGTGATCAATAACATCATGAGTGGTGTCTGACTTTTCTTTGGCTCTGAGTTCAGCCAGTTTTGGTCCTGCATGTTTAGGGGAATGTTTCTCACTGTGCCAAATGGATCCAAAGCCAGCCGGCCCAGCAAGGAGCCAGCCCACTCCTCCGTGTCTGCCCTGGTGCTGGATGCCTGTATGACCCCAAACAAGACAGTTCAGACAGCAGAAAACTTCTGTTGATTAGTTTTCTGTTCCCTTAATGAGCTGAAATGGTTAACCATGAGTTTAGATCACTGAATAATGCAGGCTTAACTCCTCACCTAAAGCAAGGTGAGCTTTGGAGTTGGTTAAGATTCCTCAGAGCTTAGGTGAGCACCAAAGCTGTGGGGCAGAGAGATACTGCTTTTCTCAGCAACAGCAAACTGGATTTTTTAAGTAAGAGGGGCCCTGCTTGATTTTCTGAAAATGTGGCTACTCTCAGTGGCTTCTACAAGGAAGAAGGAAGTGGGGATGTCTCTGGCAGCTGCTCACCATTGGGCTGACACTGTCTCCAGATGAATCACAGAAGATCCTGACCTGGAAGGGATCCACAAGGATCATCAAGTCCAAGCCCTGAACCTGCACAGACACCCCAACAATCCCACCCTGTCCCTCAGAGCATTGTCCAAACCCTCCTGGAGCTCTGGCAGCCTTGGGGCTGTGCCCACTGCCCTGGGGAGCCTGGGCAGTGCCAACCACCCTCTGGGGGAAGAACCTTTCCCTGAGATCCACCCTGACCCTGCCCTGACACAGCTCCAGCCCTTCCCTGGGTGCTGTCCCTGGTCCCCCAGAGCAGAGATCGGAGCTGCCCCTCGGGAGGAGCTGCAGCCCCCACTGAGCTCTGCCCTCACTCTGCTCTGCTCCAGCTGGACACACCAAGTGCCCTCAGCTGCTCCTCATGGTCCCTCCTGACCCTTCAGCATCTTCATGGCCCTTCTTTGGACATGGTTTAATAGCTTTAGATTCTTTCTAGTTAAGAAGCAGTAACAATATGAGTAAGTTGCGGTAAATGGAAGCTGTTGGCAGTTAGTGGAGATGTGAGCAGTGGTTGGAGCTGTGAGATAATCCTGCTTGCTGGGCACAGCTGTTCCCACCTCTGGAGCTCTGTGGGTGCTGGGTTGGGTGCAGATAGGGCTGAGTGCTTAGCACTGCTCCTTCTACAGCAATCTTGTGCTTCTGGACCAGGTCCACTGACAGCAGGGCTTGAAATCCTGCAGGAAAATCACAGGCCACTGAAAGGAAACTTCAGGCTTCTTTAGGAAACATCCAGTCACCCCAGTGCCTGGGGGATGACAGAGCATGGGCAGCAGTATCCCTTTGTTTTGGGGGCTGCACCATGGCTGTGTGTGGGTGTAGCTGGTGGGATGACTCTGCTCTGGAACTCTTGGTGTCTCCTCAGAATGAGTGAGTGCAGCTCTGCACTGGGTAGGGCAAGAGAAAGGAATTAGCACCGGCTGTTGTTTTCTCACATTCTGGTTGGAATCCAACAAAAATGCAGGCAATCTGCTCAGTGGTGTTGGATAGTGGGAGTATAAGACTTCATTTCATTAAAGCACTCTGGGCCAGAAAAATGTACATTGCATCAGTCTCGTGGCAGCAGCCCCAGGGAGAACAGCAGTGCCTGTTGTGCAGTGTGCTCTGGGCTGTGCTCTGGGCTGTCTTTGGGTCCACTGCTGGGCACACAGCACTGATCTGACTCACAGGCTGTGTTTCTGCCCTGAGCTGGCTGCACATTTACCTGGCACCTCCTGTTGAACAACCTCCCGAGCTGTGGCAGCTCCTCCATCCCTGCAGGAGCTGTGGCTGTGACAGGGACCAGGGATGTGCTGCCAGGGGCACAGGCACAGTGGGAACTCCTCTGTGACATGAGGTGTCCCATCATGGGATCTGCCTGCACCCAGTTACAGGCTTTTATTGCCCGAAACCCCAAACCAATTCTCTAAGCCTGGCAAATTACCCTTACCTGTATCTCTTGTCTTTACAGCTGAAGTGGGCAACAGATGTTTCTTGCATTTATTTCACCAAAAGTTGCAGTCAGTGTTTATTATAGGATTATACAGTGAGAGCTTGCACCCCAGGAGTTCACGTGGCAGCAGTTTCTTTACCCTGGCACTGGGTTCCCAGCAATGTGGTCGCAGCCTGGGAGCCAAGGGTGCAGTCCAGCTGCTCTGCCTACTGCATCCCAACTTCCCAAATGCTCCGTTTCTGTGGCCACTGGAAAAACTGAGACCACCATGGGTTTGCTTCACAGCTTGTCTGTAGAATCCTCAATTTCTCCTCCAGGTTAGAGAAACCTCATTGTGGCACTTGGTTTAGACACTGAGGATTGTGCAGATCTCAGATGAAATGCCCCCCATCTTGGCTTCCACATCCCTTTGATGTTTGACATTTCCTTTGAAGTATGGAATGTTTTAGAATCATGCAGTCACAGACTGCTTTGGGTTGGAAGGGACCTTAAAGCTCATCCAGTTCCAGCCCCTGCCATGGGCAAGGACACCTTCCACCAGCCCAGGTTGCTCCAAGCCCTGCCCAACCTGGCCTGGGACACTTCCAGGGATGGGGCACCCACAGCTTCTCTGGGCCACAGCTTCTCTCTGTTCCATTTTACTTGTGTTTATCCTTGTTCTGTCAAGTTGGGGGATTCTGATAAATCCTGTAATACAAACATTTCAGCTGTGCACACGAGGCCAGAGCCCCCACAATTCCCATGGTCAGCAGGTGTTCCACCTGTGCTGTTCCTCCCTGCTCAGTGCCAGGTGTCACCTGTAGCAGGTGACACTGACTCTCCTGGAAAACCATCAGCTGTAAGAAGCACTTGAGCTATTTTATTCATTTTCTTACCAGCAAAGTCTTGCTGTTAATATTAACATTTCAGACAAGGAGTAGTAAAACCCTGTTTCTCCCACAATTCCTTGTATCAGCCTGACACAAAAAAGTCATTACTTGGGAAGTCAGACAGATTCTGAATGACTGTGTTAAATCTCATAGCTTCTGATACAGAATGCTAATGCACAAAAGCAAGGAAATAAAATTCTAACTAAATCTTACCCTGCCCACGTGACAAACAGAATGGGGCTGGATCCTACATGCACCACATTATTTGGGTTGGAAGGGACCTTAAATCTCATCTCCTTCCTGCCGTGGGCAAGGACACCTTCCACTAGCCCAGGTTGCTCCAAACCCTTTCCAACTTGGATTTGGACACTTCCAGGGATGGGGCAGCCACAGCTTCATTGTGTCAAGGGAATGAGTCCTTGCTTACAGTAACTGCTCATAAAATCCTCATTCTTTAAAAATCTCTGTATGTGCCCACAGTTGTGCCATCCTGGTATCAGTCTTCTATTGCATTCTGTTTCTTTGGCCAGGAGTTCTTTCCTTAACTACAAAGCCCCTCACTTCAAAAGTGTTTGTGTCTTTCTAACTCCTTGCCCCTGTGTTGAATACACATTGAGGTTTCCAGGTTGAGAAACAAGACATCCTAAAGGTCTCTCTGCATTTTTCAGTATCCAGGAGGATGTTTGTTTCTTTCTTTTTAGCAGAATTTTAAAACTAAAGGAAATACTGGTCTGTTGAGCTGGGCAAGCTCATCTCTTTAGCAGGACTTGGGAAAGATGAATGACCAAATTCAGAGGATTTATGGGCAAATTTACCAGAAACCTGGTTTGATCGTGTAAAGTGTGAGAAGATAAGAAGGAACAGACTTTCCTCTGGCAGTACCTGAGAGGAGAGGGCAGCTGGTCCAGCTGAGATGAGCTATCACAGGAGCAGTGATCCTTGCAGGCATCAAGGATGGAGCTGGTCCCTTCCACTGCAGTTCACTGGAAATTTAGGGACAGAGCAAATTTGACTTCAGCCTTGAGAGAGGGGGTTTCCAACACAGCCCTGACTCTCAGGCAGGTCTTGGCTGATCCTTCCCTAGGAATGCTCTCAGAGTCTTTTACGTGGTCGCTGGCAGGTCACCACTCGCAAAAGGAAGAGCTGTAGGTGCCAGTTATTTTCAGGAAGGAAGGTATGGCTGAAAATGTGATCCTTCTGGAGTTCAGCCCATCCAGGCCAAGCCCCAGTGTCCCATAGCTCGAGTGCTAACCAGGGATCTGTGTGTTTGGTTTTTATTCTGGCGTGGAGGGCAGTGCCCCCGCTCAGGGGGCTCTGAGTACTCCAGGTTTTTCCATGTGACTCTGTATAAAGATGGAGGCTGCTCTTGTTTTGATTCTCGCCTGATTTAATTATATTTGCTTTTTCTCTTTTTATTTCAGTTGTGATTCCAAAGAGCCCTTTACCTGCCTCCGAAGTAAACTCGGAGAAACCTAGCATGCACAGTAGCACAAAGACTGTTTTGGGGCATCAACAAGGGCAAAGGCGTCGCAAAACAGGGAAGAAGCGTGGTCGAACGACCAAAGCGCTAATCCACCACCCCATGCCTACACCCTCCAAGTCAGTGGAGCCTTTGAAATTCCCCAGAAAGAGAGGCCCCAAGCCTGGCAGTAAGGTAAAGGCTGATGCTGATGCAGGCGGGTGAACAGCAGGTGCTGCAGGTCCTGCCATGGGATGGTGCATGCGTGTGTTTGTGCACGTTTGTCTCAGCCTCTGGCTGTGTGACTGCAGCAAGTAGGAGACCCAAGGGGTATGTGGGCTGGGAGCATCCTCAGAGTCCAACCCCGGAGCTGTAGAGAATGTCTGTGTCCTAAAGATCATTTCCATCAAGAAACTGTGTCTTTGGAAGTGCATTGGCTGTGGAGTAGCATGGCAGATGCTGGGAGCACGACAGGGTGGCCAAACGATAGAATAAGCTCTCCCGTCCTCGTGTGTGGCTGGTCTGAGTCAAACTGAGGTGGCAGATCTCAGGCTTATTATTTTTCAGGATTGTGGTTTGTAAAATACACACCTATTGATTACTACATTCTTAGGACACCCCGTCATCACCATCAGAAATGTATCATGTTCCACAGTGCCTTGTCTGTTGGATGCAGAGGAGAGAGTGTAGTGATCACGGGTGGTAAAGGAGAGCAGGGATAAAAGGAGAAATATCTCCTCTTTTTCTGCAGAGGAAACCTAGGACATTGCTGAACCCAGCACCCACCTCTCCAACAACCAGTACCCCAGAGCCAGACACAAGCACTGTGCCCCAGGACGCTGCTACAATCCCCAGCTCTGCCATGCAGGCTCCCACAGGTAAGGAAGGGTCTCAGACCACATTCTTGACAGGATTGCATGGTCAGGAACTGCAGCAGGCAGACAGTGACACCCCAGGAGAGTCCCATTTCTTCCTAGCCTGTAAAGCAGCAATCCTTACAATTCCAGGAGGGCTGGCCTGAGAGAGGCACTGAGTCCAGATCAGCTGTTCGTTTATCTCTCTGTCCGTTTGGAAATAATGAAGTTTTAGGAAGATTGCAGCCACCTGTTGAGTGCAGGGACCCCTTTGCCTGAGTTCCCACGTGCATGTTGGTGACTCCACAGCTCTCCAGGGACACTGTTCATGGCCCTTTATGCCTGGGGGCACTTGGGTGTGCAGCGACCCTTGTGAGCCCCTGAGCTCTCCCAGACCACGCCAGGCGTGGCTGCTGGAGCTGCACAAGGGGCAGAGCAGTTACCAAAGGACTGTGATCTGTCCAGCTCCAGCCAGGATATCAAGGCACTCAGGGAGAGGAGGGTGTAGGGGAGGAGGAGGAGCAGCAGTGAAGAGTATGTGCACTGCTGCAGATGTGAGTGCAGCTGAGGATGAATCTGGCCAGGAAAGTCTAATGCAAAGCTGCTTCTGACGTGTTGAGTCAAGCTCTGGATATGGGCTGAGCCCTCTGTTTCCCCAGAATGTAATTGGCCAGTTTTCAGAGGAACCTAAAGAACCCAGTTTCCCTAAAAAGGAAACACTGTAGGAACCCCTAAAAAGTGCGGGTTGCATTCCTTCATCCTCTCTGAACACCACGGCCACCTGACCTGACTGGTGTGGAAACCACTTTACAGCCTGACTGCAGGGAGAAACAGCAGCAGGTTGGAAGGTGAGCATGAGGCAGGAAGGTTTTGGAGGTGATTCCCCTCTGGAAGCAGATCCACTGTGAGGATGCAGACAGGCAGTCGTGGTGGATTACCCCTTGTGAGCCATTGGACAGTCTTAAAATCTCAGCATCTCTCAGGTTGGATTTTAGGCATCTGTTTCTTGCTTTCTTGAGTGGGTTAATGGCAAACACATTTCTCATCTTGGCAGTTTGCATTTACTTGAACAAGAACGGCAGCACTGGGCCCCATCTAGACAAGAAGAAAGTTCAGCAGCTGCCAGACCATTTTGGACCAGCTCGAGCTTCTGTTGTCCTGCAGCAAGCAGTACAGGCCTGCATTGATTGTGCTTATCACCAGAAAACAGTCTTCTCCTTCTTAAAACAAGGCCACGGGGGAGAGGTCATCTCAGGTGAGAATGGGCCCCCAGCACTTTGCCTTCAGAGAGGTTGTTGCAGGAGTTCTCTTGTTGGAAGATGTCTGTCCTGGAGCCTGGTGCAGCCACAGGCCAAGGGTGAACAGAAGAGTTTTGTCTTCTCTTTCTTGCCACACATCTGTGTCAGTGAAGCAACAGCTGGTGGCTGACTCAGAGCAGAGCAGTTCCCATGGCCTGCGGGCACAGCTGCAGGAGCAGGCAGTGAGCAGGCAGTGAGCAGCCCTGGCATCAGCCTGGGCATCATCCTGCCCCACCAACCGTCCCCCGCACTGCCCTGGCCCCGGGAGGAGGCACAACAGGGGGATTCTCACAGCTCCTCATGGAAAGACAAGAACTACCCCAGTTTTTAGGTTTTTAATTGTCCCTTAGCCCGTGTGTAGCCGGGTCTGGGAGTGCAGGCCCCTCCTGGAATCCTTCCGGTTCCCCCGTGGCTGCCCCGCGCTGCCGCCCGCCCGGTGCTGGGAGCAGCAGGCTGGTCCCGGCCTGTCCCGGCGCTGTGCCAGCCCCAGGCAGTGGCTGTTGCTGGCTCCAGCCCAGCCCAGCCATGCCGAGATCCAGGAGCTGTGCGGCCCTGGGCGTAGCCTCCGCCTTGGCGGGGGGTTCACGTGTTGGGCTCTGTTTGTTTCTGTCTCCAGCTGTGTTTGATCGGGAACAGCACACTCTGAACCTGCCAGCAGTAAACAGTATCACCTACGTCCTCCGCTTCCTGGAGAAGCTGTGCCACAATCTGCGCAGTGACAACCTCTTTGGGAACCAGCCTTTCTCTCAGAACAGCCACATGCAGCGCTCACACGAGTACGACCACGACAGGTATCTACCAGGTAGGAGCTGGGGCGGGGGCGGCGCTGTAGGGACCCCAAGTGCTCCGTGTCTTAACCCAGATTTTATCTCTATCTTTGGAGGCAGGGCTGTGTTCCAGAGCCCTCTCACAGGGTTCATTACATCACACCCGGTGTCGTGCACGTGCCCACAGGGCTCTTGTTGTGCAGGATCCCAGCTGCATTTTCTGCCTGTCAGTTTGATTTCCATCTCCGCTCTAGGTTTCCGTTCATCCGTGCTGTCTCCTTGTCTTCCCTCCTCTCCTCGTCCCCCAGTCCTCCCTGCTCCCTGTAATCTGATTGTGGTGACTTCATACAGTGAGGAATAAGGTGAAAGAGTGCCTGAGAGTGATAACGTGCAGCAGGTGAACTGTAATTAGGGATGAATTAGAGCCACACTGGCCATGGACCCGCTGCCAGCGCGTCCAGCCCTCGGTCACAGCCTGGCTCTTCACGGATGGTGCTCATGCAGCAGTCTGAGGCAGAGGTGGTTTTGTTGTCCTTGCCATGGCTGATGCTCTGCTGCATTGACCAACACACCCCAGCTAGACAGTTCATACCACAGTGCAGGTCATCAGGCTGCAAAATTGCTCTTAAGCAAAAACATGCCCAGCAGTTCTGCCCACAGTGCTGTGTAGTGGCAGCAGTCCTGGGGCTTGCCTGCCCCCCAGACTTTCTGGGGGTTCTGGGAGAGCTCCTGCTCTAGGAATGCTGGTTGTGGAGAGGATCAAAGCTGTCTGCACCCTCTTAGGTGGTTGACAAATGCTGCTCTCCTCTCCTGTCTTACTTTCTGCATCCCCAGTCAGCAAATAGCTATTGTGTTGTTTGAGGTCTTTCCAAAGTTAATCCTTTGGATAATTATGGCTCTGACAAGAAAAGCAAGAGTTTGGAATGTAAAAGGATGAGCACTTAGGAAGAACTGTTTAAGAAGTTGCTAAACATGAGGTGTAGGGGCAACAGCCAAATGCCACAATGCTTTGTTCATTGCACTTCACAAAGCACCCTCGGGGAGGGGATGAGCAAGAGGATCTTTAGGGAGAGGCTGAGAGCAAGGCTGATCCTCTGCTTCCTCCAAGGCTGAGCAGAGCCATGCTGGAGCCAGCAGGGCCAGGAGCAGGGAGCTGTTCTGTGCTGTGCTGTGAGAAGAGGAGCTGTAGGAAATGCAAGGACAGGAGCAGCATGATCAGCTACTGGGACTGGAGGTTGCCCCTTGGGGAACCCTCAAAGAGAAGAAATCTCCATGTTTCAGTGTGGAGATACCCTGGTGTTGAGGGATAGAGCAAAACCAGAGTGGGAGGGAGAGGACTCAGGTGTGGACCTGGATGAGAGGCTCCTGTAGCTCACACAGGGTTTCCAGCCTCCAAGAGGTCAGTGGTGGCTCTGCCAAGAGCTGGGCTGCCAGGCAGGGTGGAGAAGTGTAAATCAGAATTCAGGGAAGCTCAGGCAGAGGACTGGTTCTGACATAATGCTGAGACCTGCCCATCTTGAACTCCTGAATTGTTGCAGTGGTTAAAGAAAAATTAACCGCAGTCTAGAGAAGTGACAGCACGTAGTCCTGCAGTTCATACTGATGTCTCAGAGCTTGCTGGTCATCTGGTCATCTAACACCTTTCTCAGGCACCTGAAAGAAGATGATAAACATCATTATCTGCACTTTACAGTGGCTTCTGGTGAGGGCAAAGAAACAGTACCGGCGATTTTGGGAGGTTTGGGCTGGTCCTGGAGGAGTGAGAGTGCAGTTGTACATCCTTAAATCATGCCAAGTGTCAAGGTGCTGTGGTCTCACCTTCAGCTCTGCATGTCCTGCCTTGTTTCCTCTGCAGTGTAGGAATATATTGTATGGGGCTGGTTCTTCCAATAAACGGCCACTGGTTAGGGCTGGGAGCTGCTTTCAGTTCCCAGAACTGGCTTTGCAGGAGCACCCCTGGGGCTGCTGTGGAGAACTGGGGTGTGTGCTTGGGGCAGAAGGAAGGTCTGCAGCAGCCCTTGGGTCAGCTGTGTCCTGCCAGTGTGTCTTACCAAGTAAAGCATGGTCATGGAAACAAGGGGAAACAGATTGAGTTGTACACCAGGAACAGTAGTTTGCAAGGATTTGGGAAGCTGATTGCTGTGCCTGGATTGTGAAAGGTTCTGAATGGGTGGATCTGCCCTGGAGCCATCTGAAAACACAGGACTGGAGGGACCTTCTGGCCCCCTGAGCCCTGGGTCCTACTCTTACAGGCACCACAGCACATGGTGTTGCTTTGACTGACTCTGGAGTTACAGATTTTGCTCCTCCACTGCAGACTGCTCCAAGTTTTTTTGCTGAGTATTTAGAAACTATATTGTAGTTTCCAGCCCAAATTTATTCTTGGGCAACTTGGTATCTGTGTCTTCTGGTCTTAACATTGTCTTTTAGCTCAACTTGATTCTCTTTCTTCTGGAATTAGTTGGAAAGCAGTTGTATCCCTCTGTGGAACTCACCTTTTGGGTGCTCTCTACTCTCCTCAGCCAGTGTTGGTTTGATTTCAACTTCATGGGGTGACCCAGCCCTCTGGGGAGGAGCTCGTGGGGACTTGGTGCCACAGCCCTGGTACCACCATGGTCACAAGAAATATCTCTACAGCCGCTTTCAGTCAGTGTGTCCTTATAACAGATGATGATCAGCCTGTCCTGGTCACATACCTTGTTCTTCTCATCACTGTCATGGGACAGTGTTTCAAGTGCACATCTGCATTTGGCTGCTGGATTTACCTCCTGACTGGTTCTTCCTTCCATATAGATCTTTCCAGCCTAATTTCAAACACTACTTTGTCTGGCCTGATGTGGGAAGACATCAGCAGATTTCATAGGTATATGTCTAAAATTTCTGCCGAAGGTTTAAATAAAAATACTAAATGACACTGGGTTCAAGAATGATCTTCAAGCAGATTCCTTGGCAGTTGCTCCCCCTCAGTGCTGCCAGCTGCCTTTCCTCTCAAATCAGATTTCTGTGCATAGAACAAGGCTTCTGGTAATTCCTGTTCTCAGTCTCAGCCAGTGGCTCTGTATCTAACATCTGCTGAATTCCAGGTAGATGAGACTGACCTCTCTTCCCCCCTGTGATAGATCAGGATTTCCCCATGGTAGGGAAGCTGTTGGGTCAGTCTCCTGGTGGACACCTGCCATGGTATGTCCCATGTGTATTTTCCCTGCCCTTTGCTTCTGAGCTTGCCATGAGCCTTGCAGTGCTGTTGAGGTCAGACATGGGCATTTTGTTGCCAAAATCATTTTTTCACCCTCTGTTTTAAACGTTGGCACCACGCCTCCAGTCAGTCTGAGTAGTGTGTTGCTGAGTTCTGTTACAATTTGCTGCAGCAGACCCAGAGTTTCAAGTGCACCATCACTGTTGGCTTCCTCTGCGCCCTCACGTCCCCGGTTTGAGAACATTCAGTTGTTTGACTTAGTCTGTGGTGGATATTTTCATTCCCATCCTGTTTCTGTTATCCTTTGAGCCCTGTCCTGGTGTTCAGCCTGGCTGTGGATGGAAGTGAATCCCAGACTGGTTTGGGTTGGAAGAGACATTAAGGCTCATCTCATCCCACCCCCTGCCATGGGCAGGGACACCTTCCACTAACCCAAGCCCCATCCAACCTGGCCTTGGGCACCCAGGGATGGGGCAGCCACAGCTTCTCTGGGCAACCTGTGCCAGGGCCTCCCCACCCTCCCAGGGAACAATTTCTTCCTGATACCCAGTCTAAATCTACCCTCTTTCAGCTTCAAGTGCACTGAGTGCAGATGGGTGTCACAGATGGATCAGCACCTGAGCCAGGTGTGTAGGTGTGCTCTGCAGCCAGGGAGGAGGTGCCAGTGCCATCAGTGCAAGGCACAGTGTCCCAGACTGGGAACCTTGAGTAACTTTGGCCTGACAGGATGAGGTGAGTGACTCTGGCTGCCTGTAAAGGTGTCCATCCCATGGCCTTGGGCTGGCCCACAGCACCATCCAAGCATGGGCAGGTGGGCTTCTCTTCCTCCCACCAGGCTCCCAAGTCAGGGGATGGGAAATACCCCTCACAGCTCTCCCATCATTTGCAGGCAAGGACAACCTTCTTTCCTTTTCTCTTGACCCTTACCTTTCTGCACAGTGTCCCCTCACTCTGTTCCCCTGTGCTTGTTCCTCTGTAGCTGAAACACGAGCCTGTCTTTGCCTTTGCACTGTCTCAGAGCACAGCATGAATCCAAAGCCTGCCTTCCTCCCTGCACTTCCCATGCTCTGAGGTGCACAGCTCCATGCTGAGCAGGGTCTTTTTATCCCAATAAATGATCTGCTTGTTCTCAGCATCCTCCTCAAAGTGAGCATTTGTCCACTGAGATTTGGGATGCTTCCCTTCCAGATTATTCTGTCTTTGATGATTCACATTCATGACGTTCATGGCACCTTTGAACTAAAGGTGTGCTTTTTTTCCCCATGATCTGCAGAGTGCAGCTCTGGATGTTACTCCATTTCTTTATTTTCTTAAAATTTGTCCTTTAAAACCAAAATTCTAGTTTTGGGTTATCCCTTCCTTAATTTACACCAACCTCACTTCTGATTGCTGGATTGTCTTCTACAGCCTGACCTTCATGTTTTCATGTCTTTTGACATCAATCACTTTAAAAAAATAACCCAAACCAAAACCTGATGAAACCTTTCCAAAGCATCACCTTGTGTTGTGGTTCTGTGGCTGTTGGGTGAAGAAGGTTGGGTGACACAGAGATATCCAGAGACATTACCAAGAGCATTTTTTCCCATCTCTGCTGGGCAGTGGGTGTTTCTTACAGGGACTTGTCCTGATGATGATGGCTGACCACGCTCTCACCACAGAGAGGGTGGTCAGGCACTGGAATGGGCTGCCCAGGGAGGAGGATTCTCTGTCCCTGGAGGTATTTAAGAAGAGACTGGATGTGGCACTCAGTGCCATAGTCCAGTAACTGCAGTGGTAGTGGATCAAGGGTTGGACTTGATGATCTCAGAGGTCCTTTCCAACTCAGCTGATTCTATGATTCTACGATTTTTAATGTCACAGTGATTTTTGGTCATATTGACATGGAGTCCCAGGGCAAGCAGCTTGTGTTTCATTTCCCTGAAGGATGTTGATACAACAGGTCCTTTTCTCTACCTTTGTGCGTCTGGTGCTTCCCACCCGCCTGTCCCTCCGTGTGTTGGGTGTGATGCATCTCCCTTAGTGTCGGTCCCCGCTGAGCCTGTCCCCCCTCCCACATCCCGTGCCAGCTCTCGGGGCTGCTCTGGGCTGGTGTTGGCTCCTGGCACTTGTCTGTGACATTCCACCCCCTGTGCCCCACGTGGAGTGCTGTGGGCTCACGCTTGTGGCCCGTGCTCAGGGCAGCTGGAAGGGGCCTGGGAGCTGGTGGCCCATGTGGGCAGGGGGCAGCTGGAGGGTCACCTCAGCTGGGACATGGTCTGCCACCACATGTCTCACTCACCTGGCTCTGTCCCCATCAGTGTTGGCACTTCCATTCTGTGTCCATCCACCCACTGACACTGTGTGTGTGAGGAGATGTCCCAGCCCATCCCGACGTCCCGTGTGCCCCCCGCGGCACAGACAGCCCCATCCTTGGGGTGTGCTTGGAGAGGAGCAGCAGCCACAGCTGGGGGGCCCACTAGGGGGAAGATTGAAACTTGGAGTGGGGTTTAATCCAGCACTGTGCATGGCACAGAGGGTGTGTAAATCATCCTAGGGTTGTTTGCCAATTGTCCAAGGGTTACGTGTGTCTGAAAGGTCGAGTGCAATGAGCAGGAATTGTGTGGGATGAGCCAAGGGGTAGAACGAGGAGAAATGGAATTAAGTCAACTAGGGGTGGTATTTGGGGTAAAACATGGCAAAATATGGCTAAGATTTTGTTAGGTTTCTCACCACCCTTTCTCTCTGATAACACTTGTTGAGCCCTCTCAGATGTGCTGGGTTGCAGCTTGAGCAGGGCTGGCGATGCACGCAGAGCTCAAGGGACTCTGGCAAGACTGAATTTCCCAGGACATCTCCACTCCTAAATAGGGCTTGTTCTCTTTTCCTAGACAGAAGCAGTTCGTTAGACGGCTCTCTGCAGGGACCAGGCCGGGGTACAAAGCGCTATTCCCAAGATTCCCCTCCATACACTGCTCCTCTCTCCCCCAAGTTACCAAAGAATGACCGTCACCCCTTGGAAGGTGAGCACAGCGTCTCTTCCCAAAGCTGGCTGTTCACAGTGCCCTGTCCTGGCTCAGCAGGGTCACATCTGCCGTGCCAGACTGAGCCATGGCTTCAGGGAGCTGCTTTGCTTGTCCCTGGCATGGGTTGTGCTTGGTGTTGCAGAGGGAAGGGAACTGCTCTGTGGTGAGGCAGGTTCCCCGCGTGGATGTGTAAGGCATGTGGAATGCAGTGGGAATTCCTTCTAACCCTGATAAGTCATCCTCTCATACCGTGTAATTTGGGGTTTAATCAGCCTTGGTTTGGCTTCCATGGCCATGCATGGCATTAACATCCTTAAACTGCCCAGCTGCTCCAGTCAGTCTGCCCTGGGTTGTTCCCTGAGGGATTGCTGGGGTGTGTTGTACAGATGCTGATGTGCAGCTGGACAGCCAGGAACCTGCTGCCCTTTCCCAGGATCTCATCTTGTTCCTCACACTCCTCGCTGAAATAGCTGGGGGATCTCACAGGCATGTGCTCCACCAGCTCAGCCAGATCACTCACATCCTGCTGCTGCTTCCCACAGAGTCCCTTGGGATACCACTGGTGTGCTGGGCCACATTCCCAACAGCAGCTGCTGGAGTGTCCTCTTTGGTGTCTGATCCACAGGTGTCCCTTGCATGTGCAGCTGGGAATTTCCAGGAGGTCCAGGTAGCTGGAGGACTCCCTGAACTGAGCAACCTTCAGTAAAAATGCTTCCACTTTTGTTCTGAACTGCAAACCCTCTATAATGCAGACTGGAGATTTAATCTTACTGAGACCACAATTCTTTGTAATATATCCCTGGAAAAGTGCTGGAGACTCCTGGGTGGGCTCACAGTTCAAGGGCTTCGTGCTCTGTTGCTGTCCCTTTAGAATCCCATTTCCCTGGCTTTGCTGGGGTTGCTGATCCCAGGTGTGAGTGCCCAGCCTGCCATCACTGTGGGTGATTTTAGTCTCCATCCATCACTGTGTCTTGTGCTCTGCTGACCCTGTCACTAAGCACAGCTGGTCTGAACTTGCACCCTGTTGCCCAGAGGAGCTGTGGCTGCCCCATCCCTGGAAGTGTCCAAGGCCAGGCTGGACAGGGCTTGGAGCAACCTGGGCTGGTGGAAGGTGTCCCTGCCCATGGCAGGGGGTGGGAATGAGATGAGCTTTAAGGTCCTTTCCAACCCAAACCATTCTGGGATTCCATGATGGACAGTTTTTAGTGGTCTCAGCATCTACTGTAGGTAAAACTGTAGGTTTGTCACAGAGCTGAAACAAAGACCAAGGTGATGTGTGGGGACTGTCTCATCTATTCCAGTATATTGACAAGTCAAAAACTGTTCCCTGAGGCCCCCTCTGTTTCTCACCTCCAAATACACATCCGTGATGGTCTCTTTGACATTTCCCTCTGATCCATCAGCCACTGCACTGAGGTACCATTAGCATGGCCCAGCCCCTCCTCCTCCCCCAGCAGGTGGGACACAAAGTTCAGCCTGTTCTGGAAGTGCTGGTCTGCTCCAAAGGTTCAGGTGCCTTAGCTGGTTGGTGAATATTGCACACTCTGTATTGTCAGTGAATAGAAAAGCCTTCCATAATGGGTAAATTCCAAGGAGGAACCTACAATAGGTTGTCTACAAGATTGATTCTTGGTCTGCTTCAAAGTCTATTCAGTTATCCCTTGGCCCTTGAATGGGTTGTGCCATCTGGATGCAATGTACTCCAGCCTGTTGCAGAAAAACAGACAAGTGGGCAGAAAGTGTGTCTCTGTGTGGTCCTGGCAGCATGTGGCCTTCCTGCAGCAGCTTGGTCTGGTTCTGTGCTTGGTCCAAGCAGGGAGGAAGGAGGTGCAGTTCCAAATTGCACCTAGAAATTCATTCTTAGCCCATAGCTAAAAGCTGGAATGAATATGTCCTCCTGCACCATGCAATTGAAGTGCAGGCAGGAATACTTGCATTTCAGAGGATATATTTGAAGAATATGCACCTGAAATGCTTGGATATTGAATATATCTTGAGCAAGGAGGTACATCTTCCCATGGGGCTGAACTCTCTCTGGCTTCAGCAGAGTGACAGGCAGCAGGCCCTGAACACTTCCCAGTTTGCCAAATGGAAGGCTGGGAGCAGCAGTGGGATATTCCATTCACCATGCCTTTGGCAAAGCAGAGAGATGAAGAGGGGATCTCACCTCTTACGTTGTTTTTCCTCTTGCATCCAGTGGCATTTGTGTTGCTTTTTGCTGAGATGCTGCAGTCCCAGCTCAGTGGGGACCTGCCTTCACAGCCCAGCATTTGCTGGAAGCAGTGGGTGTTCAGTAGTTGTGCAAATCAGATTTGTGCTTGTGGTCAAACTCCTGTGTTTTAGCAGTAAAAAGGCACTGTTGAGTCTGTAGCACTATTTGTTTAATTAAACTTTAATTATCTTCTTGCTGCCTCTCCGCCACTAATTGTGGTGTGTTTCCCTCCAATGTGCCAATTGCCAGCCTTTAGTTAACTCTAACAGTTTGTGTAGGGAAATCTGCCTAAGAATCAACCACCTCCTCCCTCCTTCAACGCTGGTTGTGGAGGGTGAAGGATCCGAGATGGTGCCTGAGCACAGTCCTGCCCTGCCCCTGCCCAGGAGCACGTAATTTTCTGCTGCAGATGACTCACAGGGACAGTAATCATTGCCCTCTTGCCTCATCTCCCTCTCCTCTCCCTAGAGGTGTCAGTTCATCCGAGCAGTTCTCTGAGTACTTGTATTTCTAAGAAGACCCTCAATCTCTCGTGCATGGACCCTGCCAGGAAGCCTCCAGCTCTGCTGCAGAGTTTACAGCCCAGCAAACACTGCCCTGTGCAGGGACAGGGAACCTGGGGGTCAGTGGGCAGCTTCACTTCTGCCTCCTGGGGAAAGCAACGTGGTGCCCCCAGGCCTGGCCTCCCCCGTGGCCCCTGGGGGTGTGATCACAGTTCCTCTGAGAACAGGATCACACACTTGCAGAATGAATCACATTCCCAGCAGGATAACAGTGTGTTCATTGCTGAGTGAAGTATTTTCTGGGGTTGAGTTTTGGATCCTCAGCATGGCACCAACATGAGTCTGTGCTTTCCCAACCTCCCAGGCTGGATCTTCTGCTGACAGTGATCACCTGCTGACAGGTGAGAGCTCTGGGGTCCTGGGGAGCAGGTAGAGACACGTGTGCCTGACCCAGCACAGCTGGGGGAGTGTCCTGGGGCTCCCTGCCCAGTGAAGCTGTGTCACCCGTGTGTCCCATGTGTCACCTCAGGGAGGACTGGGTTTCCTTAGAGGGTGGAGATGTGCAGCAAGGAGCTGTTCCCATGCCCACAGCCTGTGGCAGTGCACAGGGCTGTGCCTCTGCCCTTCCCTGGCAGTCAGACAGCACCCTCTCCCAGATGTTTAATGGGAAGTGGTTTGGGGTTTAAGCAGAACTGTCCTGTTGAAGAGGAGACCAAGTGTAGTTCCTGAGAAGCAGCTTCAGTGGAGACCCCCTGGTCTAAGTGACAGCCAGTGGTGGGTCTGTCCGGGGATCTCCACCCACCCCTGGGCCAGAGCAGCCAGCTCAGTGCTGGGTTTGTGTCCAGCCTGGAGCAGAAGTGGGAAGGTGGGAGTGCAGGAGGGGTTCACAGTTGTTCAGGAAAAGCCGTGAGTCAGAAAACCACCTTTTATGCACTGAGAGCAGGTGAGAACCTGCTGCCCATGTGGGAGGTGAGGGACACAGGGTGGGGGGGTGGGAGGTACTGTCTTAACACCAGCAGTTTCTAATTGAGACTTCAGGGCTGTGCTGCTGGTTTTGGGCATGTCCCAGAGACCTAAAACCAAAAAAAGGTAGAGGTGCCTCAAGTGCAGAGTGACAAAGCCCCCAATGTGGAAGAACAGCAGTTTCCCAGGTGATAACCTCCCACTGGCCTCACCAAACTGGCCAACAGCCAGACAAGGGGGGTTCCCAATCCATAGCCATAGGAGCTGAAGCTCTGGAATGTCAGGGCTGGGTGTTTCCGGCTGAACTGGCTCTGGAATATCTGCTCAAGCACAGACAGCAGAACACTGAGACCAGAGGATCCCAGCTCACACAACAGTCCCACAGTTCATAGAAATCACAGCAAATAAGGTGCCTCAGGAGAGGCTGCTCCAGTCAGGGTGACCCTGTGTCAACAGCACTCAGGGTTGGGCTCAGGCTCTGCACCTCCCTTCGCTGGAGCCTGGCACCATCATGTCAGAAGGGAATTCGGGAGAATCTCAGCAGCTTTTGGGCCTCAGAGGCTGCAGTATGGACTCTGCACCCTCAGCACCAACCCAGCTCAGGCCAGCTTTGCTGTACTGGCTTCTCACCTGCTGCTCCTGTGGTCTGGGAAGCCCCAGAGAGCAAACCCAGGGCCTGGTCAGAGCAGTGGCTCAGGTTTCTTGCCCCTTGTCACCTGCTGTGTGTTGGAGTGGCAGCAGCTCAGGGCTGTGAGCTGCTCTCGGGGTCTCTGCAGACCCTGGTAGAGGAGCTGCAGCCCCAGCCCAGTGTGCTGGCCCTGGAATGCACAGGCACTGCCCCTCAGTGGGGCTGCTTTCCTCCTTGGTGCAGGTAATTCAAGTAAAGAATACAGATATTTGAAGGATGACTCAGGAGGCTCAAGGGCCATGTGGGCTGAGACTTGGTTGTACTGTAAAACCTACAGACACATGGGCCTGGGGTGAAGCTGTCGCAGTGTAACAGCAGAGGCAGGTCTTGCTGGCTCAGATACAACCCTGGATAGTCTCCTCAGCCTTCCCATCCCAAAGTGTCACAGACAGCTGGAAATTCAATGTGTTTCTGGAGAAGGTGAGGAAGCTGCTGTTGCCCTGGGACCCTGACTGGGGAGAACCCTCAGCCCAGTCCCTCCTGTGCCTGTGCCAGCACAGGGAGTTGGTCTCCAGCGTGGTTAGGCTGGAAAAGGGCAGGAGGGATGAGCAGCTGGTCACCAGCATGTTGCTTTTGGGGCTGGAGGACCAACATGGCGTGGGAGCTTTGCCTGGCCATGAGAGTGCAGCCCCTCCTGCCTTGCCTGTGGTGCTGCCCTTTGGGATCCCACGTGTCCCACACCCCAATCCCAACCGCTGGGGCCAGTCCCTTGCACACTGCTGCTGAGGATGTGCAGTGTGTGATCCCTCAGGGAACCTCCCCTTCCCTCCCTGCTCAGGGCTGGGTGTGAGTCCTGTGTCTGTTGGCATCCAGATGGAGCAGACCTGCCCTGCCCTGCCACAGAGGGGCCCAGGGCCATCAGGACACAGGGCTGGGCCAGAGCTGGCGGTGGCATGAGCAGAGGAGCTGCTGCCCCAGTCTGGGCACCAACCATTGTCACTGCCCACTAGTTGAACTGGTGTTTGCCAGGTGAACACCAGGCAGTGCCTGCTTTGATCCCTGGGCTGTGGAGGAGACCAGTGAGAGGGGTCAGACCCTGTGAGTGCTGCTGTGAGCGGGAGCGTCGGGCCGTGGCGTTCGGGTGCACTGACTGCAGCTTGGTGCGTTCCAGGTGAAACCTTTGTCCTGGGAGATGGCCTCCCAGGGCCCTTGGAGCCTCGCCTGGACCCCATGGACTCTGCCTTGAACTCTGTCAATTCCTCCAGCCACAGCAGGAGCTCCAGAGACTATCGCCTGCCAGGATACAGGCACCTGCACCAACCCTCGAGCCTCAGCCAGGGCAGCACCTCTGCCCTGCGCAGGCTTAGCTCTGGGGGTAAGAGCTCAGAACAGCCCTGCACAGTGGCAATAGAGGGCCTCCCTAACCCCAGTTACACCTTTCTGACTTCAGCAAGGAGCCAACTGGGCTCTGCACAGCCCACCAGCTCCGTGAGGGGTGATGGCACCTGGGCGGGTGGCAGTGCAGACAGTGACACTGCTCCTGTGGCTGCTGACTGGGGGGACCTGCAGCTCGGTGGAGAGGAAGGAGCAGGCAGGAGCTGAACTGTGTCCAAAGCGGCATCTGGGTCCGTGAGGATGGATCGGGAATGGCCAGGGAGTCAGGAGCTGCCTGGAGAGGCTGGAGCTGAGGGGAAGGCTGGGGGGTGGGATGTGTGAACAGCACTTGTCTGTGTGAAGGGAGAGGGGCAGGAGAGCTGAGCAGGTCAGTGCAGCACATCAGGTTGTAAAAAGTGTGATTTTAGGTGCAAGTTGTCAATAAAAGCCTCTCAAAAGTTCAGGCTGTTGGTGCCTCCCCTCCACCTGCGTGTGAGGGCAGAGCTGGGACAAGGGGCTGTGCCGATGCCAGAACGTTGGGAACAGGACTTGTGTCAGCTCGGGCCGTGCTTCGGGGCACTGGGGTGTCACCTGTGGGCTCAACCTGTCAGAAAACGGAAACCTAAACCAGCTTTGATCTGTTAAATGTGCTAAAGGTGTTGGGAGTGGGGGAGGAACCGTGTGTGGGGAGAGACGTGGGAGTGGGGAGGGTGTTCTGCAAAGTGGAAGCTGTCAGCTGATAGGGAAGGAGTGGGAATGGGGGGGGCAAACAAGGGGAAGTTGGGGTTGAGAGAGAGGAAAAGGGCTCAGTAGAGAAGGCTGCCCTGAAAGGAGTGGGAATAAGGCTTCTGTGCCAGACCTGCACTGCAGGAATTTGGGTTCTGACTGGGATGTGATCCTTGCTGTGTCTCTGCCCTTGCTGTGGGAGAGGAGGCTGAGTGGTGGGTTGAGGGTGAGGAACTGTGGGACCCCTGGAGTAACAGCCCTGTCTGCACCCCCAGGGTCCGACAGGTACCTGGGCTCTCGGGACGTGTCCCGGCTGAGCAGCCGCGACCCCTCGTCCTGGTCGGTGGAGGAGGTGATGCAGTTCATCCGGGAGTCAGACCCTCAGCTGGGCCCCCACGCTGACCTGTTCCGAAAACACGTGAGTGCCTCTGGCTGGGGACAAACGTGTGTCTGTGTGTACGTGTGTGTCACGTGTGGGAGGGGGCGGAAGAGCACACAAGGAAAATGCAGGAGAGTCAGAAAATGGCAGCACTTTGGACCAGCTGGAGTTTTGTGCTTAATAAAAATATCCTTATAAATCCTGCTCATCCCCTGTCCAGGGTTGGGGTCCTCACTTAGACCCCTCCAGGGGCAGAGCTGGCAGCCCGGGTGCATTTGAATCCCACTACTGAAAACACAAACCCTGCTCGCCCTGGAGCCTGATACTCACCTCATGGCAAACTCCTCCTGTCAAGAAACACATTCCAAGTGGGATTCACGGAGTGCATCGCTGCTCAACTCCATCTCCTATAACAGGGAGTCCCCTAAGGCTCTGCTCCTTGTGCCCATCTGTAAGTGTAAAACAGCTGCAGACACAGCGTGGAGTTTGTAGCATTAAAGCTGCAAGAGGTTTGGCAGCTCCATGTCCTGATTCCTGCCAGAACCATCTTCCCTCTGCGTTTTGATTGAGTCCATGTTCTATCTGGTGCTGCTTGGGAAGTCAGAAGAGCACTGGGAGCAAACCCCCAGCACTGCATCCTGCTCTGGGCTGTGCTGACACAACACTTCTTTTTTTAATTAGTTCTATTTTAGAACCACCAGTAATTGAAAAATGTTTGTTTTAATTATGCAAAAGCTGCCAAGGGTTGGCAGTGCCCTGGATTGGCAGTCCTGGGGAGAACCTTATATTTATCTGCAGAAGGGAAAACCAGAACAAACCTGGTGCTGGAGATCCCTGAAGATCTCATCAGGCTGAAACCTAACTGGGCACTGACATAGGACAGGACATTCTGTTGCTTGAGGTGGTGATTTTTATTTTTCTTTTGTAAGTCCATTAACAGTTTTTCATGGAAAACTGTCCAATGCAAAACCCTGGCCCTAGGCTGGACTGGGTCATAGAAAGGAGCACTGAAAGGGACTGGGAGACTTCCACTTGCAGATGCCAAGGACAGAGCTGTTCCCTGGTTATTCTGAGCTCATGATCCATCCCCTCCTGAGCCTCAGGTGGGACATGCCTGGACTCTGCTGTAAAGCATCAGCTGCTTTGGAAGCTGCTGTGTTGGAATCAACCCCACTGGGGATGAGGAGCTTTACCACTCCCTGCCAGTGGCTGGGACTGTGCTGTGAACCTCCAGAAACACAGAATAGAATCCCAGAATCATTCAGGTTGGAAGAGCCTCTGAGCTCATAGAGTCCAGCAAGACCCCAGCACTGCCAAGGTCACCACTAACCCATGTCCCCAGGTGCCACATCCACATGTTTTTTGAAAACTTCCAGGGATGGTGATTTCACCACTGCCCTGGGCAGCCTGTGCCAGTACCTGACCACCCTTTCAGGACTAATTTTCCCTAATATCCGATGGCACAGTGCAGGCTCTTTGAGTTTCAGGGACTGTTCCCTCACCTCCATCTCCACCCATGACTCAGGGCTCTGTGTCGTGGCAGGACTGTTTTCACCATTGCTCCCGTGCTGGGGTGACAGTGCCCTGGAGTGAGCGACTGCTCCCCTGCCTCCATCATTCCTCTGTCAGCAAAACCTCCCTTTTCCTCCCTCCCAGCTCCCTTCAGCATTTACAGCCCCTTTGGCCAAAGCTCCTGGGTGTTGGTCACCCAGCGGATTTCCCCCTGCCCGTGGGGGCTGAGCCCTGTGCTGGAGCAGGGTGGATGCAGTGCTGTCCCTGCTGGGATGTCCCTGCTGGGATGCTGCTGAGCAGGGCTCACCCCCAGCCCTGTTGGCTGTTGGCCTGGCTCAGTGGGCAGGGATGGGCTCCAGGGGCCGTCACAAGCGCTGTTGTTTCCCCACTTGCAGGAGATCGATGGGAAGGCCCTGCTCTTGCTGCGGAGTGACATGATGATGAAGTACATGGGGCTGAAGCTGGGGCCAGCCCTGAAGCTCACTTACCACATTGACAAGCTAAAGCAAGGCAAGTTCTGAGAGGACACTTGGCAGGACAGATCCTGGAAGCTCCGCTCCTGGCCACCCCCACCCGCGCTCACCTGCCAACAGGTTCGCATGCACACACCCCATTTACACTGCAGACAGACAGACAGACAGACGGACACCTCGCCGACAGCCCGGCCCTCCAGGGGACAGACGGACACCTCGCTGACAGCCCGGCCCTCCCAGGGGACAGACGGACACCTCACTGACAGCCTGGCCCTCCCAGGGGACAGACGGACACCTCGCTGACAGCCCGGCCCCCCAGGGGACAGACGGACACCTCGCTGACAGCCCGGCCCTCCCAGGAGGGAGCCCGGCACAGTTGGGCTTCACACCAGACTCGAGCCATGGGCGTCCTGTTGGAAGCAGAGGCTCTCTGCCAGCACTCCTCCATGGGATGGAGCAGCAGCTCTGGGCAGTGTCTGTGGGGACTGGGCACTTGCACCACCTCTCCTCCCTCTTGCCTGCTCGGGGTGGCCCCTCGGGGCACTGGGGGGGCTGGACGGGGCTGCAGTGGGGCTGTGCCCACGACTGGGCATCGAGCTCGGATCATCGACTGCCCCGTCCCCGCCTTCCACACCCGGGGGCCACTCACCCCCTGAGCTCTGCCTGCCCCTGGCTTCCAACCAGCTCCAGCTGGGCACACCAGGCCAGGGGTGGAGGCCTCTGTATTTATTCTGGACTGGAAAGGCCACCCAGCACTGGCTGGGAGCGTGGAGTGAGCTGGGAGAGCCGGGGAGCAGGGCTGGGGTGCCTCTGGCACGTGTTGGAGCTGCCTGGATGCTGCAGGACTCAGCTGATCCTTTTCGCCTTTTTTTTTTAATTTTCTCTTTTGGAATTTTTTTTTACTAGGGAGTTGTGCGTTTAAAACGATGAGATGATTTTTCTACCTATGTTGAACTTGCAACTCTTGGTGATTTTTAGCCAGAGCTGCCAAGGTTTGTCTTCCCAGGGGCACTCCTGCTCCTCTAGAGTTTTGGTCCGTCCCAGCTCAGCGTGTGAGAGGGTGTTGGGTCTGCCCAGAGGATCCTGGGGTGGTGACCCGATGTGCTCTTCCTGTGAGGGCTTTGTCCTGCCCGGGGCCCCGGTTGGTCTCAGGCAGTTTAATGTATTTATTTTTGATGGCACTTGAGCAGTTCCTGCAGTCCCAGACATGTTCCTGCAGCTGCACGAGGAGTGTGGAGGCCACGGGCAGTGCCACCGCCGTGTCCGGGGCAGCAGCTGCCAGCTCGGGGCTGCCTGTGGGGCAGAGCTGCTGGGGCAGGCGGGGGCTGATCCCGCTGTGTCCCCACACACCCCGCAGCACCCACACACCCCTGCACACGCTCCCCCTGCAGTGACCAAAGGGCTGGGACGGGATCTCCACTCCAAGCACTTCCTCCTGCTGCCCTCAGCTCATCCCCTGCACCCAGAGCCGTGGCTCAGCACCCTGCCAGCCTCGAGGGCCCTGGCCAGCAGCAGGATGGGCCCCCGCAGTGACCAACCCTCCAGGCTCTTGCACTGGGTCAGGTTTACCCCTAAGGGGCAAAGTTGCAGAAGAAAAAAAAAATTACCCCAACCCCCGAAGTAATGAGAAGGCAAAAGGCCCTTTTATCACAGAGCGCAGCCCGTGCTGCCGGCCCAGGACACCCCTCGGTGTGACCCGTGCTGCTCCCGCTGCACCCAGGGCCTGGCAGGGTCAGCCAGTGCTTTCCTCTGCACTTATTTTACGTTGATTTGTTTATAAATAAAAGGATACCAAGTTCCCCCCCGCTGTTTGTGCACTGAGCGCTGGGCTGGGCCCTGCAGTGGCTCCCACAGGCACCTGCCGTGAGGGGAGTGCAGGGACAGGCCGCGGGTGCTGCTGCAGGACAGATTCGCGGTTGCCCTGCGCTGCCCACCCTTCCTCCGGAGCTTAGGGAAGCCGAGCGACACGCGCAGGGTGGTGAAGGGATGACATCGTATCCTCCCGATCTCCGTCCAGCCCATCTCGTCCCCCCAGGCTGAGACCCCTCTTGCTCTGCGCGGTGCCCACAGAGGCTTCTGCCGTTCCCGCCTGGAGCTTGAGGCGGGTGTTGGGGCAGGAGCAGCCCCGGCCGAGCCGCTGAACCCATCGCTGCCAGCACAGCTCAGCCCTGCCCTGCCTTGCTCCCCAGCAGAGCAGTGCCATGGCCTGGACCCCACAGCTGGGTAGGTGGGCCTGGAGCCCCTGTGGGCCCTCAGGGGCTGCTCCGTCCCTCAGGAGGAGCCAGAGGCCAAGGGGGCCCGGCCAGGCCCCACACCAGGGGCTGGTCCTGCACAGCACCGCAGCCAGAGGGTGGTGGAGGCCAGGGGGGTTCACCCGCCATGTGCTGAGCCAGGGTTTGTGTCCCAGCTCAAGCTGCGCCTGGAGCACCTGGGAACAGCCCTGAGGGGCCGGTGGTGGGAGGAAGGTGAGGACACCCAGCCCCAGGGAGAGCAGTGAGGTGAGTGCTGGAAGGTCTTGGCTGGTCCAGCACCAGGTGAGGGGGCAGAAGCCCCCAGGTATCTCTTGCAGCCTCAGAGCTTACTGAGCACCCCAGGGTCCCTGTTCAGGTGTCTTAGGCCCAGACTCACCCTTGGGGCTGCTGTCACAGTGCAGGGTCCTGGCCCAGGCCCACGGGCCAGCCCCTGTCACCCACAGCTCCTGGCAGAAGAGCCTGGGTGGCACCTGGACCCCATCCATGTTTTGGGCTGAAAGGGACAGTGCTATTGGGGCACAGTGGTGCCTTGGCTGGGTCCCCCAGCCATCAAACTCCCAAGCCCTTGAAACAAGCCCTCTTTATTTGCAACATTTTACTGCATGTTCAACTTTCAGTGCTCGTTTCTGTTGCCTGCCCAACTCAGGAGCTAAAATGCAGCAGCTCAGGATGGGCACCGAAGCAGAGCCCTCCTGGGTGCACTGCCCCTGCCCCGAGGGGCTCAGGGCTGCCCTGGGGCCAACCCTCCCCACACTCCCACCACAGGAGCCCTGCTGGGGGGGTCTGGCCAACAATCCCAGCTGTGGGAAAAGGGACAAACCCTGCCAGGGGCTTTGCAGCCTTGTTCTTCCATTGGGAACTGACTCTGCCCTGCAGCACCTGCAGGCTTGGCCCAGGTTCCCCAGGTTTCTCTGCTGCTGGAGGGAAGCTCCATGACTTCAGCCAGACTTTGGAATCCACATCTAAAACCACTGTGAGTGCAGCTCACAAATTTTCCCTGACTTAGAGAGGACTCATTTAAAATCAAGTGGTACCCAAGTCCCTTCCCTCCCTCCAAGCAGGGCGAGAACAAAACGAGCTCAGGGCTCCTGGTTCAGTTTGTTACAAATGAGCATTTAATGACCCAGTCAGTGGCACAGTTTTGTCCAAAACAAAAACATCTCAGGAGAAAGAAAACACAGTTGTGCTGCAGCTGAGGAACAATCTCACCCTGCCCCACACAAAGGGCAGGGGCTGGGCAGTACCAGAGCATCAAACTCAATCATTCCTCCAGAAGAGCCGGAATTGGCACACGAGGAATGCTCAAAGCTCTCTGGGCTCACAGCAGCTTTACAGGGAATATTGAAAACAACTGAGGACTAAAGCAAGGGGGGCTGGGGAGGAGATCACTGAGGAGGGACAGGACAGGGTTTGGTTACGTGGCTCAGCCAGGTCCGACTGTGCAGCTCTCCCCAAAGTGCCAGGCCCTGCCGAGTTCTGAGCGTGTGACACCTCAGGCAGTGGAGACACTTTGTTCCTTCCTTTCCTCTCGATCCCCAGCAGATCAAGACAAACCCGGTGTTCCACAGCAGCACGAGGCAGGGAACCAGGGAGTCCCTCCCCAAAGCACTGCACAGCAACCCCCAGGCCAGGCAGCCCCAGGGGGTGTGAACCCTTCCCTCAGGAACAGCCTTGGGAATGGCACAGCACAGGACACATGGCTCTGTACGGAAAGGCAATGGAAGGCTCTGCTTCCAATCCATGGAAAAGCACCAGGAACTGTTGTGTCCAAGGCCAGGGACATCAGGAGCAGCTCAAGGCAGCAGTGGAAGTGGTTCAGTGGTTCACTGTCCTCACCTCCCCCTTGATGCAAGGGGTTGGAGTGTCCCAGCCCAAGGAGCAGCTCCAGGAGCACAGACCCCAGGTCAGGGCTTTCCTGGAAGCTTTGCTTTCCACCCCCCAACCTGATCCCAGTTAATCCCATCCCTGCAGTGACATGTCAGGAAGAGCTGATCGTGTTCCAGAGTAACACTATTCCAGGAGAATTTTCCTGGTTACAAATTCATTGTGGCAACAAATGCACCAAGAGCACCAGTGCCAAAGGTTTGTAAATACAAAAAAAGAAAAAAAAAGAAAAAAAAAGAAAAAAAGAAAAAAAAACACAAACAAAAAATCCCAACCCCCCCCCAAAAAGAATAAATCCTCTTTCTTCCCCCTAAAAAAACCTCAAAAAGGCTGCATGCAGCTGCCCAGGGCCCTCCTCTGCAGCACAGCCCGGCTCAGGCACTGAGCCAAACCCCAAAAACTTGTGCCATCCACATAATTTCACTAGTAAGTAAAGAGTGAGGAGAAAGCAGAAAGGCTGGAGAAAGCAACTCCACTGTCAGTGTCCAAGGCACCCTGCTGGCAGCATTCCCTGTGCTGGGAAGGATGTGTGCCATGGGATTCCCCCCACCCCAGTTTGCTTTGATCTCCAAGCTCGTGCAAACTGAAGGAACTGAGGGAAGTCTGGAGGAGCCTGTGTGAACTCCCCTCCACAAATAACCAGGATCTACAGGGAAAATAAAGGAAGGACAGAAGAGCTGAGGAAATAAGGGACAGAATCTCAGAATGAAAATGATAAACCCATAAGTCAGGAAAGGCCAAAGCTGAGGGTGTTGAAGCTATTGCTGTAAGAATGCCTGGAAAACCTAACGGAGACTCCTCTCTGCAGCAAGGACACACCTGGAGAGGAGAGAGGAAAGGAGCAGGAGTTACTGATGGGAGAGAGCCCCAGGCTGGAGCTGCACAGCACTGGAGTCAGGCTGAGACATGTCCCTGGGGATACCCCACACTGCCACTGCCCCTCTCCTACAGCTTCATCTGGGCACAGCCCCCAGGCCTTCAGAGCACACAGGATGCTGTCAGGGAGCCAAAGGAGTATCTTTAGGATAAAAATCTACAGGGAGAATTCTTCAGCTCTTAAGTGTTGTACCAGGCTGTGGAACAGCCCAACACCCAGTGATCCCAGCATCCAGTCCAAGTCCTTTGCCAGCCAGGGGCTGCCCCTGTTTTCCCTCTGCAGTTACCTCTGGAAGTGCCTGTTAGACCAAGGGAAGGGGGCAGAGGGTCCCCTGGCACTCAGCAATGGAGCCCTGCTCTCACCCCACAGGTTTGTCCACAGATGCTGCTCTACTCCTCCAAAACCAGCACACAAAGCAGCCAGAGCAGGAGAAGGTCACATCCCTGATCATCTACTGCACAGGACAACTCCCTTAACATGTAGGTTTACCTGTTCTGCTGCTGCAGTCTGAGTGCCAGGTTTTAGTGTCCCCTCCTTCCCTGGATTGTACATCCATTTTTCATATCTGCAGCCATTACAGACCAGAGTTTGAGCCCATGGTCTGACAGGAACTGCTGTCCCAGAAGATGGGCAGAATGGCTCCTTCCAAGATGTTCTTTGACATCAGTGAGAGATTGCTCCCAAAATACTGAGCTTCCTAAATCCAGGAACCCCTTGCTCAGTTCTGCCCCCATTTTCAGGACTGTGTGCTCCAGTGGTGCTCTGGTTCTTAACCTGAATTTAATCTCGGACTCCTACCTGTGTATTTATACTTGATTATGTGTCAGTTTGCTAAGGGAACACCACCCCCATCTGTTCCACAGGGGCACTGCCCAGCCCTCAGCACAGCTGCAACACGTGTGTGAGCACCAGCACACACATGGTGTGCCAGCCTTCCACCAAACAAGTGAAAGGCAGATGCCAGGAGAAAAGACTGGGCAAGTAACCTTTTCCCTAAGGAAGATCATGAAACATTACCAGGGATCAGTCGTGGTTGGAGGGGAACTTGAGCTCGGTGATCTCCAGGTCAGGGGAGCTGCTGCCGCTGCGGTCGCTGTAGGTGTCCCTGTGGAGGCACAGGGGTGAGGGGCACAGGGGTGAGGGGGCACAGG
>VYXB01010319.1:197459-213924 GCA_013397135.1 Pachyramphus minor
CAAGGGGGGAGGGAGCACAAGTGCTCTGAGGACCCACATCTGCACCAGCAGGCACAGGAGCTTGGTGTAAGTGCTGCCAGCTCAGGGGGAACAGCAGAGCACCCACAATTCCCTGTGTAGCCACTTCTTAGGAAACAGGGCTGGCTCAGCACCTGTTTCAAGGTTTGTGAATTGAAATGATTACACATGTAACAGGCATTTTGAAAGGCAAAGTTACTCTAAATGAAATTAAATAGGAGCCTGCTTAACCAGCCATCAGTCACTATTTCATTGAATCACAGAATCATTATGGTTGGAAAAAACCTTTTAGAGCATCAGTCCAATTGCTCCCCCAGCACTGCCAAGGCCACCACTAACCCAGGTCCTCAAGTGCCACATTCACATTTTTAAACATTTCAAGGGACAGTGATTCCATCACTGCCCTGGGCAGCCTGTGCCAATACCTGACCACCCTTTCAGTGAAGAAATTTTCCCTAATATCCAACCTGAGCCTCCCCTGGCACATTTCCTCTTGACCTGTCACTGGTTACCTGGAGAAGAGTCCTGTCAGCTCCCCAGTACCAGCTCATTGCTTTTAATCCATTACAAAGCTTTTTCAGAGCCACAAAATAATCCAGCTGGGAAGGGAACTCAGGACAGATACACTTAGGGACAGGGATCAGAGTGACCCAGCTGCTCTGGGCTTTATCCAGTCACATCCTGGAGTTTCCCAAGGATGGGCACTACTCAGCCTTTCTGGGCAAAGTGCACCAATAACATGTGACTGATCCAAGTCAGATAAAAAAAGATGGTTTTCCTTATATCCTGTCATAACCTCTCATGCACTTCTGTAAAGATCCTGTTTATCCTTTGATAACATTTTGGCCAGTGTTGTCAGGCTGCTCTTGGGTCCCCCATAATATTCCCTTCTCCAGGCTGAGCAAGCCCAGCTCCTTCAGCCTCTGCTCTGGACCGTTCTCCATCCTCCTGAGCTTCCTGTTCCTAGCAGCTCTCTGCTAACCCCTCTCCAACTGATCCATGTTTGACTTGTGCTGGGCGATCCCAAACTGCACAGAATGCTCTTGAAGGGCTCTCTAATAAATGCCAAGTAAAGAGACAAAATCACTTCTCTCCATCTTCTGGCTGTGCTCACTCTGACAGCCCAGGATGCTGTCCATGCATCCCTCCCTCCCCAGGCAGCCCAGGATGCTGTCCATGCATCCCTCCCTCCCCAGGCAGCCCAGGCTGCTGTCCATGCATCCATCCCTCCCCAGGCAGCCCAGGGTGCTGTCCATCTGTCCCTCTGTCACTGCCTTTGCCCACTGCTGCTTCCCATTCCCTTGCTGTTCCCCAGGCCCCCATCAGCAGAGCTGTCCCTGCCCAGTCCTGGCCCATCACTGTGAGGGATTCCTGGATGCAGGACTCTGCATTTGCTCTTGCTGAGCCTCAGGAAGTTCCTGCTGCCCCCCTGCTCCAGCCCAGGCCCCTCCTCAGGGATACAGAGTGTGTCCCCTGGTTCAGTGTCACATGGAGCCTCATCACAGGGCAATGACACCCACCTGAACAGGTGATGACAGGAAGAAAGGGGAGCACAGGCCCAGAACTGCCACCAGTACTTTTAGGTTACAGACCAGCCATGAAACCTTTTGTGAGCCCAACACAAGAGACTCCCAGAGCACACAATACACCTGGGGGATGCTGCAGCACAGAGACACTTCAGCTGCTCTGCTGTGAGCATTTCAAATCAAATGTGCAAAAGCAGGAAATTAAAATATCCCTCAAGCCTCACTGAAATGAGTGACCATCACACAAGAAGCTCCCCTGGAGTACACCTGACACTCACCTGCCTGCCCTGCTGCCAACACCAGCACAGGAATCCCGTGGTGCAGCTGCACTGCAGCTCAACACATGGAGGCAACACTTTCCTCTGGGCATTGCATTTGCCTGGGTTTGATAGTCAGTGCTAATTCTCCTTTGCATTTAGTCTGGTTTTTTGTTTAGTGCCTGGCAGCACTCAGCAGCTCCATAGTGTTCTCTGGGAGGAGCAGAAGGGTCACCACCCTTTTTGGGTGTGTGTTTGTTGCACAGTGCCCAAGTGCTGAGCAGAACTGCAGGCACTGGGGAGCAGCAGCACAAGTAACTGCACCATTAAACCCACCCAAAACATCAGCTGCTTTGCAAACTGAAACAAAGCTGAAGTCAGCAGAAAAAAACCCATGAGGCTGCAACCACCAGGACCTGTTCTTTAAACCAGTAGCAGGAACAAGTTTCTTACAGACCAACCTGTACTTGGGACTTGTATGAGAAACGTGAGGAAAAGCCCACGAGGTCTCCACTCATCTAAAAGACAAGGCCCTGCCTCAGTTTCCCCAAACACCCCTGACCTGCAGGTCTCCTCTCCCTGAACCAGGGACAGCTCTGTGCCCCCAGTCAGCCCCAACACACTGGACAAGAGCCTTCAAAGAAAGAGTGGAAAGAAGAGCTGCTGCAACACCACCAGTTACCCCCAGTAAAACTGTGCCAAGAGGATCTTCCAGTCTATTCTGCAGGAAGCCTGTCCTGTGACAGGGCTGAGTGGGGTCCTTCTTAAACCCACCTGGGTGAGAGCCTACAGCCCTTCTGCAGGTAATGGGTGAGTCTCCCTGCTGATGCCAAGAGGAGCCCAAAGTATGGGGGCGATGGCTTGATGGGCCTGGAGAGGAACTCAGGGTGGTACTGAACACCAACGAAGAAAGGATGCTCTGCAGGGACAAACAAAACATTCAGGTCACATCTCTCAAGCCTGTGGCTGAGATGCAGCTGAAATGCTGATCATGCTGAAGCCCTGATGATGGGAAGTGTCACTTCTATCCTATGCCCCTAAAGGGACAGGCACATGGGATTCTTTTTTTACTGTCATTTCATGCATGGAATCACTTTGGGATCTAGTCTGGTCCCACAAAAAAACCTGCTCAATTACCCTCTGACCACTTCCCTTGTCCATCCTACACCCACAAATCAACTGCTTAAGGACTCACCTTCCAGCTCAACCACTTCCATCCGCTCTCCCTCCTCATCCTGCCCTACAAACTTCAGACCTTGTTCTTCAAAGCACTTTTTCAATTCTGGATTGACCTAGAAGAGCAGAAGCAAGAAAAGCCATGATCTCTTGTGTCTGGATCACACAGAAATGCTCAATACCTACCAGAGCATTTTTACCTCAAATCTGTGTCTGTGTCTCTCTTCCAAGAAATCATGGTCTCCATACAGCTTCCCTGCACCAAGAGGAAGATGTTCCTTAGAGCAGTGACACCAAGCTTGAACACTTCCATATGAACAGCATCCATCACTTCTGGAGGGGACTAAATTCCCCCATTTCCCTACTGGAACAGTCTGAACACCTGCCATTTAAGGATGCTTTAACACTCTCAGGTCTAACACCACACATGCATGCCATTCCCAGGAAACACTTCCAGAAGAGGGAAGAAGTGCCTTACTCATGATTGAATTCTTGGTTTGGAAGAGTGTCCTCCTCTTGCCAAGCCTCATGGTCCCACCCATTTGCCCAGGATTATGTTCTGGCATGTCTACGACCTGGGAAAAACATTTGGAGAGGAAGGAAGAATGGGGGAGGAGTAACAGTCCCAGGCAGACTCTGAAACATTAAAGGGAAAAAACCCCCAGCAACAGTCATGCAAAAAACAAGCAAACCACCCCAAGGAACACTGTCTTGACAAGGCAGACCAACAGAACCAGGTTAGTTGGCCAAGTTACTCCAGTAAAGGCTACACAGAACATATGGAAGGTTTGTGGATATTCAGGAAGCTTTCCTATAGGAAACAGCCTGAGTCAGAGTCTACACAGATCCCACACACCAATACTGTGCTATTTACTGAACTACATGTTAAACACACAGGTAAACTACAGAAACAAAATCCCCAATCACTTATTCTTTGATAAATAACTTCACAGGCTGCTTTCTGAGGACTTTGTCCTCTTGAATAGCATTTGGAATTATAGCAGAAGACAATCACTATGGTGGACACTGTAGGAGGCACACAGAGCCTGCAGACTAGGAAATGTAGATTCCCAAGGAATTCATTATGACTATTACAGAACAGTTTGGGTTAAAAGGGACCTTAAAGCCCATCCAGTCCCACTCCCTGCCATGGGCAGGGACACCTTCCACCAGCCCAGGTTGCTCCAAGCCCCGTCCAACCTGGCTTGGACACTTCCAGGGATCCAGGGGCAGCCACAGCTTCTCTGGGCAATCCCTGTGCTCAGGGATGTGCAAAGCAGTCTGGTACAGTCTATAAGGATATTACAAGCAAATCACCATAAACTCACCACTGGATGAGCAGTTTTGGGGTCAAATTCTGTTGAGTTCGCATCTGCAAAGTAACATTCAGCAATTACAGACAAATCCCCTCACACCATGACAGGCACCTACACGACCTGCCCCAAGTTCAGCTGCTTCTCATCCCTAACTGTGCTGAGCCCCTCACAGGCACAGAGCTCATCCCAGGCAGCAGGAACAGGGCTGTCAGCACTGTCTGGTATAGTCAGGCTGAGCTGCAATCTTGGGGGAACCCACCTCATGCAGTCACTGGTGAACAACAAGGGTCATTCAGGAAAAACACACATTCAACAGCCTCAAATACAGAAGTAAAGGCAGGGAAGGAGGGAGCAGAATGCTCCAAGAAACACCTTTTCCCAACCCTCACTCCTGGTGAGACTCAGAGTCAGGCTGAGAACTGAATTTAGCACTAACTGAACTGAATTTTGTTAACAGGGACCTGCTCAGTCCAAGCAGTGGGGCTCAGAAAGCAACTGTTCTTTCTCCTTTGAATTAGCAAAGGAGAGGGGAAATACTGAAAGTTACAGATACTTTAAAAAAAAAAAAAAAACCACAGGTATTACTCAAGCAACCCAAGAAGTGAGCAGAAAGCAGGAAGGGTTTGTGCCATTACCTTGCCAGCCAAGAACACTGCGAGCAAACTCCACTACGGCCAACTGCATTCCCAGACAGACTCCTGCAGAAGGAAAGGCAGGACATGGATCAAGTCAGGACAAGCAGCTCTGAGCCCACAGTGCAAAGCACACACACCTTCCCAGAGCACCCGAGTCAGAGGAAAACCTGGATGAGGCTTTGACTGGGATTGAGGGGTCTGTACCCTGAGCAGCTTTCCTGCCCTCCCTTTCCCCTGCTTGCACATCAGTTCCAGTCTCTCACCACAGCCATTTCACTGAAATGCAGTCATCCATTTCTTGGTGCCAAGATCCCTACAGCCTCCTCTGAAACTTCCTCTGAGACTCCCATCCCCTCATGCCAGAGATTCCTTGTCATCACATCCCAGCCAACTCGGACCACTTCAGAGCTCACTGGGGATGAGGCTGCACTCCCAGCTCAGCTGAGCACAGGTAACTGCCCTCCTCAGCCCTCACAACTGCACACCAGTGTAAACTAGGGGAGCTCTTGCTGATACTCAGCCTCCTTCCTTGCTTTATTTCTTCTTGAGGATAAAACACGTTTCTCACCTAGGAAAGGTTTTTTCTGTTTTCTTGCCCAGGAAATAGCTTGAATTTTGCCTTCTGTTCCTCGAACACCAAATCCACCAGGAACCAGAACTCCACTGCATGAGGATGAAGAGATTCCATTCACATGGGCTCACCAGTGTGGCTCCCCCAAACCAATGTACACCTCCCTCCCATAAAATCTTGGACTTGCAACACCTCCCTCCTGAAAAGGGCTCTGAAGTAGCCTTCATGGCAAGGCCTGGCTGCAGCACCATTTCCACATGGCTCCACATGAACACTCACACTAAATGTCACTAAACTGTCAGGGAAATATTCTATAAATGTCAACTTTACCTTCCCAAGAGAGATCCCAAATACAACACAGGTTAGCATACTGGAATGGTTCATGGTGTGGGACTCATGCTCTGCACCAAATGTGTTTGCAGACACATCACCCAGCCAGGCCTGTGCTGAGGAAGCCACTGGCTGCAGTGTCAGGCTGTCCTAACACCAAACTCTGCAGGAGGTTCTTTGTTCTCCTGATCCTACCCAAATCCTGAGGGGTCACAGGCCCCCCTGTGCTAACTCTTGGCTCTGCATACAACCTTCTCACACCTTAAAGAACTTTATACCCCATTTACACCTTCCATTCCCACTCTGGCTTTAACAGCCTTTATCAGGACCTTTCCTTTCTCCTTATTTCCTCTCACTCTGTTTCCCCTTGATCATGTAGGTGAGTCCAGGCACATCCTCACCTGCATCACTATTTCCCCCACTGCTGCCTTTCACCACCTCCCTCCCTTATTGAACAATTCTCCTCAGTGTCCCTGAGGGTGTGTGGGGCCAAGTCAGTGCTGGTGCAGTGCCCAAGAAAAGTCTCCAGGGAGGCCCTTGATTCCAAAGCTGTAATAGCAGCAGGTTTAGCAGCCATGCTCCAAGGAAATGGCCAGGGAAGAGGAGTCTTACTCAGCCCCACACAGCTTCTGCCAGGCCTCGTGGTACCGGACAGGCTCCTCCTGCAGCGTGTCGGGCTCCAAGTCAGCAGAGTCAATATACTGGGAGGAAATCCAAAAAAACCAATGATGAGATACTGCCACGGGAGTGTACAGCATCTCCTGAATTCTCATTACATTAAGACACCATCATTCCTCCTGGAGAGCTCTGCATTTGTTTCCTAATGGATTCTTGTGTTTTTTTCTGGGCTGATTTCCCATCTGTCAGCCAGCAAAACTGCTCTCTCCACCATCCTACCACCAATGCACAACCAGAAGCCAGAATTTTTCCTTCCTCCCCTCTCTGCAGCTCTGCTGTGACAAGAAGACTGTGAGCCCCAGACTCTAATGTTAAATGTGAGGTGTGGATGGAGCACAGTGAGGCAGTAACATGGGGCCATGCAGACACAAACCACCACACAGCAAGAAAAGACTGGATCACTCTCTCAAATATCCATCCTCTTCAAGAAGCACTGCAGAAGAAACAGGATATGGTAAAACACAGGCCTCTGTAATTAAAGGGTGCTATGGACATGGAAAAAACCCTGCAATTTTTCCAGTGTCTCATCTCCAGTATTCCAGAACCTCAACTTCTGGATGTGCTTCTGGATGTTCTGGCAGGCTGCTAACCCTTTAAAACAACCATTTTGTTGGGTTGTTTTTTGGGGTTTTTTTGGGAGGGGAAGGTTGCAGTGCTGGTAGTCAGTTATTTAGCTAAACTGCTGCTAATGAGTTCTTTAACATGAGATCTCCATATACAGGGCTTGCAGAGCTCCCCTTCTGAACCACTCAGATACAGCTGCATCAGGGACTAGCCACAGTTGCTCATGCAGGGTTTGCACTTCACCAGTCTTGTTTTCCTTCTTCTCACCTCTACTGACTGACTTTGGAAGTTGAAAGATATCCCAAACCTAGACCAGTGCTGTTATAAAGCAACCACCAATTTCAATGACTCACTGGCAACATAAAACTGCTGAACATTAAAAATAGTATATTTAAATCAAAGTAAAATTTCTGGCAACAGATACATGTTTCACCTCTTCAGAGCATCCAGCTACAACCAAGATCCCTAAAAACATCTATACAGCCAAACCAGCATGAAAACCTTAATAAGCCTGAGGCAGGAGCACATAAAAGCTGTGAGTACTACAAGGTTAATGGCAAAAACCCTAAAAAAGGCTCACTTGCAACAACTGTCCAAAATTAAAGCAGACAGTGCCCTCTTCCAATCCTGAGCACTGAGGAGTTTCCATCCATTACAGACACCTCACACAGCTCACAGCATGAGAGGCTGGTTTGCTCTGCAGCCATTTTATGCCTGACAACAGCTGTTCTGATGCTGTAATCCAGGGAAGAGTTTGGAACTTCCCTGGCTGAATTACTTCTCCCTTCCTGTCTCTGGGTCTGTGAGTTTCTGAATGAGGATGGGCAGCACTGCAGGTGGAAGGAAGATTGGGGAGGATTTTTTCTACACACACAGAGCCAGCCCCACCTTAATGTCAAGTTTGTGGTTGATGGCCAGTGCAGAGTGCTCCAGGGCTTTGATGACAGACGCATAGGAATCGGAGAACTTGGTGTATTTGCCCACGAGTGCAATGGAGCACGTTTCAAGTAGACGGTCATACCTACAGAAAAGCAGGACACAAGGGTTACTCCATCAGCACAGGAGATACATGAGATTCACTTACATTCTGCTCAGCTTTTCAAGGAACAAACAGTTGGGCTCTTCAAAGTCTGTCCAGCAGAGCTGACGACTCTGGGAGAGTGACCTTTTATAATAATTATGATTTAGACACATCCAAGCAAGATCGAAATCAAAGCAATGACAGAGGAAAACAGTTGCAGAAAGCCACATGTAAATTAACTCATCTCTCCTTATGCCAAAAAGCCATTCTGAGCAGATCCAACCCAAAGTGTGTTTTCAGAGAGCTGTATTACATTCAAAGGCTGCAGCTCTGTGTATGTTTGCTCTGCACAGGATCTTCCCACGGTGCTGCTGACTGAGTTCACTTCAGCAGCTGCAAACACAGAAGGGACTTCTGGAGTCCTAGGACTGTGCTGCCTACAGCTGCAACCCTAGCATGGGATTTACACAGCATTCCTGGCCACAGCCACGAGTTTGTTTAGTGTTTATCTCAGAACTGCCAAGTACCTTCAACCCATGTGGTACCAGGGGCTTTCTCCATCAAAAGGGAATGTTACTGACAGGCCTGGCTTGTGTCAGGCACAGAAATAAAGGGAAACATCTAGATCTTGAAAACTAATCTCTTATAAGGAGATTCATAAGGCTTCAGAAAGGGCCTGAATGTCAACTGAAAAGACTCTGTTCACTATTTCCCCCCAAACATGGAGTCTCTTCCTCACAGAACAGACAGAACAGGTACAAACACTTGTCTCACCTGCCTGAAAGCACACTCAAAGCTACTTTTTATTGACATTCCTGATGTATCCATATGCCTACAAGGGATTTCAACACTTTGTAATGTTGTTTTTTGTATAAAAAGGGAGGGCAGAGCTGTCCAGGTTTTAATTACTTCAGATGGGGTTTGACACAGACAGTACACTACCAACACAAGATAAGGATGTCAGGAAATTTGTCTCAGAAGATTCTATGGAAAAAGGCTGAGAGCTGGGGTGGTTCAGCCTGGAGAAGAAAAAGCTCCAGGGAGACCTTATGGCAGCCTTTGAGTGAGAGGGTTTATGAAAAAGATGGGGACAGACTTTTCAGTTAGGGCTGTTGTGCCATGTCAAGAGATGATGGTTTTAAACTAAAAGAGGGGAGATTTAGGCAACAGATAAGGATGGAAGTTTTTACAACAAGAGTGATGAAGCACTGGCACAGGCTGTCCAGAGAAGCTGTGGATTCCCCATCCCTGGAAACATTCAAGGTTTGGATGGGGCTCTGAGCAAAGAGAAATGAACAATGTGAGCACATAAGAACACCTGAAGAACAGGAGGTAGCACTCATCTCCTCACCACCAACAGCCAAGGAGAGACACCAATCTACAGCCTGAACTCCAAGTGCCCAGCTCACCTGTCAGCCATCTCCTTCCACTTGAGGAGCATCCTCCTGGGCTGCCTCTCGATGGGAAGGTCCAGCCTGTGCCTGAAGTAGTCAACAACCCCCTGCTCCTCTAACAACAGAGGAACCCGGTAGATAGAGGAGACATCATGAACACAGATGACCTGTTCATAAAACACAAGTGCCATCAGAACACAGGCATCCAGTGCCTGGGCAGTTGCTTTTAGAAGGGTGTTCCTGTCTCTAGCAGAAAACCACCTAAAATTCCAGGCAATAACATAAGAACAAAGCAACACAGGAATAGCTTAATATTAATTTCCATATGCTTGGAAAGGCCATCCTTCAGTGGTTCCCAGGTATTACTGCTCCTGGAGCTCCTTGGGAAGGGCTATAACACAGTAACCCAGCAGCAGGAAAGGCACAGCTGCTTGGCAAGTTATGTGAGCACACAGCAAAGTTCAAAGAACACTTCAAAGAGACTCCTGTGATACTGAATCCCAGCTGAAACTACAGCCAAACTGCCACAAGCTCAGCTTCCTGCTTCCCTCCACTGTCCTTCCTAACCAGCACTCCCAGTCTGATTTAACCCCAGGGAAACCTGGGATCCCAATACAGCAATATACATTTTACAGGGTGTCCTTTATCCAATTTAGGATTAAACAATTAAGAGCAAAGAATTCTTAGGTCAGTGAGGAAAACCTGCATCAACAGTCCTACTTCACTGAAATGGGCTTCCTTGGAAAACATGGCTCTGGACAACTGTCACCTGTCCATCAAGGATGAGGCTGTACTTTAGGGATCCAAAATACAGTGCCACAACTATTTTTAAATCCTCATTTCTTCTGACTCAAATGAAAGCAGAGTTCACACTGCACCAGTCAAACCCCCTTGGCTGCACGTTTTCTTCCTCCACAGCCAGGGCTGTTTACTTCTCAATCCAAGCACAACTGCAGTCAGAGCAACAACTACACAGAACTGCATTAAACTTCCAGGCAGTGACAAGGGCCAACTTATTTTGAATTCCTGGCCAACATGAGGTAGATATTGCACTGACGACACATCAACATCATTGCCAGCTAATTCTGAATGCAGTGCTTGAATGTGCAGGACTCAAGTTTGGTCTTGTTGGAGAGCAAACTAATTAAAATGACTTGACAGAACCTGGGACTGTGAAGTGACACTCAAGTCTTTCACAAAAAGACAAAATCTTTCAAGCTCCAGTTGGATTAGAAAGTGCTAATATTCAGCCTACAGACTTTCTGATTATTTTCCAAGGTCCACCCCAGACTGTGCTCTGAGTCTCAGTATAAGAAGGATCATGCTAACATGGAATTTCTGCACATATGTAACATTCAAGTAAAGCAATGTTTCTCCCAAATCCCATCTCAATTTCTCAGAGCAGTCTCTCCTCATGAAATCTTGGGCAGAAGAACAGTGTACGAAATACAGTCCTGTATCCTTTAAACTTAATTTTGGGCAACTTTTTGGCCTCTAAACAAATAAATCGAAAATCTCATTCTTCTTGAATACGGGAGGAATGTGGAAGGATAAATAAAGTCAAAACAGCTGTTCAGAAATGACCTTGGATTTCACTGAATTCTCTAAACTTACACTATAAGAAAATCTGGGTGCTGGCACAGAAAGGACTGGTTTAGCACCAGGTCCATGTGTAAGGAAGGTAGGTAAGACAAAGCAGCAAATGAATTATGCAGCTACCAAAACACAAAGCTGGAACAGAAAACCACTACACTCAGATAAAACTCCCCTCAGTGTTTGACAAACAGATGGAATATTCACTGCAAGGAAGTGCACAAAACAATCTTTACCTGTTCTGGTTCAACATGACAGAACATGGAAATCTTTTCTTTTACTGAGGTATCCAGTGGAGTGGAGCACCTGCAAACAATCTAAAAGAGCAGCAACATGAGGGCTGTGAGGCACAACAGAAGTACTCAGGCATTCATACCATAAACCCGTAAAAAGAGCTGACTTTGTGCAGTCTCTGTGATTTGAGGAAAAACAGACCAACTCAGTCACTTTTCCTTTTTTATCACCAGTACACAAGAGCGCTCAACTTAAGCATTATTTAGACAAGAATGTTGTTGCAACATGCCAGAAGAGCCTTTTTTAATTCCAAGCCATGCAACAAACCTTACCAGATCTGGTGAGAGACCAAGACCTCTGAGTTCACGAACACTGTTTTGGGTGGGTTTGGTCTTCTGCTCTCCAGTCGAGCTTGGCTGGGCAGAGAAGAGCAGGAGTTGGCACATCAGATTACGATGATAGACAGCAATGATTCATCAGGCTAATCAGGACTGCCCACTCTGGTAATCTTGAAAAAGCTTTGCCTCAGTTCTTGGACAAATCACATGAACCTTATGCACTCCGGTGCGCTGCCATTTTAATCTCCAAGACTGAAAGCAACCAGCAGAAACCCCAGTCCCAGTTCTGCCCAGTGAGCAGGTCTGCACTGGAGTATGGGAAGGAGAGGGACAGAGGTTTATCCACTGCTTCTGACAAATACCAAATATCAAATATTTCTGATTTTTCTCTGTAAATCACCTGGCCTGCACAGAAGGAGAAAGAGGGAGAAGAGAACAAAGATTGCTCTGTACTCCAGGAACTATCAGTCTGCTCTGTCAAATGCAGCTCCAACACAAGGAATGCTCATGCTCTCCCAGATTTAGCATCATCACAGGAAAAGTTTTTCAGCAATGACTCCTGCACTAGAATTCTTTTTGTTGAGCTAGGACTGCAAATTGTCTCCAAAACCAGAGCAGATAATGCAGCTGAGGTTACATCCAGCATATATGGCATAAAGCACGTTCATACACTTTTGGTACTAACTGGAGTTCACCTCACCTGCTTGGCACACAAAAATAATTAGGAATCACAACAAAAAACAAAGTAACTGATTCTTATCAAAGCACCACTTCATAATACGTTTTCTTAGGTTTACCTTTGACCCAAGAGCCCCTCAGATTGTTACGGCTCACACAGCAGTCAGATGTGAGAGTCCATGAAATTACTACTGAAGTTCAAATCACATTAAAAATATGGTCTGGGGCAAAAAAAACAACCAGATTATCTTTCAAAATAACATATTTCCAAATTTTGTAAGTAACCCAGCATATTTCATGAGCAACAGCTAATGTAAATCTTGCAGGGGCAAGGAGAAAGCAAACAGAAACAAAAACATTATGGAAGTCCAGGAAGAGCTTGGAATATGACCTTATTAATGTCTAAATGGCCATGAAGTAGCTTTACAGGCCATGCACAGGAAAGGAAAGTGAAAGCTTTTAGCCCTGAAAATCAAGCTGATCTGCAAAAGCTAGGAGACAATTCCATAGAGAAAAAACCAGCAATTAAAGATGCAAAACTGCACTTGCTGCAACTCCCAAGCCTTTATTACACATTTGCACACTTTCAAAAGTTTCTGTTTGCTTCCTGCAAGACTTAATAGGTACCCATGTAATCTCTGCATTTCTGCATAGAAATACAAAAGTAACAGTACCTAGAGGTACAGCACTTCAGAAACACCTGTTTTAGGAAGCAAGTTTTGGACTGAGGAAACCTCTGAGCACCAAAGTGTTTCACCTGGGGAACGAGGCTGACGTGAATGTTACAGAAGTTCTCTCTTCTGGCTTTGAACTGGAACTGGCGGAAGGCCTCGATGAAGGGCATGCTCTCGATGTCACCCACTGTGCCCCCGAGCTGCAACACACAGAATTTAGTACCAAAACATCACCTGCGAGTTCTATGCTACAGCACAGGAAAATAGACATAATAACACACAAACATCTGCCCAGCACCCCCCTCTGATTCCCCAAAGGAGCATCAACACCAACACAGCTTCCTCCCGAGGGGCAGCTCTGATCTCTGCTCTGGGGGAGCAGGGACAGCACCCAGGGAAGGGCTGGAGCTGTGTCAGGGCAGGGTCAGGGTGGATCTCAGGGAAAGGTTCTTCCCACAGAGGGTGGTTGGCACTGCCCAGGCTCCCCAGGGCAGTGGGCACAGCCCCAAGGCTGCCAGAGCTCCAGGAGGGTTTGGACAACGCTCTGAGGAACAGGGTGGGATTGCTGGGATGTCCTGGCAGAGCCAGGGGTTAGACTGGATGATTCTTGTGTGTCTCCTCCAGCTCAGAATATTCTGTGATCCTGTTCCATGTAAAGCACCAGGATTTGCCACCTCTATGCACTACTTCCACAGCCTCCAATCTACTCCAACTATTATTTTACCTTCATCATTTCCCCAAAAAGTCACAAGAAAAACAGCTTCTGATATGGGCAGCACCTCTCCAGTGACATCAGCAGTACCTCTACTTTCTCTTCAGGGAAAAGATTTAGATGTTAAAATTATGATTTATGAACATTAGGTGGCACTGAGAAGCAAAATTTCTGCTAAGTTTTAAGAACTATAGAGTGTGTTTATACAAAGGCAGGAACAAAGACAAGACTTGGAGCCTCCTGTCCCTTGTCAGTGTCTCCTCAGCACTTCAGAGCTGGCCTTGTGATCTGTGATCCTGGCACTCAAATTGGCACTCAAGCTGCAGGCACAGCCCTAAGTCACCACGACCTGGGCACTGTGACAAGCTCCCCCTCTGGTGTTAGCATATCCCAGCAGTCTCAGCCTTCGCCCTACTCCATCTCCTTTGGCAGAAGAAACATTCCATAAACACACTGGAAACTGCATGGGTTTGTCACCACAAACTCATACCATTCCCTGCCCCAGGTCTATGCTTGAACTGGTCACTCCCAGGCTCCTTTTACTGCTGAGAGGAAAAGACAACTCCTTCTGGAGGGAGATGTATCTACTCTCCCTCCATCCACCAAGGAAGAAGAGGGCACAGCACGATTAACTTTGGCATATTGTTACAAGAGCTAAAATTCATTCTAGAGCTTAATTCATAGAACCTCCTGAGCTGGAAGGCACCCCCAAGGATCATCCAGTCCAACTCCTGATCCTGCACAGACACCCCAACAATCCCACTCTGTCCCTCAGAGCATTGTCCAAACCCTCCTGGAGCTCTGGCAGCCTTGGGGCTGTGCCCACTGCCCTGGGGAGCCTGGGCAGTGCCAACCACCCTCTGGGGGAAGAACCTTTCCCTGAGATCTAACATAAACCTCCCCTGAAACAGCTTCATGTCCTTGTCTAGGGTCCTGTCACTGCTCACAGAGAGTGCTACAATTCAAAAGATCAGCCCCAGTAAGTCAGGTTAACAAGGGGGATGTTTTGACCCATTCAATAACATGCAAATGGAACATTTCTGTAAAGAAAATTTACTATGCAAAATACGCACATGGTTCAATTTACTCCATACAAGAAACAAAACTATTAGTTTTTTACTAATTACAAACCTCAATCACACAGACTTGGGGTTCAATGCCATCTTCATCCACAGGAATCCGTGCCTGCCTCATTACCCATTCCTGTATGGCATCTGTGATGTGGGGAACAACTGGAAAAGAAAGGCAGGCAAGGATTAAAGGCCACACACACACACATTTCTCCCTCTTAACTTATTACAGAGCAAATTACTGACAATCACCAGCCAGGGCTTCCCATATGACTTGAGCAGGAGCTTGTATCTTTAAAGAACTATGCATTTTTGAAGTGATTATTCTTGGCTGCAACTCTCAAGTGCCTCGGCAGGAAATGGAATCCTGCCTCAATTTAAACACACGTAAGTAACATTTCCTTTAAGCTGAAAGATTTAAGTACAAACTGTTCTTTGCTCCACGCAGAGTTACTCTGTTTTTAACTGTTTGTTAAAAGTCCTAATGCAAACCAGCTGTGGAGACTGGTTAAAAAGGAAAGGGACTGATCTGATCCTCAAAGATCCTCTGAGTTCCCTAAAGACACACCAGTTACCAAAAGCAATAACTGTCTTATCCAGCTTACAACCAACCCCCAGATTTATTAGTCTACTGCTCACATTTATCATTGGCTACATTGGACAGCTGGACCCAAGTCCAGCACAGTCCCAACAAGCAGGATTGTGCAGAGCCTCAAGTGAAGATGAAAGACAAAAACATCCAGGCAGGACTGAACTACAGGATGGATTTCTAAGGACCAGAAAACAAGCTTTGCATTACCTTGGACTGTTTTGCCAAGATAGTCTCCCTTCCTCTCCTTGTTGATGACATACTGGTAGATCTTCCCCGTGGTCAGGTTGTTGTCTTTGGTGAGTCGGATATCCAGGAAGCGCTCGTAGTTCCCAAGGTCCAGGTCCACCTCTCCTCCATCATCGAGAACAAACACCTCCCCTGCACACACACAAATGGCCACAGCACACATGTCAAACAGTCCACAGCAAAAATGGAAGAATGCAGTGCAAAGAAACGCCTTCTCTGACTGCCACAGCAAGTTCATGAGTGGTAAATAAAACTGAAAGCCTTATACAACAGAGGACTTAGTGCACTGGGGACTGAGCCCCTCAGGCAGCAGGGACAGAGAAGAGAGCACATCTCTGCCATGGGCTGGGGCACAGCAGCCCCACCAGCCAGCCCAGGGCCACTGGCAGGCTCTGCCCGGGGTGCCACAGGCAGCAGCAGGCACAAAGGTTTGTACAGAGCAGATGGATGGATGGCTCCTTCCAGGCCAAGCCCCGGGACCACCCGGCAGAGCCCGCACCCACGCGGGGCCACCCGCCCGCGGGGCACTCACCGTGCTCATAAGGCGAGAAGGTGCCGGCGTCGATGTTGATGTAGGGATCGATCTTGATGGAGGTGACATGCAGCCCGCAGGACTTGAGGATGGTGCCGATGCTGCTGGCAATGATCCCCTTGCCGATGCCCGAGATCACCCCGCCCGTGACCAGGATGTACTTCATCTGCCCCGCGCCTGCACCGGCACACCCGGCACCGCCTCAGCGCGGGGCTCAACACTCCCGACAGCGACCCCCCGGCACCGCCTCCCTGCCAGCGACCCCCGAGCTGCTCCCCCGCCCGGCCCTGAGGACCTGTCCCTGCTGTCC
>VYXB01010319.1:213992-233214 GCA_013397135.1 Pachyramphus minor
CCCCAGCAGCTGTGCGGGGCAGCGCATGAGGCCGGCGCGCGGCGCGGCGCACGCGCGATTGTCTCTCGGCGCATGCGCAGTACGGGGGGGGCGGGCCCCGCACCCGGGCCCCGCCCCGGCCCCCTCAGAGCGCTCGGAGCCGAGGAGCGGTTTGGGTTGGAATAAACCCTCAAACATCAGTGGGGCCAACTGTGCCCCCAGCGCTGCCGGGGTCACCAGTAACCCATGTCCCCAAGTGCCACACCCACACCCCCTCTGAACACATCAGGGATGGGAACTTCACTGTGCCACGACTGAACAATCAGTGAAGAAATTTTTGCGATATCCAACCTGAACCTCCCCGAGCACAACTTGAGGCGCTGTGTGCTCGTTACTTGTCAGGCCAAGCCCACCCAGGTGCCACGTCTACAGGTTTTTTGAACGCATGCTGGGACGGTGATTTCACCACTGCCCTGGGCAGCCTGTTCCAATGCCTGACCACCCATTCCTTTGTTGAGGAACACGTGTGGTGCAGGTAGCTCAGTTTGCAAGCTGCAGACTGAGATGCAGACTGAGCTCTGGGTGGGAGCCCAACACAGGCCGTGAACTGCCAACCTTTGGGATAACAAAGGGCATGAAGGGGGGTGATGCCAGCAAGGTGGATGGACATGGAGAGGGGGACAGGAGCAGGGGATTCAGGAGCAAGAGCAAGACTTGCTCACTCATGGACTGTGAGGGTATAAAAGCCCAGGGATCCTTTGCTCAGGATCCCTCCTCTGAGGCACCAGCTCGGAGCTGTTTCTGTGTTACTGCACCGTGAATAAATTGCATTATGGTATGAGATATCTGAGGCTCTGCTATGGGAAACCTGAGGTGGAAGTGGTGAAGAATCTGGTCTGACTGTGTGAGTGTGGGGTGTGTGGGGAGTTAGTGACTCCNATTATGGTATGAGATATCTGAGGCTCTGCTATGGGAAACCTGAGGAGGAAGTGGTGAAGAATCTGGTCTGACTGTGTGAGTGTGGGGTGTGTGGGGAGTTAGTGACTCCGTTGGGTCACTGGATGGGCTTCGGTCCCAGCAGTTAAAGTGCCTGGCATCGGGAGAGTGACTGCCAGAGAGTCTCAGGAATGGTCAGTTTGGGAAGTTTCCTTAACACAGTGAAGAATTTTTTTGCTAATATCCAATCTAAACCTCCCCTAGCACAGCTTGGGGTAGTTTCCTCTGATCCTGCCCCTTGTTCCCTGGGAGCAGAGCCTGACCCCTCACTGGTTCCACTCCTGTCAGGGAGTTGCAGANTTAGTGACTCCGTTGGGTCACTGGATGGGCTTCGGTCCCAGCAGTTAAAGTGCCTGGCATCGGGAGAGTGACTGCCAGAGAGTCTCAGGAATGGTCAGTTTGGGAAGTTTCCTTAACACAGTGAAGAATTTTTTTGCTAATATCCAATCTAAACCTCCCCTAGCACAGCTTGGGGTAGTTTCCTCTGATCCTGCCCCTTGTTCCCTGGGAGCAGAGCCTGACCCCTCACTGGTTCCACTCCTGTCAGGGAGTTGCAGAGCCGGAAGGTCCCCCCTGAGCCTCCTTTTCTCCAGGCTGAGCCCCCCCCAGCTCCATCAGTTGCTCCTGAGGTGGGTTCTGTCATTGTTGTCTCCTCTGCCAGAGAAATGTATGCCAGCACATTTCTCCATGGACACGGTCCCCTGTGTGTTGATCAGCTCTGTGAGCAGAGCTGTCTCTTGCTTTCCCAGGGACAGGGGCTCTCCTCCCACTGCTGGCACAGTGACCCTCACAGCACTTGCTGTCAGAATTGCCTGGCCATGCTGATCTCTTCCTCTTCCTCTTGCTTTCTTCTGTTCTGCAAGTAGCTCACCTGTAAGAAAAACATTTCCAGCAGCTTTTCTGAGGAATGCTGGTGCTGGGTATGGGAGCACAGATAGGGTGGCAGTGCCCAGCAGGGAAGGGTGTGTCTGTGCTCTGCCTTCTGCTCAGGCTGTCCCTATCTAAGGGCACATCCCAACAAGGCACAGCTGAGTTCTCCCAGGGCTGGGTCTAGATATCCCAGCTTTTCCCATTTCATGAGTAGCTGTAAGACTCCTGCCTTGTGGCTGAAGGCAAGTCCTTACTTTGGGGGGTTTGTGTAACCTAGATGTGAGCATCTCCTTTTGGACACACAAGCCCCTTTCTCAGTGTCTGATTAAGGCCTCAGGGGTCAGACATCTGTGGTGCTCAGAAGAGAACTACACTCAGTGGGAGCTATTGTGAACACTAAATGGTGTGGAATAAAAGTGACTGGGAAAATTCAGATCACAAACATCTCAACTTACGCAAAATTATATCAACTTTTTGGAGGAGAAGTGGGGGAAGGTGTGTGTGTGTCTGTGTATATGTGTGTTTCACCCTTAATGTTGCCCTCACAGTGCCTTGTTTTCAGCTCTCAGTAAAATACAGACTGAATACTTTCCTTTCAGAAATGTGAAATGAGATGAAATGGATCTGCTCTGTTTATTTAACCGGCTTTGATTAACAACAAAACAAATTAACTGGACAGCATTGCTGGGAGGACAAAATAGCTCTGGGGAATGTTAATGTGTTACTGGGATTATGCAAGGAATGAATAGACTGGAATTCTCAAATACTCACTTGAACTTCCTTGTTGTTCAGGGGCCTACTGGTACAGGAAAAGGTTTATTGTGATGTTACATGTATATAGTGTTAATGACAATGATAATAAATTACATACCATGTTACTATGTTGTTATGTTAATATGTTGGTTATTATTAATGTCTGCAAGATGCAAGCCCTGCTCTACAAGCAAAAGGTTGGCCAAACCTGCTTCTGTGGGCCCTTATTCTCCATCTGAAGAGCATATGAGAGAATTATCAGATGGAGAAGACAAAGGTGCAAAAGGTTTTGAAGAAGGTGATGGAGTTTTATATGCCATGTTGGTACAAAATGCTGCTCCAGTTGGCTCAGTGTGGAGTGAGGTGGGTGTCCTACAAACAGGTACCTTGGCAGATGTGTCTGTGGGTTCATGTGAGACCATGGTGCCTGTGAGGTCACTGCCTGCTCTGGACCTCATGCTGTGCCAAACCTACCAGAGCTCAAGGAGCCCTGCTCCTGTGTGGTCCCACATGGGCTCAGGGGAACAGCTGCCTCACCAGGGTCTGCACCTCAGCTCTGGCTCCTGGAGCGCCTCCTGCCCCTCCTTCTGCACTGACCTTGGTGTCTGCAGAGTTGTTCACGTGTTCTCACTCTGTTCTTCTCTGGCTGCAATTTTCATCTGGACAACAACTTTTTTTCCTTCTTGAATATGTTATCCAGAGGCATTACTATCATTCCTGATGGGCTCAGCCTTGGCCAGCTGCCACTGGTCCGTCCTGAAGCCGGCTGGCATTGGTTCTGCAGGAAATGGGGGGAAGCTTCTGGTGGCTTCTCACAGAAGTCACCCTTGTAGCCCCCCTGCTACCACAACCTGGCCATGCAAACCCAATACACACTGTCAGAAACACCCCAGTGCAGGGTCATCCTTAGCCACTTCTTCCAGTGGTCGTAGAGAGAAGACTCACTGCCTGAAATGATATGCCATTCTCAAAATCTTGTTCCAATAGGTCACACTGTCATCTTCAGGAGGGACCATGCTAAAAGGAGGCTGCAAATGTCCTGACTGGAGTAACTGTATTCTTCCTTACTAATGAAGTCTGGCAGCTCTGCGGGCTGGCTGCCACCCCACACTGGGCAGCACTGCAGAGAAAACACTTTATTGTTACCGGTGTTGCTCAGCACCACAGGTGTCTGGTATCACATTTAGCACCTGTCTCAGGCCTATGGGGTTGGGTGGGTTTCAGCTTGTGCTCCTCTGACTGGGCCTGCTCCAAATGCCCTCCAAATGGCAGCGGTGTGGGTGAGGACATCCCTGTCACCATCCCCATCCACCCTGACCTATCCCTTGGTAGCAGCAGAAGGCTTTGCAGGAGAAGGGTGGAATCACCAAGAACAGACTGGAAACTTGGAATTGCAGAATCCTAGAATAGTTTGGCTTGGAATAGACCTTAAAGACCATCTTTAAAGACCAGGAAAAGTTCCACTCGCTACCATGAGCAGGGACACCTTCCACTACAGCAGGTTGCTCCAAGCCCTGTCCCACCTGGCTTTGGACACCTCCAGGTGGAGCATTTTATGTACTGCTGAAGTGCCGTGGGCATCTCTGCCTCTGAGTACCTGTGAAAAACATCTTGGCTGATTTTTAAGTACAGAATATTTCAGGCATCTCAAAATAAAAACATGAGGGTGATTGTCACCTGCCCTACTCCAGATTTACCCTCAGTTCTTACTCTGTGGCTGCTGAAGCTGTGATGAAATGGTTTCTGCTGTGATCCAAATATCTTCTAAAAGTCTTCTTTGGTGGTTTGGAGTGGAAGCTCATTCTTAGTAATTGAGCTGTGTTCTACCTGAGGTAGGATGCTGGTCTGTCTTCTGTAGAGATGACTGTAATAATCTCCATTTTTTAGTTTTTCCTAACCAATTCCCATCAGCACACGGAGCAAAGCCACTGCAGTGCCAGCCAGGCCTTGCAACACACTGGTGAAGCTCTTCTACATTTGGTTTTCCACTGTATGCTGACCACTGGACTTCACCTCATGATTGATATAAACTTCACAGGGGCAATGTGGAGTCACTGGCAAATGGCAAACACTGTCCATTCCCACTTCCACATTGCAGGACACTCCCTGTGAATCTTCTGTGTTTGGCTCCTCGAGGTTTTCGTGTACAGGATTAATCAGGGTTCATGTAAAGTGCTCAAATCCTTTACTTGTGCTCTGAACTTGATCAAGTTTTCATCTAAGTGCAAAGTAAACACATCAGGTTACCCTGAGTAACCAAAGGGTCTTGGCAGATCTCAAGTAAGATACAAAATGATGTAGGAAGGAGGGAGGAACAAGGGGTGTGTGGAGGATGTGCACAGTGTACATGTACAGTGCTCTGCAGAACAAGATGAGGAGTGGCAGGGGGGCCTCAACCTGGAGAAAAGGAGGCTCAGGGGGGACCTTCTGGCCCTGCAACTCCCTGACAGGAGGATGGAGCAGAGGAAGGTCAGGTTCTGCTCCCAGGGAACAAGGGACAGGAGGAGGGAAATGGCCTCAAGTTGTACCGGGGAGGTTTGGATTGGATATTAGGGAGAATTTCTTCACTGAAAGAGTGGTTAAGCATTGTTATGGGTTGCCCAGGGTGGTCACTGTCCCTGGAAGTGTTCAAACAACGAGTAGCCATGGCACTTCATCGTATGGTTTGTGAACAAGGTGGGATTCGTGCAAAGGTTGGACCTGACGATCTTGGAGGTCCTTTCCAGCCTTAATTGTTCCATGGTTCTGCGTTCTGTGGTAGCTCTTAACCTGTTGCCTTGGCATGTGTCTTCTCCAGAGATCTCCACTAGATGGTGGAATGGACCAGTAAAAGAGTTTCTACAGTGACAAAGGGAGGCAGCCAGGCGGTAGTGACACCATGAGGACCTCAGAGCCGCGCTCAGGACCGGATACTGGAGCACCACGTGCACCCTGAATTCTTTCAGGCAGGGCTTTTTCACCTTCAGGCCTCTTCGTAGCTACTTCTTTTTCTCCATGGTGAAGAGCTGCCTATTTTCTGCAAGACAAGGAGTTGAACTCACTGAGGTGCTGCAGAGCTCCCCCATACTAGGAAGGGAATGTTTTGGCCAGAGAACTGACCTGACGTGGAGACAGCAGTGAGCAGAGCTGGCTGGGAATGGGATAGTGCAGCACCAGAAAAGAGGTGGGAGGGAAGAAGAAGTTCTACAGGTGCAGAAGAAGTGTGATGGGGATTTCAGCTCTCAAGTCTGTGTGCTGAAGCCTGTGCTTCCCTTGGACAGAGTGTTGGACAGAGACCAGCTCTCGGTCCTCAGCCCTGAGAGTCATAGTTCCATGTCTCAGTTTCTCACACGTAAGGTGGAGTCAAGGATTCTGACCCTTTTGGGACAGTCTTTTGTTATCTACAATAACATGGCCATCAGAGCTCTCTGGCTTCGTTACTGACTCTGCTGGTGACTTGTGGTCTTGTGTCCTCTGTACTGGAGTCACAGAGAGATGAAGCTTTAGCCCCAGTGTGAGACTGTCCAGTGGTGGAGGGGCTGACCCTGCACTGTCCTGGGTCCCTCATTTCAGTGAGGGTTACATCTCCTCCTCACAAACGGAGCTGTGCCAGAGCCAGCTGCTGCTGCTGAAGGGGGGACAGATGCTGGTGGAGCTGCTGGTCACTGTTTGGCTGAGCTGGTGAGGGTGCAGCTGCAGCCCTCATATTTACAGAAAGACTTGATGGTTTGACGAATGACACAGAATGAGATGTTTTCCTTTTAATAATGGAGTTTCCTTCCCTGGTGGGGGCCATGCTGGTGGGGCCTTTGCCAGGAAAGCCACATCTAGTGGAAGTTGTCCCTACCCATGAAGGATGGAATGAGATGACCTTTAAGGTCCTTTCCAATTCAAACCATCCTGCGATTTTGTGATTCTGTGACACCTTCTTTCTGAGGAGAAAGACCAGACAGACCATCTGAAGCCTAAGGGGTGTCCTCAGCTCCTCCAGCACTCTGGGTTTCCAGCTCATGGGTTCTGGAGAGGCAAGGCCAGCTGCCACACACAGGGTGTTACGGAGGCGTGCAAGGACAAGAGGCAGGATTATCAAGAGCTGTTTCTCTACCTGCATGACTGAGCAAAATTTAATTACCTCTGCTCCCAGGAGGGCTGCCTGGCCCTGGTACATGAACCATGAGATTCAGGTTTCTAACAATCTGCAGTGCTGTGATGGGTCTGTGAGTCCTGTAGCCTGGTAAGGTGCCTCTGGGAGTGACCAGGGAAAGCTGGGACAAGGACTCTGTAGTGAGTTGTTCAAGAAAAAGAATGGTGTAGGGAAAAGAGACCATGCTACCCGCAGAGAACATGCTGGCTGGGGTTTACACTCAATCATCTGCCTCTAATGTTTTTAGCCTGTCATATTTCCATATTTCCTCAGCCTCTTTGATGTTGTGAGCTTGCCCATCTGGGGGATTTCTTTGGTATCTCTCAGACCAGAGTCCAAATCTTTATGCACTAACTGTTGGGTTTGTATTTTCAAGACTTAAATTTTATCTGCTGTCAGGTAACACCTTCTGTTCTTATTGACTGAGGAGACTAATCGTTCCCTCTCCTTTTAACAGCAAGAGGGAGACATTATAAAATTATCTCACAGAGCTGCTCTTCAGTCATGGTCGTGGTAATGAACCGAGTGTTCAAGAAGAGGCTTGGTACCGAGAGCTGGAAGGATGAGGTGAGAGATCTGCAGGAATGTTTGTGGAGTGACTTCACCCTGGGATAGCAGGGTGTGCCTGCAGGTTCCACAAGCAAACCCAAGCCAACCCTGCTACTTGTGCCCTTGTCAGTCCCACATGTCTTGCTGTTGTGATGAAGTGCAGGACAGCTTGTCTGTCTGGGCGTGTGGTAAATGGGCAGAGTTGTTGTGGTGGGTCCTGCTTGGGGACCAGAAAGTTACTGGCAGGCACAGAACAGGGGTCAGTGCAGTACAAGACAATGCAGTCACTCAGGAAGGGTCAGATTTAGCAAACCTGAAGCAAGAGCTCTTCAGGGCAGGAACTCAGCAAAGCACCAAGGTGCCAAGAGGCAAAACAGGTTTTGGCCTTACTATTTTCAGTGTACAATACACAAGCAGAGTGTGGTCAAGGTTTACTTTAGTGCCTGCTGTTTGTGCCAGCCAGGAGTGCCAGGCCCAGAGGAGGAGGTGAGACACTGCCCAAACACAGGTGGAGGGGTCACATCTCTCCCAGACAATTTGTATCCTCAATGGAAAAGTCAGAGAAAAGAATAAATGTGTTTCTCTGCAACATTTTTCCTTGAATTAAAACATAGACCTGGCTTATCATTCCCCCAGCACCTTTTTGGCTCCCATCATGTCTCAGCCTTGATCCAAGAGGAACATTTTGAGGTATGTGCTGTAGGAAAGGTGTTTGCCTGTGTGTGTGACCAGGTGCAGGATATTCGGTAGTGAATGACAAATTCCAGGCCAGGAGTCCAAGCTGAGCCCTCTCCCCACTGGGGACTGGGAGCCATCTGGTCACCTCTGGGCTGTCACACATAGAAGCCACCACTGCTGGTAAATCAGGTGAGACCATCCACAGGAGACTTGTGTGTCACAGGAAACCCTGTGAGGGAACACTAGAATCCCAGAGGAGCTTTGGGGATGTGAAGTTACACCTGTCCCTAATTCAGGACACTTTTGTGGATGTGCCAAAGAGTGGAATTTTTTTTAAATACTGTTTCTCTGCCACATGACTGCAAGTGTCCCATGAGCTCACTGATCACAGGAAACATCCCAGCTGGAGCTCACTTAAAGCTCTGTCCACATGCTTCATTTTTCTGTTCCTGTCTCTAAACCTGTACTGACAATATTTGAATGTAGTGATTGAACTCAACACTTGCCTGGTAGCAAAGGTGATTTCTGCATAACCAGAGAATATTTTAGCCTTCCCATTCCTCTGGGAATAGTTTCACCTCAGTGTGGGATTCAGCTCTACTCAAGGCATAGGGAGCTGCTTTGTCCCAACAATACAGGGGAAGGTTTGGAGCTGCAAACAGGTACCAAGGTGCAAGAAATACCTTTCAGGGACCAGTATCAGCCAGACCACTCTGGGAGAATGTCGGGTTCTCTTTGAAAAAGGAGGGAGAAGGACTCCTGGGGACAGGACAAGGGGAAATGGCTACAGACTGCCAGAGGGCAGGATTAGGTGGGATAATGGGAAGAAATTATTCCCTGTGAGGGAGGTGAGGCCCTGGCACAGGTTGCCCAGAGAAACTGTGGCTGCCCCATCCATGGAAGTGTCCAAGGCCAGGTTGGACGGGGCTTGGAGCAACCTGGGCTGTCCCTGCCCATGGGCTCATCAAGACAAGATGGGCTTTGAGGTGCCTTCCAACCCAAAGCATTCTGTGGTTCTGTGATCCTGTGATCTAGGCATGAAGACACTCGGTGTTTTGCTGAAAGCACCATAGGATTTCAGTCAGAGGTAAGGGGTGAGATCAGATCTCCATGTTTCACTCCACAACACAAATCTGACGAGATCACGAGATCACTGTCATTCAGAGAACAGATGACACAGGCTCTCACTCAGGTGTCCCTTTCCCTCAGGTTTTTTTGCCTGTAAAACAGTGGAATCCTCCTTTCCATGCATATGGAAGCATCAGCAGGAGAGTGTGTGCTGGCAGCACAGCGATGTGTGTGAGCCCTGGGACCTGGCCTTGGCCAGAGAGCAGCTCAGAACAGCTCAGCACACGCAGAAGGAGCTGAACTGACAAAAGGCAAAGCAAACAGAGGAGTTGGTGTGAGAGGACACCAGTATGAGCAGGCGGTTGGAGAAAATGGGAGAAAATGTGCAGGCAGAGTTGTTTCCAGGCCAGTGTTTCTGGCTGAGAAGGATGAAGTCCCACAGTGTCTCTCCTGTGAGTCTCTTTCTGGCAAGCTGGGTGAGAGGAGGAGAGGAACAAAGGCTCCAGACAGAGAATGAAGGAAATGCAGGTTGACACTGAGCACCTAGAGAGGAAGAATGCCCTGGAGGTTTCTTGGATGGACTTCTACAGAGGTGAAGCTGAATTGGCAAGGAAACCTCACAGGGCAGGTGAGCTCATGCTCTGCCCAAGTCATGCGTGGGTCTGCTGTCCCACACAGAGGGATGGCAGCTCCACGGGCACACCCAGGGGGTCACCATTGGGTGGGGTGTTTTTGTCAGGGCCCAAAGTCAAAGAAATCCAACAAAAAGCTTTGCCTCTAACAACCATCCTCTGCCTGCAACGGGAACAGGGCATCAGCAGGACTGGGGTGGTTCTTTCAGGAGCTGGGTGGGCTTTGAGCCACCAGATCAAACACAAAGAATCCTGAGTAAGACATGTGGCTGTGTCATTGCAGGTACAGCACAACACATGTTATGACTGAGCAGCACAGTGCCTGTGAACAGCTTGTCACCACCAGTGACACCCCTTACCCACCCCAAGGGTGATGACAGCCCCACAGAGCAGCCACTTACAGGATACCTGCCAGGCTGAAATGTCTCTTACTGTCTTACATTGGTTTCTTTGGACTCCTACACTTTGAGCCTGATTGTGCAGGTGGCCGCTCTGCCATTTAGTTTCTAATTTTGAAGGGACAAAAAAGTTGAGGGATTTCAATCTCTTTCTGGGTGCATGCATGCTTTGCAGGTTGGTAACGAGAGTGTCACACAGTGTGGGATGGCTCAGAAGGCACTTCATGGCAAAGGACAAATCACTCATAGATCATACAGCCCTAAAGACACCAAACCCTTCTGTAAGTGCTTGTTAAAATCTTTATGGAATGTGTGAGAGAGACAGTGACTTTCAGTTAATTCAATTGCAGGATAATTTGCACTTCTAGCTAATTCAATCAAAACTCCTGTAATAAAACCATTTGCATTCTTGACACAAACCCATTTCCACTCTGTTTCTGCTGGGCTGATGGAGATGTAAGGGGTTTTTTATTTAGAGGCCACTTCACATCTAATTTTTATACTGTTTTAGCTTAACTGTCAATAAAGAAAAATTCACACACTTATGCTACAAATTTCTGCCTCAATTTCTTACGTGGCACAAAGTGAGTCATTACAGAAGAAACCCTCAAGTGGAGTCAGAGGGCTTGGGTGCTCTCTCCTGCTGAGCTGCAGCCAAGCTCTTTCTTCCAGCTCGTTTTGTTGAACATTCCTGCCCACAGGGACGACTGTGAGGTGTGAACAGGTTGTAAACCCAAATCCTTCTGAGAGGAGACCAACTCCATGAAGGGCATGAGAGCATAAAGAGCTCAAAGGGGCTGAAGGTATGAAAAGAGAGGCAGCACCTGCAGACTGAGCTCCCACATCCCAGCAGGGACACCGAGAGCTCAGCTGGGAGCTACACAACCCTGGTACCCCAGAGTGTGAGGGGCAACAGGACTGATTGCTTTTAGCCAGGAGGAGTAGCAGGAGCTGGGTCAGGAAGAGAGGGGAGCTCTGCCAGGACACCTGGCTGGTTTGCAGGTATCCATTGCCTGTGTTTGAGGAGAGAGGGAGCAGCAAGTGGCCCATGGGAACATCGGGAATGTGAACTCAGCAATATTCACTGCAGGGGGAACCACTAATGTCTTTATTTGATGTCTCCTCTTGATCTCTCTAGCATAAGGCTGAGCATGGCCTTAAGAGTCCAGCAGAGAGCAGGGGCTGTGCCCGGGGGCAGATCAGAGAGCAGCTTTTGTCCCTGCTGTGGTCCTGCTGTGTTTGCACAGGGGCAAGCTGGATGGGCCAGAGGAATTTTAATCCTGAATCATTGCCACATTCCTTCCAGCCTGGCAAAGGATTCTGCTGAGGCATCAACTGCCTTCTCCAGCTCAGCCTGTCCTACATCTGATAAGTTAATTGAGGATTTAATTGAGGAATTAATTGAAGCATTCTGCTGGTTACCACAACATAATCAGTCAGCTTCCCAGAGTTTGGAGCTTTCCAGTCCATTTGGACTCAGTCCTGTAAACAACTAAATACCATCAAGGTCCTCTGAAATCCGTGGAGTGGTGACTGCCGGAAACTTGAGGGATCAATATCCTTTTTGAAGGCCTCTGAGTGCTGTTCTGCTCAGCTTGAGGGAGAAAGTTTACTTTGGAAGCAAAAGTGCTGAAAAGTCTTTTTTCCTGGTTTGTCTTTTGTCCTGGTTCTGCAGCTGCAGCTGGTTGTGCTCTGATTCTGCCATTTGTGTTGGTGGCCTAGGAAGACATTCAAGTTTTGTTCTCAAAATCATACAATACCCAGAGAGATTTCAATCTCTGTTCAGTGCATTTGTGCACACTGGAGCAGTAGGGTGTAATGCAGCGGGAAAGTAACAACCGCACTTTGGTTAAATTTAAGTTGCTAAACTGTAACATGTAGAACCAAAACTTGACAGGATTGTCTCTAAGCTTTTCTGGTTCATTCTGGTTGCATTCAAATTGGTGTAAATGGCAATATGGTAGCAGGCAAGTCGTGAGACAAGGGAGCAGAGGCAGGTCTGCATTTTTATACAATCCTGGAATCACAGAATGGTTTGGGTTGGAAGGGAGCTCAAAGACCATCTTGTCTTGATGTGACCATGGGCAGGGACAACTTCCACCAGCCCAGGTTGCTCAAAACCCCGTCCAACCTGGCCTTGGACACTTCCAGGGATCCAGGGGCAGCCTCAGCTTCTCTGGGCAACCTGTGCCAGGGCCTCCCCACCCTCACAGGGTAGAATTTCTTCCCATTATCCCACCTAATCCTGCCCTCTGGCAGTCTGTAGCCATTTCCCCTTGTCCTGTCACTCCAGGCCCTTATCCAAAGTCCTTCTCCAGCCTTCTTGTAAGCCCCCTTTTTTTCCTTTATTAGACTCTTGTAGCCAACTACAGAATTTTGTTTGAAACATTTTTTTTAATCTTTGTTTTCCTTCCCCCCCGCCCCATCCCTAAATTATTAAGGAGCTGGACACAGGGAGCAGACACTTGGAAGTTACCAGATCTCTGTCGTGGTAACTCACCTGTTTGAGGTGAAGCTGACCCCAGAGGTGTTTTGTCAGCATTAAATCTCACGTCCTTGTAGAGAATACGTTATTCAAAGTGCCAAGAGGCTTTTCATACCTAAAGCTGTGTTGTCCTTCCAGCAACAGAAAGGTCTCTCTGCTCTTGCCACAGATCCAGACACCATCCCCAGCTGTATGAATCTGAATGATCCAAAACCATTTTCTCTCCAGAAAGTGGGAAATGAAAACCCTGGCAGAATGTTTGTGGGCTCTCACTGTGAGACTCAGCTCAGGTGATGAAATCATCAGCCTCAGCCTTGATGATTTCCAAGGGAGTGACACAGGACTTGGCTTGGAGCAACTGAGGGTGAGGCCAAACCTCTCTCCAGGTCTCCAGTCTGAAGTTCTGCATCTCTGTCTCAGTGACTGTGGACACAAGTGCCCCATTGTGCGTTGGCACAGTGCCTGGGTGATGGGAACTGCATGTGGTCCCTGAGCCTCATCTCGCTGCCACCAGAGCTCCCTCTCAATCCTGCTTTTTCTGACTCCATAACGCAAGATGAATCAGGATTTTTCAGGATTATAGGATCTGAAAAACCTGATTTTCTGATTTGCTATGGCCCTGACTCCATTTTACTGACTTCACACTCCCTTTCCTGCATGACTGTGTGGTGGTGGAACTGCATATTCCAAACCCTTCTCTTGACCCCAGACCATGTCCCTTTGCCCCGGGTACCCTCACACAACTCGCTCAGCTCCTTCTCGTGTCTCATGTACCACCAAGTGCCGTTTAAGAGCCCCCACGCTGTGCTATGACCACTCCTCTGAGCAGCCCTTGGGCTCAGCAGTGGCTGTCCCAAGGCCACACCTGTGACAAGGGACAGGCCAGAACATGTGGGTTGGTTAAGTCTGACTCTTGGTTGACTCTGACTGTTGGGTGACCGCTGACTGTTGCCCAGCAGAACACAGAGTCTTCAAGATGAGATGCTTGTGTTTCAGCCAGCAGCTGCTGTTTATACTTGCATGAAGTTGGGGGCTCTGAGATCTCTGACTCTCTGACAAAATGCACAGAAATTTCCCAGCAGATGAATCAGAACCCAGAGCCCACTGAACAGACCTCATGGGGGTATTCCCATGCTTCCACATACATCTTAGCATGATAAGGGGTTTGCTCTGTTTCTGTTTGTCCAAAGGTGGTTGCAAAGGGAGGCAGGGATCAGGGAGGATGTTTGCTGGTTCTTGAAGTGGTCCATGAGGTACAGTGCCACACACCCGCCTGATGGTGAGGGATGCGTGTGCTGGCTCCATGTTCTCTGGAGTGGGGGGTCCAGGAAGGGGGACCATAAGCAGAAAGGCAATCTCAGGATGGGAAATATGCCCCAGGAGACGTGTGCCAGTCCCACCTGTACTTAATGAGAAGAAAGCCTCGATTAGCTCTGATGTAGGCGCTGCTTCCTTATGTTGGATGGTCAGCCAAGAGTGTAGTTCTGAAGGATCTCAACCCAGCTGTTCCTGAGCTCTTACCAAGCCATTGGCTAGCCCAAATTCATATAATTTGTTGTTTTCACCTTCCATATGTTATCATGAGGGAGATTCTTCCATCCCACTCTATGTGCTGCCACAGCACTTTTCTCCTCCCAACACTGGCACAGTGGCCTGGTTTTCTACGGCTCTTGGCTGGGAAAACCATACACCAAGGAAGTCTGTGTGAGGTGAGTTGGCTCCAGCTGGATGTCAAGTGCCCACCAAAGCCACTCCATCACTCCACTCCTCATCCAGACAGGCGAGTGCAAGAAAAATTACGAGAGGCAGAGAGTGTCTCCCATCTGAGGAGCCTGGAGCAGAGCTCCCATCCTCCTTGAAAAGAGGCCTTGAAAAGGGTAGGAGAGACCTCTAAAGTGATGAGTCATCTGGAGAAGATGAGCAGAGAATGGCCATCCATTGTTCCCTGTGATACACAAAGTAAGGAAGATCCAACTGAATTATGGCAAGTTCAGATGCAGCAGAAGTCAGTCTGTGCTGAGGACTGTTAAATCCAGTGCTCTGGCCAGTTTTCAACCACCCACAGGCAGGTTTGCCCAACCTGCAGTGGAACGTGGGGTGCTTGACAATGACTGTCCTTGGGAAACCCATTCTGGCTCTTTGTGGTTTCCTCTCCATCCTTCATACATTTGGATAAGGACTCCAAGAGGACATGCTCCATGACCTATGTAGGCACTGGCAGGAGACTGGCCCATAGTTCCCAGCCCTCTTGTTGCCCCAACTGATGCAAATTCAGCAGGAATGTAAAACCATAGGCATTTCTTCTGGCTTCAGAGGATAAAGGAACACCATTGTGATGCACACAGGCTGAGTATAGCCCCAAAGCTCTTGTGTCTCTTCAGCTGAGCAGCTGCTGCAGCTGTGCTTGTTTCAAATTGCAGCATGATGTTAATTTTCTCAGATCTGTCTATCGAGGAGGATTTCATTTCAATTGGCAAAAGACAATGCACTGAAACAGCTAGAGCTGAGACAAAGATGGAAATTAACATTTGTAAAGGGAGAAAGGGACAAAAGAAATGTTGTTGACAAGGAAGAAAGTGAAACAAAATTGAAATCATTGTCATTGTCTAACTACAAAGGAGAAGGATGCTGGTCCAGAGATGAAGATTCCAGCCATGCCCGTCTGATGCCTGGGACCTGCTCCAGGGGGGGAAGCATTTTGTGCACATCTGTGTGGGAAGAGGGCATGGCTGTGAGCACAGAGGGCTGTGAGCACAGAGGGCTGTGTCACCCACCCTCAAATGGTCCGTTCCCATGGTAGTCACCAGCAGAGCTGTGCATATACCCATTTGTTAGGCAGATTGGTTTAAAGTGTTCCCCCAAGAAGAGGGAAGATGCCCCCAGTGACTGCCAGGTTGTGTCACAAACTCCTGACTGATCCCTAATCTTCACTCCTTGCTGGGAGGTGTTGGATTAGTTGGAAGCACTCCTAACCGTGGGCTGGAAGAAGGTTGCACTGTTGCTACCTTGCACTGTTGTCTATTGAAAACACAAATTCCTCCTCCTTTTATTTCCAGGAGCTCTGAGAGGGGTCTGTGGTCCAGTTAATGTCCCTGCAGTCACGTCCATGGCAGGCACCATCCTGTCTTCACATACCAGTGCCTGGCTGGCCCTGCCAATGCTGGCAATGTCCTGTGCTCCTGCTCCATTTGCTTGCGAGGACCTTTCACAGGGTGACCTGCTCTGCCTTTGTGCCTCAGACTTCACCTTTGGGAAGACTGAGATGGGCCCAGGGAAGATGATCCAAGGAGTCCTTCTTTGGGCTGGTTTATGTCTTGTGTATTATCCCTGCAGTGTTAAAAATGGTCGTAGGAGTATGTGTTCCTTACCATGGCTGCCTCATTCTTCCCAGGGAGGGACTTTGGACACAGGCCTGGAGTGACAGGACAAGGGGTAATGGCTTCCCACTGCCAGAGGGCAGGGTTAGATGGGATATTGGGAAGAAATTGTTCCCTGGGAGGGTGGGGAGGCCCTGGTACAGGTTGCCCAGAGAAGCCCCACCCATGGAAGTGTTCAAGGCCAGTCCTGGAGCAATCTGGGCTGGTGGAAGGTGTCCCTGCCCATGGTGGAGTGAGATGAACTTTAAGGTCCCTTCCATCCCAAATCTTTCTGGGATTTTATGATTCTCCAGAAATTTAAACTCTGGTATTCTGAGGAGAAGAGGGCACTAGCCACTGTGACAGATGGAAGGGTTCACCCTGACTGCAGCTCTGGCTGTAGTAACTTCCCTCACAGGGAACAGCAAGAGAGGTGTCAGGCTCTGGGTGTCAGGTGACTGGATCCTGGGATTGAGCCCTAGAGACCAGGAGCTGCAGTGGTCAGGGACCCACTCACAGCCACTGTGGTCCCCAGGACAGGAGTTTGGGGCACATGGAGGAGGCTGTGCCTGTCCTGCCATGGACAAGTCACACAAATCCTGGTGAGGCTTTTTCCACTCAGAACATGGTGACCAGTGAGAAGAAGCCAGTTGCCAGTGTCCTGTTCTCCTGGGTGGCAGGAGCTCGCCATATGCACAATCCTGGAGCAGGTGCTTCATCTGTTCCAGGAGAAACCCCCTGAAATTGGGGGTTTCATTGCAAACTGCAACAAAACTCATTTTTCCAGTCTGGGATGGTTATTCTCCGTTCATCTCAGATGACAACAGTCCTTGCTCCAGTTCTGAGGTGATGCTTAGGTTACTCCTCCTAGAGACACAATCAGGATGTCCCTGGGCACTGGTGGTGTTTTGGTTCAGGAGAACCATTCTGGGCCAAGATCCACACTGGACATGAGTGGACCGACGTGGGGATCATGGGGAAGTGCAGTTTCACTGTCTCTAGATCTTATTCCCATCTCCCTGTCTGGAGCTGATGGGTGGCTTTGCCCTGGAGCTGTTGCCCAGCAGGGATCTCACTTCACAGTCCCAAAGTCAGTGGAAACTCTGGAACCTCCAAAGAAAAGGTCTTTTTTTTCCAAGATGAAACAATTCTTCTAAGGGCAGGTACTACCTGTAACTCAGTGACAGTCCCAGGCAGCTACGGCACAGGCGTGAGCAGCAAAAGCTCAGCCAAAGGACAGATCTGAGGATTTTGTGAGGCTGGGAATCAGCTTTGCAGGAACCACAGGGACTCATTTACAAGTAATGAATCATGAAACAGCAGGAAGCAAGCGAGCCAAGAGAAAGTGTGAGCTCTGCAATTAACTCGGAGTGCTGAGGTGAATAACAAAGCAGTGCCATACCAAGGCAGAAAGCAGGTCTCCAAGCTGGGGGTGTTGCAAGACTAATTTCTATAAACCACAGTTTTTCTAAGCAACTTTTAGTCAAAAAAATTGCTACTTTCTCTGAACTGAAACAAATCCCATGTGCAAGTATTTATCAGGCAAAACAGCTTTTTACTCAACTTTAAATTTAGGAGTGACCCAGATCAGCAAAAACCAGGAAACCACCTCTTTGAAGAGTCCCACTGGTAGCTCCTGTGCTGAGCCAAGGTGAGCAGCAGGTATCAGATAAGCCCATGGGGCAGGTGAAGGATGAGTTTCCACTATGTAAGAGACACTGGTGGGTTATCAGTTTACAATGAAGGTGAAGGAAAACATGTCTTATTAATTATTCCCTTGATATGGGGAGGGGTTGGAGGTTCAGGTGAGAGGACAAGAGACCCAGGGCAGCACAATGTGTGTGTGGCAGAGCCAACATGAGCAGGACCCCGAGCTGGTGCAGGGGTGGGGCTGTGCTGGTCCCAGCTCTGTTATGGACACATGTGGTTACATGCTGCCCAGGGAGTGTGTTCTCTTTGTATGGAGCTTGAAGATAGAGACAAAACTACTATTTCAGGACAATTATCTATTATTAATGTCACTAAGTTCCAGTAAATCCATCCTCTTTGTGTGAGGCACCGTGCCAGGAGCAATGGTGTCCCAGCTGCTGGCTCCCCAGCCAGGTGCAGTCACGGGGAAGTGAGGAAATTTCTCAAGAAAACATGAATTTCAGCTGATAAGCCCATGTTTTGTGTTCCTTTCTCCCATTTCCTGTAACCCCAGAAATACAGATTAGCATAAACCAAGCTGACACCTCTTCTGGGCAGAGACCCTGGGTTGAAGCTCAGTGTTACCAAACTGTCATTGCAGGGAGGCACCAGACATCATCACCCTCTGAACAAAGGGTTAGAGATCAGCTGGATCCCCACAGCCTCAATGGATCCAGTGACAGCCAGTGGATCCTGAAGAGTCCACTCCTCCATACCAGGGCTTTACCTGCTGTCCCTTTCCTCCTGGTCTGTGTCCATGAAGTTTGGGTCACTCTGGCCCTTCACGTGCCCCACTCCCCATTTTGCTGACAAACATCAGAGAGGAGCTGTTCTCCTTCCCCCTGTGCCCCCCACGTGGAATAACTGGAGCAGACACAGAAGGAGCAGGAGGAGCAGAGACTGTTTCATTTTGTGTCCCTGGTGCAACATCCCCTCCGAGAGCCACCAGTTCAGTGTGCAGCTCTGGTATTTGCCTGGGTGCTGGGAATAACCAGCACTGGGAATGCCAGGTGGCTGGAATAATTGCTTCCAAGCATGCAAAGGGTGGAAGGCACAGCCACAGACACAGCTGGAAACTCGGTGAAAGTAAGTGCTCAAGAGACCTGAGCAGAACCAAGAGCCTGACTTGAGTGCCTGGCAAGGTTTTGGAGCAGATCATCCTAAGTGCAATCACACAGCACCTACAGGATGGACAAGGGATCAGACCCAGCCAGCATGGGTTTAGGAAGGGCAGGTCCTGTCTGACCAACCTGATCTCCTTCTATGATCAGGTGACCCACCTGGTGGATGAGGGGCAGGCTGTGTTTGTGTCCATCTGGACTTCAGCAAAGCCTTGGACACCATCTCCCACAGCACAGTCCTGGAAAAGCTGCAGCCCAGGGCTTGGCCAGGGGCACTCTGTGCTGGGTTAGGAACTGGCTGGAGGGCCCAGAGAGTGCTGGGGAATGGGGCTGCATCCAGCTGGTGTCCAGTGGTGTCCCCAGGGATCAGTGTTGGACCCAGTTCTGTTTAATGTCTTTACTGATGATTTAGATGAGGGGATTGAGTCCACCATTACCAAATTTGCTGATGACACCAAGCTGGGGGGAGTGTTGATCAGCTGGAAGGCAGGAGGGCTCTGCAGAGGGATCTGGACAGACTGGAGA
>VYXB01010319.1:233286-278344 GCA_013397135.1 Pachyramphus minor
CCCTCAGCTCAGGAAGGACATGGAGGGGCTGGAGCAGGTGCAGAGAAGAGCAGCGAGGCTGGGGAAGGGATTTAACACAAGCCCTACAAGGAGAGGCTGAGGGAGCTGGGGTTGTTGAGCCTGGAGAAGGGGAGAAGAGGAGGCTCAGGGGAGACCTCATCACTCTCTACAGCTCCCTGACAGCAGGGTGCAGCCAGGGGGGGTTGGTCTCTTCTCCCAGGCAGCTACCAGTAAGACAAGAGAGCATGGTCTTAACCTCTACCAGGAGAGATTTAGATTAGATATTAGGAAGAAATTCTTTCCAGAAAGGGTAATCAGCCATTGGAATGGGCTGCCCAGGGAAGTGGTGGATTCTCTGTCCCTGGAGGTTTTTAAGATGAGACTGGATGTGCCACAGTCTAGTAACCATGGTGGTAGTGGACCAAGGGTTGGACTTGATGATCTCAGAGGTCCCTTCCAACCTGGCTGCTTCTATGATTCTGTGATTCTATGATTCTATGATCCTATGACTCTATGATTCTATGACCCTATGATTTGTGGCCTGAGACGTGCGGGGACAGCAGGATTGTCACACCGCATCCATCACATCAGCTCGTGCTGCTCTTTCACTGTCTCTCTGCCCTAGTGATCCCACCACACTCAGTCCTGGTTCAGAGACTAGAGCAGCTGCAGGGTAGGCTTTGGGGCTGAGAGATGCCCTCTTCCCTTTGGATTGCTTCCAAAGCAGTGAAGTCCCATGCCGGGCATCTGGAGACCCTCATTCCTTTGTGTTTGTTTTCTCTCTCTGCTTCTTCTCTGACCTCTTTTTGTTTTCTTTGCACCTCTTGCTGGTTTCCCAGACCCATGACAGGAGAGATCAAACAGCTGGGTGCTCTGGGCTTGTCTCCTGAGGGTTGGGAAAACTGAGTTAGGCAGAGGAGGGAAGGTGGTGCCTGTCAGTGTAAGGCACCAAACCTCTCTGCAGATGCTGTCACTGAGCAGCAAAGCAGTGCTCACTCCCTGGAGCTTAATCTTCTGACCTCAGCCCTGTGTCACTGCAGCCCCAGGAGTAATTCTTGATGTTTACATGGGTCAGTAGCTAGACAAGGACTTGACTTGGATTTTCCCAGCAGGTCACACAGTTATTTGCTAATCAGCAGTAGCATAAACACTGCCAGGCTCCTCATGGGTCACTTGCTGGGGACAGGCTAAACAAACCAGATGAAAAGCAGCATGGGTGAGTGGATGGCATTGGAAACAACTGTTCTGGAGTCCTGAGCCTGTGTCTGGAGGGGTTTCAGGGCTTGTGAAATGGAGAGGGAGGTAGCTGGGATCTCAGCCTGAGTCCTACCCAGGGCAGCAGGGAGCACATGGGATGGACCCCGTGTGAGCACATGAGCTTGAACTCACCAGGGATGGGGAGAACCCCTCAGGCTCAGTGTCAGGCAGTGCTCCAGGGGGGTGGGTGACACCTTCATTTCAGCAACTGCCCCCTGTCACCTTTGTCTGTTTACCTGGAGATATGAACTATCCCTTGAAATCCCCCCTCAGCTGCCCTCGCAGAGAAGTGAACTGCACACAGCAACAGCACAGAGGGGACCTGAGCTCCCAGCTGGCAGCTGCAGAAGGTGATGTTTGTGGTTCTTGAGGTATCACTCCCTTCCACCCTCAGGCATGGCACAGGTAAATACAGGGGTGAGCCTGGCACAGAGTCACTGAGCTCTGCAAAGACTCTGACAGCTGCTGGGATGGGGTGGCCTGACCATTACTGGCATAAGATTGAGGGCACAGCCTGGGCCAGGAGGGTGTAAGATTTCTTGTTAAAGCACCTGGAGAGGTGAGATACCAGCAGAGTCTGTGTTCTCCAGAACCACATGAGCAAGAATTTTACAAAATCAAAGTTTTAAACTGTTCTCACTTACAAATCAGCAAATGACAGAACCACAGAATATCCTGAGCTGGAAGGACCCTCAAGGATCTTCCAGTCTAACTCCAGGTCCTGCACAGGCATCCCAACAATCCCACCCTGTCCCTCAGAGCGTTGTCCAAACCCTCCTGGAGCTCTGGCAGCCTTGGGGCTGTGCCCACTGCCCTGGGGAGCCTGGGCAGTGCCAACCACCCTCTGGGGGAAGAACCTTTTCCTAAGGTTCTTCCTAACCTGACCCTCCCCTGGCACAACTCCTGTCTTTGGTCAAAGAGAGCATAGATCAGTGCTGGAGGGATCAACAGCCATCAGCAGGTTCTTAGAGGGTTTCTGGCTTGTCCTTGCTCCCTCTCTTGCCACACCAGGGCAGGGGCAAAGAGGGGAGAAGGGAGGAGAGAAGGTAGGGAGAGGATTTCTTGCAGGGGGAGGTAGCAGGGAACAGCTATTGTCACTTCAGTGTGACTTGCTGGGTAGAGCTGGAAGAGAGATATGTGGTCCTGCCCCGAACAAGGAGGGGGGAGAGCATCAGTGCAAGGCCCCACGGTGCCAGACTTTCCCATGGGCATCCTGCTCTTACCAGGGACACCCTGCTCACCCAGGAGCTCAGTCCTTGGGACTGTCCCACAAGTTGGGGCAGGACAAGGAGGAATTTACCTTCCCATCACCAGTCCCCACTGTGAGCCAGAGAGGAAGGAGTTCAGGGTTCAAAAGTCCAGAGAGAAAGGGAGTGAAAATGAAGAACCAATGAAGAAAGGTCTCTCTGGTGAAGGGCTCCTGCCTGGACCCTGTAACTTTTGCCAGCACCTGGCCTGTGTTTCTTACCAACAGGCAACCAGCCAACCTGTCTAGGAAGAAAACCTGCTTCTGATTTCCAGAGCAAGCACCTTGGATTTGGAAAAGTCACAGGGATGCTGCCAGCCTGCCAGGAAGTCATTTGCATGGAGATGCTGTGGCTGCGAGCCTGGAGTGAACCTCTGCAGGAACCAACTGCCCTCCTTGACCAAGAGCTGTGCGGTAAGGACAACACAGCCAAACTGGGCATGGGACGTGCTGAAGGGTTGATGTGTTTCTACAGGAACAGGGGTTACACAGGACCTGTCTGGGGCCACAAGGTGACCCACTTTACCAGCACCTGCAACACTGGGAGGAGGGGATGGGGTGTGTGCACGTGTGTGTGTGAGAGGGGCACAGAGAGGGAACAGGCCACCCTGTGGTGATTGATCTGGGTGGTATCAGCATTCAGTTCCTTTTCCCCCATAAAGCAGCATTGTGCTGCACTTGCCTAGGGGTTGTCACCTCCTGGTTAAATGCCCTTCTGAATGGGACTGCTGGGAGTGCCTGTCTGTGAAGAACTCAGCCCTCACCAACACAGATCTGGGAGCCACTGCATCTCAAAGTGTGACATGGGAACCAACAGATTTGGTCAAAGCTGTGTCCAGTGACTGAGCAGTTCTGCTCTCCACTGTGCTCCAGAGGAGCCAGGAAGGATTTCATGGTGGTGGGTTATGAAATAATCGAATCCCAGGATGATTTGGGTTGGAAGGGACATTAAAGTTCATTTTGTTCCACTCCCTGCCAAAGGCAGGGACACTTTCCACTGGACCAAGTTGCTCAAAGCCCCGTCCAACCTGGCCTTGAACACTTCCAGGGATGGGGCAGCCACAGCTTCTCTGGGCAATAACCCCTGTAAGAAAGGATTTCCTCTCTTCTTCTCTCTGCAAGCTGCTTCATACCTTCATACCCAGGGATTTAGGCTTATGTTTGTATATTGCTGTCCAATAAAATTATGAAATGTTCAGGACATGTAACATCTTGATTTGAGCTTTATCTTCCTGGAGAAGTCCTGTGCTGGTGTGGTGGATGCTGATGGATCTTTTTGCTCTCTTCCATGCTGATCCTCTCTGGCCTGTCCTGGTTTTGCTGCATTCCTTGACCACTGTTGTACTCTGTAGTTCAGTGTTTCACCACTGAGAGCAAACACAGAAGCAAAACGCTCCTTAAGTTCAGATTTCTGGAGATGATCCCTAAGAACTTTCCCAGAATATCTGTGATATGAAAGAATCAGGGATCAATGAGAATGCTGCAGTGAAAGAGGCTGTGTCAAACACAGCCTGTGAGCTCTGACACAGCTGGAGTGAGGTGGGAAAGCAGTCCCAGGTACACACACTGCTGGTTACCCTTGTGACTGGCTGCAATGGGGACTTAAACTCACATCAGCTCTACCTCTCAGTCAATCTGCCAGTGTGGGGCTGGGGAAGTGGCAATGTTGTCCTGCCACGAATCTGGGGGTGAAAAGCCTCTTCAGTCAAGCAAGTACTGAAGGGCAGAGAGCACTGAGAACCCTGCACCAGCCCAGAGCTGTCCTGTGCCGAGGGCCAGCCCGCTCCCTGCCCTCCTGCCAGGACCTGCAATCTGCAGCACACACAGACCTCGGCTTTCCAGGCTGCATCTACAAGGGCAGCACTGACCTAATTAGTCTCTGAAACAAACGGGAAAGACTTGCCGCCGTATGTTACAGGACAAAACGCTCTCCCTCTCCTTTCGCTCTCCTGGCCCCGGGGATTCATCCCAGGCAGGTGCATCTCTGATTGCAGCAGGTTTTGAATCCTCTCCCTCTCCTCACGGGGATGCCACATGCTGTCTTCTGACCTCGTTAGCTTCTCCTCCTGTTCCATTTCCCCGCTCCGCACTCCCGGCCCCACCGATGTGCTAATTACCGCAAAGCAATCTGCAGGAATGATCCTGGGGCTGGGTGAGGGAGGGAGAGGAGGGAGGGATGCTCTCAGAGAGCCATGGGGGATGGAGCAACTGGGTGAGCAGGGAGCTCAGTTTAGCAACGCTGGTGTTGAGCTCACCCCAGGCTCTTCCCCTGCACGGGCAGTGCCAAGTGTGACACCCGGGTGTGTGAGAGACAAGTGCTGCCACACAGGGGGGCTGCAGAGCAGGCTGTGCTGCCTAAGCACAGGGGTCAGCTCTGGGGTCACACATCACCACTGTGGCTTGTGTGGTCATTGGACATGAGCTCCATCCAAGAGCATTGATGTGCTGTGCAGGATGAACCTCCAAGGCTGACCTTCACTGATTATCCATCCTCACTCAGCTCCAAATTCCCCTTGGACCAACTCCTGCAGGGAGACAAGGCAGGGCTACACGTCTGTCCGTGGGCAGGCTGGTGCCAGGTCCCTCAGCCCATACCCTGGGCAGGGCAGACACGAGCTGGCTCTGTAGGAGAGCTGTGGAGCCATGGTCTGTGCACTGCTGCTCCCACATCGTGTCTGAGGGAAAGGAGAGGTGTTCACTCCAGGACTGCATCCCTCCAAATGCAGTTAATGGGCTTCCAGTCTTTCCCAGGCAGAGCTGGCGTGTTCTCGGAGCACGGGCAGAGATCCATCAGAGGGTCGTTCCTCCAGCACTGGTTGAAAATGAGGAAACTGTAGGGGGCTGGAGTTTGGGTTAATTTTGTCCAGATGGAATGACAAGATTTTCTTCTTCTTTCCTAATCAATGAGAGACAGTTCAAAATGGAGAGAGGAAAAACAACAATTAAGGAAAAAACCAGATCCTGATGCCCTTTGCCTTGCCACAAGTCTAAATCTGTTATGGCTGGTGGGATTGTATTTATATTGAGCCAGTATGAGTGAAATTAATGTCAGCTTCACTAAACGAAAGCAAGACAAAGAAAGAGAAAAGCCATTCCCTCTGACTGTTCTGAGGGGTGATGGAGGGAGAGGGACAGGAGGTAATTCTCAGGAAGGACATCCTCTGTGAAGTCTGTGGGAGCGAGGGAAGACATAAGGTGCCACCTCACCAAGTGCAAGGCCTTGCTGCCATAAGGATGGTGCCCTTGGGGTCTGAGCACTCCTGCACAGTTCCATGACTTGTGTGATCCCAGCTGATGCTTCTCTCTTTTTTCTGATTTCAGGACCCAGATCAGCAAGGAATCAAGTACATGAAGAGCAACCACAGGGCTCAGCCAGGGTCTCACATTTTCCTTGGATTTAATATTTGTGTCATGTTTTGACTGTAGGAGCTCCTGGATTAACCCAGCCCCAGTTCTTCTCTGAATTCATCTGAGTGTGCATTTTGCTGGGTGGGGGCTGTGTCTGCCCTTTGGGGCTGACCCACCTTTTGGTACTGTTTGAAGGAAGTGCTCTCTGCTGCCATTCTCTACCCTTGTCTTTCAAAACTTTACATTGTTCTTTTCTTCTCTTCTCTTTCTGCTTCTATTTTAATTACTTGGTTAACGGACTCCCCACCAGCCTCTAGCCTTCTTAGACCTTTTTGCATATCACATGCTATATGAAAAGCAAAGGTTGCTCTATCTGCCTGCATGCACTCACATTCACTTCTCACCTCATTTATTTTGGATCTTGTTTTCTCTCCTCTAGCTTCAGAACTGTGGGCCACATCCACTGGTGGTAGAGCCAAGCCTCATCCACTGGTGCACAGTTGCTGGAAGCCTGGCACAGTGCACTGGTTCTCTGGCTTTGCTCTTCTTGCATCTTTTCTATTCTGCAAAATAATCTATGATTCATGTCAAGGTGCTTGCCTGGGATCTGAGCCTCAGACTACAGGCAGCAATTCACAGTGGAGGGTTAAAAGGGCTTAAAGGACTGTTACACTCTGGACACTTCTTGCTCCTCCCAAGAGCCATTCTGCTGCATCTTCCCCCAGTGACCTACTCAGAGGTCACTGAGGATGCTGAGTCTCTTCATCATGGTATTTTGTGCCTGTTCTTACCTGTATCAGCACACAAACACAACAAGGAAATACTACAGGTTGTAGCACTGGAGTAGTGCAGGGGCCAAACCACACATCACATCTCTCTGGTGAGGTGTCATCATAAAGAAAAGTCTTCCTGAATCAGTAACAATATCCTTCTGTGCTTGCAGGGTGGGGGAATCATCCCTGGGGCTGTGGATCCCCCAGGTGGGACATGTTCCCCTCTGTGCTGTGCAAGCTGCTTCCAGGCTGAGCCCTGGCCCAGGGCACAGGCAGTGCTGCCTTTTGATCCTGCTGGGATTGCTCCTGTGCTCCTGGCAGGGCTGCTGCACTCAGTGTAGCAGTGTTTTCCTCTCTAAACCTACAAGACACTCCTAGGAGCAGTGTCCAAGATGCTTCCAAGTGGACATAGTGGACACTTTTCCTGCATAGAGGACACTTTTCCTGGACACAAGTTCAAGCTGTTCAAAAAGCCTTGAAGAAGCTGTGTCTGCAGAGCAGGGTGCTGGGAAAGTGAGCTGGGGGCAGATCTGCAGGTGCAGCAGTGGAAATGCTGCACAGCTATTCACACCTTGGAGGACACCTCCATGTCCTTGCCAGACGGCATCTTTGTCTCTGAGCTGTGTCCTCTTCACCTCTCTCCTCCTGGTCACAGGGACTCTCCTGCCACTGCAGCAGGAGATGGGTTTGCTCCTTACTTGAGGAGTCTGACCAGGTAGTCAGTGCCTCTGGTAGCCTTTGGTCCTTCCTCCAGAGGCTGGAGGTGCTGAGAAGGACATAGAGGCAGGGCTGTGAGCCTGAACCAGCCCCAGTGTTCAGTTGCTTCACAGGGGAGCCCAGGACACATCAGGACTCCTGGGATTGTTGCTGACTTGGAACTGTCTCAGCAGCACTGGCTCCATGTTCATCTCAGACCTTGATGGTTGAAGAAACCCATTAACCCTTTCAGGCTGAAAGTGTCAGAGCTCCTGTGGGTCTGATTTCCATGGCCACCATGATGATCTGAGGCCCTGTGGGGCTGTGGCTGCTCAACTCTGGGCCAGCTCTGCCACCCAAAGCTGCAGGCAAGGTCCATGAGGACCCACAGCCAGTGGTGCTGGTGCTGAGCAGAGCTGACCAGGGAGAACCAGGCCCAGCTCCAAGATGTCCCTTCAGCCTGCCTCACCCTGCCAAAGCATGGCCAGGTAAAAACAGCTTCTGGAGGGGGCACTGAGTGCAAAACTCACTTAGGTGGAAGGTGTAGAGATGTCTCACTTTCTCATGGTGCTTGAGGAGGATGTGCTGCTGCAACATTGATATTTTTGGCACGAAAAAGACTTTATCTTCTTTCCTCCCTGCTCATAATGACTCATCTCTGAAGTTCACCCTGTGCTGTTCCTTTGTGGGGCTTAGACCTGCCCTGGCAGAGGAAGGGGAATGTGAGAGCTGCCCAGTGTGGTTTTTGTGCCCTCCACTCTAGGATAGCAGCACAGAGTGGGGTTGCACCACTGTCCCTCAGCAGCAGTCCATCCCACAGCAGGGATAGTGCCTGTCTCTCTCCTCACAGGCTCTAGAAAGGACCCAAACTCCAAACATGATGACTTGTTAGGTGGGACAAATACCACCAACACCTTAGCTTTGCTCCCACCAAAATGTTTATCTAATAGGCAGCTCTGGAGTTGTTTCATAGACATTTTGGTATTTGGATACACACAAATGGGAGGTGACTCAGCTCTTCCTCTCCAGTCTGCTTGCAAAGGGCACATCTACAGTGTGATCAAATACTACATTGATAAGTTGATGATAAACCCTCCAGGCCTCTGCAGGACATGATGCTCCTAAATGGTTCTGAAGCATGTCCACAGGTCAGAGTGAGGGCAGGAGGCTTGTGAACGGGCATCTGACTCAGGGAGCTATCAAAGCCGGGTGGCAGATCCCTTCAGGGGGGCACTGGCACACTCTACTATGTAAAGATCCACATGGAGATGCCCTGTGTTACCCAGCATGTCCTGTTGCAGAAAGCCAGCATGTCAGTGGGCTTGTTTGAGGAGACCTGGAGAGCTGTGACAAACAGCAATGAACCCTTGCATTTGCCCCCTCGGAAGGGCACAGTCAGCTGTGCTGGTATGTCAGAGCCAGCAGCCTCTGCAGGTGCTTGTCATGGGTTGGACTTGGCACCCAGCCAAATGCTCAAACCCACAGCGAAGCCCTTCCCCCCTCCTTTACCTTCCCAGGGCAAGGAATAAAAACTGCAGGACCCAAGACCAACTGAATTATATAAAGAATATATGTATCTTTACATATATCACAATTATATACAATTAATATACTATATACACAGCTAAGGGGGCTTACCCACCCCAAAGAGAGAGGGTAAGGGAAAGGGAAAGGGAAAAAGGGAAAAAAGGGACAAACAAAAGGAAAAGCAAAAGAAATATACACTCTCAAAACCCACAAAGAAGTATTAACCAACTGAAATCTCATCACTTTCCTTGAGGTGCCCGCCGGCACTCTCTGCCTCCCAAGGCCCACAGGGCCGCACCAGGCCTCGCTCCTCCACACGGGCAGAGCCGACAGCACAGAACCTGCACCTTCAGATCCACCAGAAGGGAAGAGAGCGAAGGCTTCTCCCTCCTTCTTATTTATACCCTGGGTTACATAAAAATCGTATGGAATACTGGGAGCATGATCACTTCCTTGGTTACAACCTGGTTACCAGGAAAAGGACCTGTGCCAAACCACCACAGTTCTGTAGGACCCTTCTGTTTAAGGGCTTCAGGTGCAAACCACTGATGCTGATCCCTGGGAAGATCTCCAGCCCTTCTTGGAGGTCTGAATGTGTCCACAGGACACAGATATAGGACAGAGAGGCAAGGCCAAGGCACAGGAGGTGTGTGAGCCCTTGTGAGTCTGCAGAATGTGCTGACTGCAGTGCCAGGTGCCCCCAGGCAGAGCTCAGCCCACAAATGTCAGAGCTCTGTGGGCTTCATGGCCTCCACTGCTCCCCAGGGCTGCTGCAGGCAGATGTGGTCCCAGATCTGGGCACACTGACAACACAGAAACCCTCTGAAAGCCACCCCTGTAGACATCAGCATCCCTCATGGGATGGGCTGATGGATTCTTCACCTGGCCCAGACCCTTCTGCAGCCACAGAGCAAGCCCAAGAAAGTGTTTGCTTCCCCAACAGCCTGACCTTTGTGAAAATACTCCTGTTAATGCCCACACAAACACACAGGGAAACTCTTTGTCCTCTCCCACACTGGCCAAATCGGTCACCCCAGGGTGTGTGCACTGGGTCTGGCTGGGCTGAGTTAATTCTCTGCACTGACAGCTCGGGGGCTGCTGTGTCAGGGCTCACAACACACCAGAGCTCAGCTTTGCTGGGCCAGGCCTGCACAGGGCCAAGCTCTGCTCTGGCCTCATGGGCAGTGCTAGGCTGGGGGGCACAGGGAGCTGGGGGGGCACAGCTGGGACCCCACTACCCAAGGGATGTCCCAGCCCAGAGGGCCCCACACTCAGCACGTGAAGCTGGGGGAAGGAGGAGGAAGGGGGATGGAGGGATGGTGTTTGTTGTCCCCAGTCACTGTCCTGGGGGTGCTGAGCCCCTGCCTGCAGTGGGGAGCAGTGACTGAGAGCCTGCTTGGCTCTGCACCTGCAGCTTTTGTTTCCCCTGGTAAACTGTCTGTATCTCAGCTCACCAGTTCTCACACCTCTCACCCCTTTCAATCAGAAGAAACCCTTCTGATTGTCTCCCTATCCCCCTGGAGGGGTGAGTGGTGGTGGGGCTCAGTTGTCCCCTGGGACAACCCACCACAGAGTGGCTCTTGTGCTCCCTCAACGGGGCCCTGCACATGCTGACCCTCTGTGTGGTGGTTACGGGGTGCTGACAACACCCTGCATTTTTTAGGAACACACAGCTGCATTTAAACACACATTTTTCTCTTGTCTTCCACTTGTAGGTTTTCTTTACAAATATCCTCTTAATTTTCCTTTACTTTCCCAACCAATCTTTTTCAAGGCATTGATAAAAACCTCCATGGTGTTCCTGTGAAGGTGCTGGAGACAGACACTCCCAAACTGGAGTCTGTCAGTGCCTTTTTGTCATTTGTCCCAGACCTGGGACAAACCCACCACCTGTGGGAGGTGGAAAATTAATGACAACTGTGCTGCTGGAAATTGAGGAGACCACAACACTGGTTTTCCCCATCTATTGCAAGATTTCCTTGGACTTCTCTGTCAAACAGGTGGGCTTTAAAAACCCCTGAACGGCAAATTCATGGCAGATCCTTCTATAAACAGACAAAGCAGGAGGATGAACCTTGGTGAGGGAACTTTGGTGAAGGAAAGCAATGGGAACTGAAGGGGGCCAGGTATGTGCTCACGTTTTGAAAAACACCTAGAAGATGCAGAAGCCTTAACTGAAATGTGTCACCCTCAGACCAGATACTCCAGCACAGGGGGGACATTATTTGTCTCTTGGGTTTTGTTGGAAAGGCTCTGGGGCAGCCAGAAGACACCTTGGATGTCTCAGGTGTTTCCTTAAGAAGCATCTGCAGCTTGTTTTCATCAGGTAGGTTTTGGCACCAAGGAGGAGGAGGTGCAGGTAGGGAAGCCCTGGTGCTGCTCCCAACAAGGTTCCCCACAGCTCAGGGGCTTTCAGCAGGTTTAGGGAAATTAAAGTCTGTGTGTCTGACACAGAGGGAGTAGAACTTTGTGCTCAGCAATGTATTGATTACTTTTTCCATTGCGAAAATGATGGTTTTACTATAAAAGCTATAATTTTACTTGTAACCAATGATTCCTCAAACCATGGAAATATCAAAACATTTGAAATTGTTATTCCATAGTTGAAAGAAAAAATGACCCATCATCTGCTGATTATTTTAAAGATGGAAATGGAGGGGTGTAAGGTATGTTGGAAAATTTAGGATGTGAACTACAGGAAAATGTCTTCATCTTAGAAAATAAGACATTTGCAACTGGGGATGTGAACATTGCCATTGGAGAAGCTCTATCCAGTAGTTACTGGAAAATGAGAATGAATATTGGCTTTAGCTCACACAATGCATAGGCACTGCAAAACACAAAACAATTTACCATTTGATTTTGAATGTTTTTTATGCCATTTTTCATCTGCTTTTCTTATTTTCCCAAGCTTTTCAGAATTCCAAAATTTATTTTTACAGATTTGTACTTTCCAAATTTACAGTTAATGTTACAGATTTAATGTCTCAGACTTCAGCACATGGAAATCATAGAATCACAGAATCAAAGCATATGCTGAGTTGGAAAGGTCCCATCAGGGTCATCCAGTCCAACTCCTGGCCCTGCACAGGACACCCCAACAGTCACAAATGTGCCTGACAGTATTGCCCAAGCTTGTCCAGCATTGTCCAACATTGTCCAAATGTCCACAGCCATGCCTAGCTATTTTTTTTTTAAAAGGTTTTAAATTAGTTTCTCACTATTACATTGCTCTGTATTCACCAAGTCTTGCCCAAGTCATCTCCTTGCTATTTTAAAGGGTAACACAGATGAGGATGATGGGGTTTGGTTTTCGGGGAGCAACATAGTTTTCTGTGTATGATCCACTTCAAACTCCTGGTCTTCCCTTTTCACACAGGGACCCTCTTGTGTCCGTCCTTATCTCAAGGAGGGGGGCAAATGACACTCCCCTGTCAGGAAGTCAAACCTGCTATGGAGTGATTCAATCAACTCCAAGACACAAATCAGACACAAACCCCCCTGCAGTGTGAGTTTTATGAATTAGCTGAAAAATAAATGTTGTGGAAGGTAACAAACTGACATTAAGATGCATTTATAGGAATACATCAAAGCCTGATATAATTTGATTTTTAGTCAAGTGACAATACACAGTTGAGGGGAAGCCATGTGCTGCTTGAGGGATTTTTGCTCTTCTGCAATATCTTGTGGAGAGAAGAGGCATCACTTTTCCTCCCTGCAATGGTCACTTATTTCCAAGGGACACTGAAAGATTCATGGGTTTTTTGAGCAAATGTTTTACTTCTGATATGTTCCTCACCCAGCAAAGAAACTATCACCTCTGAACAGCTCGGGATTTATTTATAAATGCCAGCTCTGCTCCAGGCACAGAGATGTCAGGACTGGCCCAGAAGGGGAGTTTGTTGCCCAGCCATCCTTTGCAGGTCTCAGAGACTTTCAAGTATACCTGGCTTGTCATTGCTCCATTCTGCCCCTGCTTGGCACCAGGGTTTATCTAAGGAAACACTACATTTTATTCCCACAGCAAGTTGTTGTGTCTGGCAGAGGGAGTCTCTGTCCAAAATACCTGCAGAAATTCCTGCCAAAGCAGCAAAATGCTGCTGGCAAAACTGATCCCATCCCTTAATGGCCTTTGTGGGGTTCGAAGGGTCCTTTGTCAATGGACAAAAATCCTTCTCTTGGGCCCAGAAGAAATGAAAGAAATGGTAGAACTGTGTATCCCAAAGAGTAGATCCTGCTGAATAAAGTCAACATGCTCAATGACTCATTGAACACTTCCAGCCCTTCCAGAGGATCTTATTCCTCCAGCATTTATCCCCAATCTCCCTGATGTGATTTCTCTGACCTTGAGTTACGTTCCTCCTCTATGCAGGTGTGATTTAGAGACGCTGTCTGTGCCCCAGCCCTTTGCACCCAGCCATGGCTGCTCCCCAGCTTGAAGCCCCAATGTGCCTGAGTCCCCTTTGCAGGTGCAAGGAAAGCATCAGTCCTTCAGGTGCCTTTGGAAATGCTTCTCCCAAAGTTTGTGCAGATTGCAACAAGCACTGTCCTGCTGAAGCAGCATGAATTTCACCCACGAGCTGAACAGACAAAGCTGTGGGATGTGAACATCAGGAGGAAGAAGTGTTTAGATAGGCCAGAGGATCAGAGAAAGCAGTGCAGAAACTAATGGGGTTCAAGCCTGCCATCCTCAACACCCACCCCAACTCCAGTCCCCACGGCTCCCATGTAGCAGCCCAGAGTTTTTCTGTAGCCTTTTTTGTAGGTTTTCTATAGCTATAGGTTTGTGGTTTTTTCCTGTGGGTTTTCCATGGTTTTCTTATAGGTTTTTCAGTATTTTCCTCACAACAAGAGAGACATTGAGGGGCTGGAGTGTGTGCAGGGAAGGGAAGGGAGCTGGGAAGGGGCTGGAGCAGCAGGAGCAGCTGAGGGAGCTGGGGGGGCTCAGCCTGGAGAAAAGGAGGCTCAGGGGGGACCTTCTGGCTCTGCAACTCCCTTGACANAGTGGTGAACATGGTGGGGGTGCTGGGCTGATGGTTGGACTCCATGATCTGAAAGGTCTTTGCCAACCTTAACAGTTCTGTAATTCCATGATTCTACAGAAGTTAGTACAGGATGCACATTCCCTTGGGGATGTCTGGGTTACATGGGGACGTCTCATCATGGAGCTGGTGCTGCCACTGCTGCTGGTCAGAAGCACTGAGTGGTTAATCAGCAACAACCCATCACGGGAGGACACGGAGCTGGAGCAGCCAGTGACATCTCTGATAAAAATCCTCAGAATGAAATAATGCACCAGGCTGACAGGAATGGTCCACACCTTCTCTCCTGGGCAGGTGAGACTCGGCAGGAACTCACAGCCTTTGTCCCTGTGAAGCACCCAGGCCGTGGCTGTGCCCCTTCCCTCCTGCCCTGGGCTCGGTGCCCCACAGCCCACTGGGCTCTCCGGATACTCCACTGGGGCTGTGTGTGTGTCCTCCCCCAGAGCTGGCACCGGGTTCAAATGCTGCAGCTGGGAGGTTAATCAGCAATTGCAGAGGGAATACTCAGGGAAAAACCCATGTCCCTTCCAATTATGTTTGCAATGAGTGCAGGGCTGTAACACTCAATTATTCCCAGCAATCAAATTAAATTTATGCTCATCACTGAAGAGTCTGATCACCAGTGTGTTATCACTGAGGGGTGGTGAGTGATTTCTTACGTGTGCTTTACCCTCAGTCCATTTTTGGGGATGTCAATTGTGTGCTTTTTAAAGTCATTTTTGCCACAGGATTTGGAAAATACCACTAGTCTGATGTATTGTGCAAATGGCTTCGTGTACAACATGACTTGTGGTCTAGAGGAGAAAATCAAAGCACTGCAGCCTGTTTCCTCCTTTTAAAGACAAACCCAGCAACCTCAAGTAAGCAGGAAGGTCTGAGAGAGCTGCAGCGTGGGGATGGCACCTCAAGGACCCCCAGGAGCTCAGAGGCAGCTCTTTTTGTGATGCACCATATGTGGTCAGGTCTGAGATGCCACTACCTCCTGGTGCCTGAGCTGGGAAAAATGTTGCATTGGAACTTTCAGAAAGTGAGTACAGACTTGGCAACACAAATTAGCTGTGGGTTTGTCTTATTTTTGCCATGTTTGTATTTAAAAAATTTTAAGCTCAATGTCCCAAGGAGATGATTTCATGCAGAGGTGGTGTATGTCTGCCTCTTCGGATCATGTTGCATAGAGAATTCAAGGTCCAAAATATATCATTTCATGAAACTGAGTTTCTGTAAGAGGCAAGTACCCACCAGTGTTCCTCCAGTAAAGGTTAGAGATTAAACAGTCTTTCATTAAGACTTTAAATTACTGAAACAACAGTTAATTATCCATTTCCTACTGTTTTCAGTAGGAAAAATCATCCAGAATTTGCAAAATGGCCATTACTTATGGGAAACACCAATTTAACCATCAGCCACTGCACTGTAGGACAAAAGAGTTGGAGATGGTAAGTCAGTACCTGCCAGGAGCTTATGGAAACACCTTCTCTTGGTGAAGAAGGAGGTGAGTTCTATTTAAGTTCACCAGTGCCTGGAGGGCACCGAGCCATGGAGGAGCAGCTGATCTCCTGGGCTGCTGTTGGGAGGGACATGGGCTGCAGGGATTGGCCTGAAGAAGTTGTGGGATCAGCTGCGTAGAGTTCAGCAAGAACCACAGATCCTTGGAGCAGAGTGTCCCTGGCACAGGTGCAGGGTGGGAACTCAGATTCCTGGGGAGCAGCTCTGCCCAGAAGGATCTGTGGATTCTGGCCAACCACAGACTGGGCTGCAGGAGCCAGCATGGAGCCAGCAAGGCAGGAGAAGATTATCTTCCTCTCTAGACCTTGTGAGACCCTATCTGGACTGTGTGACCGTATCAGGGTCCTCCTGTGCAAGGCAGATATTGATGAAAGGGAGGGAGTCCACAGCGTGGGAGCCACTAAAATAAAAGAGCAGAAGACAACAGGCACAGATTGTAACTGAGGAAATCCCATGGGGACATAAGGGGAACATTCATCTCCACAAGAGGGGCTGAGCCCAGAGAGGATGGAGCCTCCATCCTTGGGGATTTCAAAACTTGACTGGACAAGACCTTCGGCAACCTGCTCCAGCTTTGAAGCCAGCCCTGCCTGGAGCAGAAGATAGGACTAGATAACTGCTGAAGGTCCCAGCAGCCTAAGTGTTTGATGGTTGGTTTTACATTCAACCCAAGGTCCTCTCAGTCATGAGATTTGGCCACAAATCCATCTCATTGGACACCCAGTCTCCAAGGACATTTAATGTACCTCCATAGATTGGTGCAGTTGGCAGAGGATGAAATGTGAGACCCATCCCCTGAGACCTTCTGACACTGGTGCTCAGGGTGCTCTGGGGCAGCAGCCACCTTCCACGGGGAGGGTCTGGGCTCTGGCTGATCCTGTGTGCCAGGGACTGTCTGTCCCAGTGGCACCACAGACAGTTTGGAGTGAGGAATGGTGATGGATTCCATGACCCAAGCCCCCCCCAGCCTGGGGGCAGGCAGGTATTGCACTGCCTGTGCAGCACCCAGGGCACTGCAGTGCCAGCTGAGGGACCAGCCCAGACCTGCAACATATCAGTAATTATCATTAGCAAATCTTCATCATTCACCATCATCAATCTATTGCTCATGGGAAAGTCTTGTTCTCTGTTGAGGCCGGGGAGAGGGGTAAGCCCAGGCTTTATGGAACTTGTACAAAGCCTCCCTAGAGCACGAGAAAACTGCAACAGCTGAGCTCAGCTCTGCTCTGTTTTATCCTCATTTGATGGGACACCCAGGGCCTCACATGTCAGTGTGACCCAAACAGCAACTGCAAGTGGATCTGGATGTGCCAAACTCTCATGTTTCCTCAGTGACACAGGATTTAAGTGGTTTCAACCATTGCCTTACAGGGGACCATGAACTTTCTGCAGTCAATGCTGCAGGGCTGTTTCAGCAGAGACAATGCCAATATTGGCAGTGCAACTGCCTGGTTTGGGGGCAGCATAACTGGGAGATAAATGGACAGGAGCATCTCTGCACTTAAACATTGCTGTTATTGCTGTTGTTTGACTAGAAAAGATTATCTTCTCTGCATCTGGACTAGTCTAATGCTGGTCTGATCCTGTCTAAACACACCCATAATCTCATAAGGAAAAATGAAAGAAACTCAAATAGGTTTTCAAAGGTGACTTGAGCAAAATTGAAAACAAGAAGAGGGAAGCAGGCCAGGATCTTGGCTTGGACTTCTTTTTAATGTATTTTTTTTTCTGTTCATACAAAGTGGTTATGTTCACACACAGCTAATATCTATTAGATCACGTAGGATGCAGAGGAAAAAAATCTTAAAATTAGAGCTGAAATTCTGTCTCACCTGGGAGACTGGGACAAAACTTGATGCAAAGTCCTGGCCTGTCATATCTGGCAGAATGGTAGGACTGGACTGAGACCTGAGCTAGAGCTTGGCTGACTGCGGGGCTTGCAGGGCTGGGAACAGAGTGCATGACCCTCCCTCCTCTGCCTTCTTTACTGTCAAACAGAAAAGCTCTAAACAGCCACAAGTTTTTCCGAAATCTGCCGACTTCTGAAATGTTTCTGCCCACCTTCTTCCTTGTAACTGGAAGAGCCCAGCTGCCTCATCACTGACCTGGGTGTGGAGAAGAGTGTGTTTGTGGCAGAAGAGCCAAGAGCCTGTTCATTTTGTGAGGAATGGTTGTGCAGTGGATTCTTCTAAGTACTAAGAAGAGATGAAATAAAAGCTAAGAGATGGTCAAAATATGACAGCAGATTCTTCCAAAGTTAGGAAATATTATGAGTATCCTTGATCTTCCATCCAAACCAGAAACAGAATGGGAAAGGATGTTTTTCATGGAAGTTCACTTTCCTGGACAATCTGGTTTCATGTAAGAAACAAGTCCTTCTGGTACCCAGTCCCCTGAGCAGCAGTGGGGCTGGGGAGCAGAATGAATCCCCCACAGTCCAAAGGGAAATTGTCAGTGACCTGCTGCACCAGTTACACACACACAGGGCTCTGGGGCCAGATGAGACCCAGCCAAGCACTGAGGGAACTGACAGAGGCTCCCTGAGCCACTTTCCCTCATTTATCAGCAGTCCTGACTCATCCTGGATGTCTCACTTGGCTTTACCTTTGCAGATGTGATCCCCATCTACAGGAGGAGATGGAAGGAGGATCTGGAGGAATCTTCTCTGTCCCTAGAACTCCCTGAAAGGAGGTTGTAGCCAGATGGGGGTTGATCTCTTCTCCCAGCCTCAAGTTGCACCAGGGGAGGTTTAGATTGGATATTAATGAAAATATCTTCATGGAAAGGGTGGTCAATCCCTGGCACAGCTGCCCAGGGCAGTGGCAGAGTCACCATCCCCACAGGGACTTTGAAGATGTGTAGATGTGTAACTTGGGGACATGGCTGACTGGGACTTGGAAATCTTAGGTTTACAGTTGGACTCAGTGATCTTAAAGGTCTTTTCCAACCTAAATGATTCAATGAAGTCCACATGGTCTGGAGAGGTTTCATATGAAGTGGGTCAGAATATTGATGAAGCCAAGCCAGGGCAAAATCTCCTTTCCAGGGCAGACAGAGCCATTTGGCTGGATCAGCGTGGCACAGTGCACTTCAGCTATGCCAGCAGGTCTGTACAAGAAGGAGAATTCTTTCTTCAGAACAGGTTTCTACCTGGATAGGCTGGACCAAATTCTGGCTAAAAGGTACCATGATCATTTCCTGGCATGTCCCTGTTGGCCTTTTGCTGTTGCAATAATTTAAACAGATACATACACATGTGATCATAATTTACTGAGGGGTTTATCAAAACTAAATTCAGTGCTTGTTGAATGCTACCAACAAAAGTGCTGTGATACTGAAGAAGTGAATTTTATGGAAGCTGGACAAGCAGCTGTATTTACACAAAAAAATAGAAATGTTGTGCTGTTGAAGAAAATGCTGAAAAGCCCCAGAACAGAGTCCTGTTGTGCTGGGTGTTGCACAGACTTGTGAGGGAGGAACTCCTGCCTGGGGACTTCTTGGTGAAACAGCAAAGAAATGGCCATTTGCCCATGACCACAGAGACAGACTGAGCAGCATCTATACCTGAGTAGGGGTGTAGAGGACAGATCAGTGTCCTGCTTGTGCCATTGATCATGAAATCATAGAATATCCTGAGTTGGAAGGGATCCACAGGAATCATCGAAGTCCCTACATGGGACACTCCAACAGTCCCACCACGTGCCTGAGAGCATTGTCCAAATGCTTCTCGAGCTCTGGCAGTCAAAATTAAAATGTGCTATAGCTTTGGGTTGTTAAAACAGTGGAAAACAAACTCATGGTCAGTACCACCATTGGCTGCAGTGGGAATCAGAGTCTCACTGGCTGAGCAGGTCTCCCTGGCCTTGTCTTTAATAGTTTGACCAATTCTTCCACATAATGTCACTTGAGATCATTCAGAATGTGTACAGACCTCTTGGCTCTGGACTGAAGGATGGGGATCTGCCTGTGAGTCTGAACCTTCTCTGTGGGTCTGGAAGGAGAGCTGTTCTCCATCCAGCCCTGCCCTGACCTCAGCAGTGCAGGTGGAGGAGCAGGATTCCCATGCAAGCCACCAGGGCTTTGTGTCCCATCCCACTGGTTAGGAGGTCTCCAGTCCAACCTACAGCTTGGAGCAGGAGAGCCCCAGCACTCAGTCAGGCTGGCTTTGACTCTACTGAGCTGAACATAAAACCCCTCCAAGAACAGAGAGCTCCTGCCCCCATTGGATGCCTCCTGTTGCCCATTCCAGTGCTGGGTCACTGCACAGGGAAGAAGTTCTTCCTCATGTCCATCTGGAACTTCCTGGGCACCAGTTCCTGCCCGTTCCTCCTGTGCCATTGCTGGGCCCCCCGAGCAGAGCTGCTCCATCTCTGCCCCCTCCCTGCAGCCCCTGGCACACCCTGGGGAAGTCTGAGATGTCCCCTCTCGGTGTCTGCTCTGGAGGCTGCACAGCCCCAGCTCCCTCAGCCTTTCCTGCTCCCAGAGATGCTCCATCCCTTCGGCATCTCTGCAGCCTGTGCTGGACCTGCTCCAGGAGCTCCATGACCCTTCTGTCCTGAGGAGCCCAGATTTGGATCATTTGGATTTGGGATGCTTTTCACTGTGAGTATCTGGTGTTATCTTATTTCCCTAAGTAAAACTACCCAGTGATTTATTCCAGATATGCAAAATCATTTTTCTTTCCCTGAAATTCTGGGGGGGGTGAATTCAGTATTTGTAGGATGCAGAATTGTTATTTGATTGAGGGTTTTCAACGTGGTGCTTGTGAGTGCAACTTCAGCTCCAGTCAGAGAAAACAAACAGCACTTCCTGCTCCCTCACTAAGCCAACCAAAACACTCAGAATTTTTTTTTCAACTTACGTGTTTTCTCAAGGAAATACATATTCATAGTAATTTGATATTTGAGCTCACATGGGCAAATATATTTGCATAAATACTCAAATGAGAATATTTGCATGAGTAATTAGGACATGTTTGTTTTTCACAAGTGTTTCTTTGGAAGGAAGTGTTTTTCTACCAAATATTCATGAATAAAAGAGGTCACGAATGCAAACCAAATGATTCATGGGGATTAGTCTGCAAGAAGATTTTCCTATGTGTCTGTAATATTTCCACTCACCTCTGGTTGCTGTGTAGCCAGTCATCTGCAAAACCTGATGAGCTCTGACAAGGCCTTTCCAAGTCGGCAGGATCATCTGGAGGACGGATGGAGGCATTACTGCAGGTTCCCTAAAGCACTGAGCTTCTGCCAGTAATTAACAATATAAGAAATAAGAATATTAATTATAGTAAAATAATCCTTGCTCAACATGAGACCCTGAGTCTGGGCTGACACCTGTTCATTGTCCCCAGGACACCATTCCCAGTTAATGCTGCGTGAGCCCCTTAAGTTGGATCCAAAGGACAGGGCTCTGCTGTGTGCCTTACAAACCCAGGGGACTGACAGCAAAGATGCTGCTGAAGTCTTTTATTCTATGTAAGGGATTGCCTTGATACCAGAGCTTCTTGATGTGCTTCTCCCAGTCCATGTAGGAGCACAGCTCAGCCCCCTGGCACATTTCTGTGCTCCTGGAGCCGAGTGTGCGGGGCCATGGGGCTGCTTCCAGGGTGGTCCTGGCATTGAGCACTCTCACCCTCACTGCTGAGGTCTCAAATGCAGTGTCAGGGCCTCAAATGCAGTTTCCAGTGTCAAGGTGCTGATTCTACCCTTTTCCAGACAAAAGAGGTCCTCCCAGAATGATTTTCTTCTTCCTTCAAGGGGATCAGGAGAAGTATAAAAAGATCTTTGGTCATGATTTAACAGTCTCATGAGCCCTCTACCACTGAGGGTTTCTTAGTCATGTAGGTTGGATTTTCAAAGCAGATCAAAGCAGACACTGGCCAGATGTTTGTGGGAACTGTTCCTCAGTCCTTTGGGATCTTTAAAAGCCCAAAGTAAAGCCAGAATTACCACATACTGGTTCACTGGGTTTGACCCCTTAGGAGAGTGTGATATCATCAGCAACTTCCTCCTGAGCTTCTCCCCCAGGAGCCACACTCCACCTCCCATTGCTGCCTCCCCAACTGCTGCAGGAGTTCCTGAGCACAGAGAGAAATCCAGCCTTCAGATGAACCTGCAGAGCATGAGCACAACCACAGCAGGTTAGTCCAACAATTACAAAGAACTCTTAGCAGGCATGTGAGGACCTGGAGGATGCAAAGAAGGTTCAACATGGGGCCTGCAACTGGAAAATGGGAAGAAGGAATAAGAGAGCCTGACCTGAGGATGAACTGAGGACTAATCTGGTCCACAGGTGTTTCAGTGCTGTCCTTCACCAAGCAAAGTGGTTTGGATGAGGGCTGAGGAAGAGGCGCTGAAGGAGAGATTGGAGCTGGGGTCTGTGGGATTACAGCTTCCTGGCAGGCAGCAGTAGGGGAAGAACAAAAATGGGGGGGACCATCACAATGTTGGCATTCCAAGAAGGTGAATATCAACTATTTCTGACTCTGATGGTACTCACGGAAGTTTTATCAGGCACTGGGTGTAAATGGAAAGTGTCCAAATAATGGAGTGATTCAAGGCCCAGGAAAGTTCACTTACAGGGGTGTTATGACTGCTCAACCAAATGGTTTTAATAGAGAAATGAGGTGGATCCTGCTCATCACAAACACAGGTGGATAACTCACAAACTGATTTCCTCTGGGTTGTTAAACTCATAGGAGAATACGCAACAGGATCCCCCGAGTGGGAGCTGCAGCAAGGCAAAGTCAACCTGGAAACAATGGTTAAAGCAACCAAGCCCTGGTCAATTCATCATGTCTGAGCTCAGCCTCAGGACACAGCTCTCAAATCTGTTCTGATGTCTCTGATGCCCAAACATCTGGTTGGATTCAAAGGCAGCACAATCCAACCTAAATGTTTGGATTCGTTGCTCCTGCTATGCAGTTGCTCAGGTGGGTCCAGAAAAGCTTTGCTGATCCAGGTGAAAGCATCCCTGTGGAAATATGACTCACAGAGTTTGGTCTTTACAATGAAAAGAAAAGCAAGTGAATGTCAACAGAGTTGTTTCTATTCCCAGGTGCAGTATATTTTGCAGTATATTTTGCTGGTGCAGAAATGTACCCAAAGCATCACAGTTGGAGCACAGGAGAAGCTCCTGGTGTGGCTGAGGTCTCACTGTTCCCTGCTGGTCCCCCGTGCCCCTGACATTCAAGGGTCAGTGGGTGCTACAGCTCCTCTCCTGCTGTGCCACCTGCACTGCTCTCCTGAGCCACCTGGAGCAGCTCCCCACGGTAGATCACAGGTGGATCCACTCCAGTGGCCTCCTCAGATGAGAGCAAACCCGGCACAGCTGATGGCCAGGGGAGATGGAGGCAGCCTGGCATAACCTGTGCCTGCTGCCTCTTCCCAAGGGGTTTGGCTGCTGCACCAGGAGCTCCTCCAAAGAGACAAAGTCCTTGTGCTGTTCCTGCAGCCCAAGGTCATGGATTAACAGGAATTACTGAAGTTTACTTGACTCAATGCTCTTTCCAAAGTAAACCTGGAAGTAAACAGGAAGTTGTAGGTTTGGGGCCATTAGTGGCAATATTAGTGCCAGTATCCTCTGCTAATGGCAGCAGCATCTCACAGCCCATCCAGAAGCAGCTCCAGGAGACAATCTGGGCTCAGGCAGAGGGAGCTGGAGATCTGTGCCCTACTTAGCTGCTGTGTATATTTGTCAGTAAGTGGGACACTCAATAACCTGAGATCTGACAGCCTTCAGATCCTGTATGGAGACATGTCAATCATTTTGGCTTATATTAAACATCTTCCCAGGCATCTGGACTATATTATAATATCCCATCAGTGCCAAATTATAAACATGAAGCACAAATGCTAATCTCTTGATCCTCTCTTATTTCCCTTTCAGACAGTCCAGGGAAGAAGGAAAAAAATGTCTTTTGTGAGCATAAGAAAATTATAAGGCACGTGTGAGCGAGGGTGGAGTGAGCAGGCACCACCCTGTGTCTCTCCTGAGCCAACTGTGGATTTTGCAATAGATTTGAGAGCATGTTTATGGCCATTTTCACTCTCTGCCCAGGTAATAATCATAGTGGAGGCATCCAGCAACCAGTAAATGGAATTAGAACAGAGGAAGTCCTCTGACATTTTGTGTGCTTCTCAGTTGGCTCTATGACATGGTCCCATGTCCCCAAAACTGGACCTGCTGTCCAAGAGGGACAGGGCAGTGACCACAGACAGGACACTGATCATCACCCATTGCTCTGCTCTGGGGCAGCAGTGGGAGCTCCTCAGGAGACGTGGAAATCACTTGGTAGTTCAAACCAACTAACAGTTGACTTTTACACCTTAAAGCAGCTCCTGCTTTACTCTTCTTCTGCATGTGAATTTAGTGAGGGTAAAGAACATTTTCCTGACAGCTCTGGGGATGGGATTCTTTGCATGCAAGAATTGCTGCTATAACTCAGCCCTTTTCTCCCTCCAGCTCTGCCCCGAGAGAGGAGCTGAGGTCAGTCCAGAGGTGGGAATGTCCTCGGAGGTACCCACAGCTCCACTGAGTTTCAGACAAGGACAGAGTTACTTGACCAAAGAGTACAACAGGAATCTTCTTGCACACCTTAAGGACACGGAGATGGAAGAGCTTGGCAGCACTTTCTGAGAGATACTCAGCATCCCCAGGGGCTCAGGCAAACCCTGTTATCTCTTTGGGAAACTTCTCCAAGGAGCTGCTTCCTTCTCATGGAGCACCAGAAGTTGCCCATGGTGGACCACAGTCCAAGTGGGATCCACAGGAGGAGCTGGACAAGCCCTCCCAAGAAGAATGTTAGAAAACCATAGGTTTGAGCCCTGCTATCTTTCTCTTGCCACAATGACCTTGAGGTGACCTTGCTTCCCAGTGTGAGAGTAGCAGCAGAAGTGGTTTCAGTCCACTGCAACTGGAATGGAGTGGGCAGTTTGCCAAGTGAATATCTGCTGGGTTAATCACTGTGCAAATCTAATCGGGAACTGGAATGTGCCAGGTTCATTACTGAAATTAAATTCACCTCCGATTAAAGAGAGAGCTACAAGCTTCCATCATGCAGAGATGCCCCCAGGCTACCCCTCCCCAAACCGACACCAAATCCAGTCCTGCTGAACTGCAGGTTTGCTGAGCACTGGAGGGATTTCCAGGTGTGAGGAAGTGAACTGCAGCTTGTGCTTCCCCCCAGGCTCTCTGAGGAGTTTACTGATGCCTTTAATAAGTCACCTTGCAAGTTAGGGGTAACTTCAATTAGGAGGTAGGACTTTCAAGGAGCACTCACCAAGAGAAATCTGGGGGCACGGTAACTGGAACATCTCCCATGGCAGGATTGTTCCTGTGGTCTGTGAGCACCTTTGCAAACTCTCACCTTCACAGTCTGAATCTTTCCTTGAGACCTACGTACCTTCTGTCTCCACTGTGGAGTCCAAATTAAGAAATGAAGTTTGTGATGAGAATAGCAAGGCTGCAAAGTCAAGCAGGTGATGTGCAGAGACACTGAAAAGTTGTTCAAGCTTCATTTGCCCCTTTGACTTCTACAATTAGGCTTGCACAGCCTAATCACAGCATCACTACACATCACAGCATCTCCTCCTCCATCTGGGCATTATCTGATTTCAAGGAAAAACTTTTAATGTCTTAGGTCTAAATATGTGCCTGTAACTGAAGTGCAGCTCAGGCGACTTGGCAGGACTGTAGATGTAATTCCTGACCTTCTTCTCTCTGCCAGCACTGAAAGAAGAGACAATCCACATAGGTTAGGGCTTGGCTTTCATCTGGAGATGGCCAACATGGATGTCAAACCTGAAGGCTCCCTGTACACATGTCCACTCACACCTTCCACTGCCTACTGTAACAATCACAGTGTTTCCAAAAATGGGGGTTGAACTCCTCAGTCCTCATGGCCAGGAACCAGCACCTGGTGACAGACTGCATGGATCACTGGTTCAGGATGGAGGGGACCACAGTGGGCCTTCCTGGGCCCACCACCCTGCTCAAGCAGGGATTTTGCTACCAGAGATTGATCAAGGGCCAAATTCACCATGACTCTGCCCAGAGCCTGGCTTAACTAAAGGGAGACTTTATAGCCCTGCCCGTTGCTGCTCTGTGTTCTCATAGAGGTGGGGTTTTTTTGTTTTCCACTTGGATTAGCAAGGCATTGAAAAACAGTATTTCATTAGTTTCCAGTGTATAGGAAATTAAATATATGTTGAAGAAAATATTTCATTTGACAGCAAAAGCATTTACATCAAACTGGAGTATTGAAGCATTTTGGTTTAGGAATAGTGACACAAAATATTGTCCATTTGGGGGATTTTTGTTAAAATTAACAACTTGGTGAATGCTACACACTTGCAGTAGGAATAGTTCAGTCTCAAGGCACATTTTGTGGGTGCCCAAATCTTTGACTCTGGGTGCCTGGATATTCTACATCTCTGCAGAAGCCACAGGAACTGAGCAGAGCTCAATGGCAGCAGGAGGAGACTTCATCTTTAAACAATACCTGTTTCCCTCCCTCCCAGGCTCATGAGCCCCAAGATAGCTGTGCCCAAATGCTCTGACCACATGTGGGTGTTCAGGTTCATCCTTGCTTTGATGCAGACAAGCATCAGGTTCTCCTGGGCCTGTTGTGCCTGACCCACTTCCCTACAACCAGGAGTTCTGGAAGGCAGAAGAATTATTGTGCCACCGTGTTACAAAGCCTTGCTTTGGCACTGCCACATCTATCTGACCTGGCAAGGTGCATCAGCCCTGTGATTTACATGTGCCTGGCCTGACAAACACTGCACAAGCAAGACAGAAGGTGCTCATTGCTGGCAGTATTTGATCAATGAAATCTCTGAAATCTCTCTGCCTTGAAACTTGGTCTCTTGAGGACCTGGCTCGTGACACTATTCATTTCCAGCCTCAGGTGGAGCCAGGATCTCTGGATTAGCTTCCAGATGGCCAAGGAAATGGATTTGTCTGCTCAGATACGAGCTGGCTGAGTCTCTCTTTCCCTCCTCATGCATTTTTTTGCCTGCAGTGTCCTGCATGCTGTTCCAAGTGTTAAGGAGAAGAGATGACCAAAGGCTCACAGGCAGATACTCAGCTGGGTCACAACCACCTCCCTGCCTGCTGCATCTCTCTCCTTCACCTGTGGGCAAGGAGGTGAGGAATATGCTGGAGGATCTTGATACCAAGTCACTTACTGGTATCTTACTGTGGTGGGAATTTTCACCCATGATGGACCTCATAGCACATGATGGCTCTCACTTCACTTGTTCCTACTCTGGGCTTTGTTCAATTTGTCCATGCTCTCAGCCCAGGCCCACACCCCAGCTTCCCAGACATGGGCCAGGAGCTTTATTTCCCCCTCTCAGCAGGCCCTGCAAAGCTAATTCCATGAAGTCTGCAGAACGAGAAATTTTCAGATGCCTTGAAAGTTCCTGCAAAACCCCTCCCTCTTTCCCTCCCTATTCCTTTGCAGAGGACACTCCTGGGTGACTCTGCCATGAGGATGGACCTTGGGCCAAAATCTCTTCTCTGCCCTGTGTCCCTACAGGGGACCTGCTGGGACCACACCCTGCCACTGCAGCCACCCTTCACTCTCCAGAGGGTCAGCTTGGACAGCTGCTGGATCTGAGGCTGCAGCAGCTCCTGGGCTCTACTTGCCACATCCTTTCTCCCTCCCTCCCTCCCTGAATTTGAGCATCACTCTTTTGGGGTTTAGGCCCTTTTCCTACGAGGGATGTTCCCATCAGCGTGTGGGTCTCTCCTGGGGTGTTCATGTTGCCTTTTCCAGCCTGTGTTTGCTGTCTCATGGATTTCACTGAGGATCTCTTTGTGGAGGGCATGAAGACACAAGTACCTGCAGGTTCTTTTCTCAGCTCCAAAGTTAATTGCTGGCATTGCCTCTTTTTAGCCCCAAATCCCAATGCCAGTCTTCCCTGAGCCCAGTTCCTCTGCGTTATTTAGCACAGAGCCTCAGTAGCTCATTATTTAGCTCAGTGTGCTCTGGGTGGCTTTTCCAATGTGGAGACACTGATTCCTGTGGCCTGTGGAATCTGGAGATCCCCATCCTGACTGGTTATTGCACTTGGATACCTATGGGGTCCTCTCCAGGTTTCAGTCCTGGAGCAGGAATCCCAAGCCCTGCACAGCCACTGTCCATGTCAGACCTCGTGGGGGCTGGTGCTCATCTGCTTCACGAGCTGGTGTCTCAGCTGTGCTCTGAAGGACCTCTCTGGTGGGACAGTTGGCTGTGAGGGGTCAGGGCTGCTCCTGCTCCCTGCCTGCTGAAGGGACAGTCCTGCCTTACCCTGGAGTTCTGCTCCTGTTGCCTCTTGAATTAAGAACTTCGCAGGAAATCTCTGCCGTGTTTGGGGCTGTTCTGGCCCTGGAGGCACAGGGAGCAGCAGGGCAGACCCGAGTGAGCTCCTTCCTCATGTCACCAAATAACCATTCAAAGAGCAAAGCTGCAGGGCTGGGGGGGATCCAGAGGGCAGGTGTGAGGTGGAGCCGGAGGAGCCTTCCAGGGGGCTGCAAGGGATGCACGGACCTTGTTATGAGCTGAGAGCTCAGCGCTGCCCCAAGGGTTAATTAGCAGCATCCTTTGCCTTTGGAGCTGTTCATCTAAGCACCTCCTCGTGGAGGGACAGCCATCTTTGTTGCCTGGATACTGCCTTGCCGGGGCTTTGAGGAAGATACCTGGAGCTTCATTAGAAGAGGATGTTAGTGGAATTTTCAGGTTTAGCTGCACTATGTAAATTATTACCCTGGGCAGCCCCGAGGCAAAGCGGCTGCCAGTTACTATCAGCCACACATCACATCCGTGCTCTGACAAGACAAATAAGGGTAATTGTCTCTCTCCCTTAATCGGGGGGATGTGATTAGCTGGAGGAGGCCTTGGCCAAGTGCTCACCAGCGTTCTCAAGCTCAGCAACCTGAGCATCCCTGCAGAGCTCTGGGCTTGGCAGCGAGGAGCAGCCAGGTCCAACACCCCTCAGCACTTGGAAGTGAACAGCAAACAACCAGCTCTCACGGCTGGGAGGAAGGTTGCAGGGAGAATAATCATTAGAAAATAAAGAAGACCTGATGAAATTGTGGTTTATTCCTGTTTTTTTCAGTGTTCCCTGGGCTTGCACCTGTGCTGGGAGGCTGCACGGACAGCTCCTGGAGGAGGGATGTTGGGTGCTGAACTGGGGGCACTGAAACTCCAGCTGTTGAATTGTTGAGCCAAATGCTACTCAGATGCTTTGTGGGACCATCTCTTCTACTGTGATGCCTAAAGAATATCTGAGGGAATTATTTAAATTAAAGGCCAACCTTGGCCAGTGATGGTGTAGGCAATGATCCCTGTTCACATTCCCTGTGGCTCCCAGCAAGAACAGCACAGACTAAGGGACATTTCAGCACCTCTGCATGAAGGCATGGAGAAAAGAAAGATAAACTCTGATGGCTGTTGACTCATGGATTTATAAAACCAGCTTGTTAAAGTGCTGAGGAAAAGGCTGGTCTACACACGGAGCAGTAAGCCCTGATCAGTGCAGCTGTAGGAGCCAGACAGAAAGGACTTGTCCACGTGTCCACCTGGCCTTGCTAGTGCCTGAATGCATGTTGGGCTCTGAAAACCCCCTTAGCTGCTGGACCCAGGGCTGCAGCAACATCAGCACGAGTGCAGATCCTCAACAGCAGAGCCCAGCCTGCTGTGCCAGTGCCAGTGTCATCTGCCACACGTCACCTCATCTGCCTCCACAGGGGCCATCTGGGAACACTTCATCCCCTCTGAATGCACCAAGGCAGCAGCAGCTGCTTTTACCTTGGCAATGCCCAGAGCAGTACCTGGGGCCAGCCCAGGGCATGGGGGGCTAAGGGAAAGGGAGCATCTTGTGCATCTCTTACGAGGATTGTTTGGAAGGGAGAAGGCTTGGAATTGCAGGGGTCCCCTTGCTTGTTGAGTACCTTCTCCATGAGGCTGTGAAGTTGTCCTGCAGCTCACCTTTCCAGTCTGAGGTGTATTTGATGTTGCTGATGCAAAGGGAAGGATCCCAAAAGGGTCCCTACAAGGGACTGAGAAGGACTTCCACCCAGCCTGGGAAACTGAGCTCAGGAACAGATCTGGGAAACAGATTTTTTGAAATGGAAATGGATGTCCTTGGTGGCTCTGTCCCACTTTACCTCCCCATCGTACTCTCTGCACCTATGGTGAGTGAGATGCCCTGGAAGATTTTCCCTGAGTTATGGAGAAGGACATCCTCCTCCTTCTCTTCCTCCTTTTTCAAGGATAAAACTCCAGTTAAACTGGGCCTGAGTTGCCTGGATCCTCTCCCACACTTTGCAGCTACCACTTCTGCTCACTGCATGACCTAAAGTCAGACAAAATGACATTAAGAAGAGTCATCAGCAAAGTAAATAACCAGCCACCCTTTTCCTTCCTGGTGCCTGTGCAGACAGGACAGTGCTGCCCACTGGATCTGACCCTGCTGTGGGTCTGAGCAGGGGGATGGGCAGAAAACGAGGCAGATGGAGCAACAGCCTTTTAACTGGAAGGGAGCACAGATAATAGTGAGGGTGTATGTTTTCATTAGAACAGAGGATGTTCTGCAGCAGCTGTGCCAGAGCATTTTGGAATGGGGAGCAAACCTGGGCATCAGCCTCTGTCACAGTGAAAGCACTGGCCAGGGTGAGACATATCTTTGCCAAGGTTATTGCACTCGAGTGCCTTCCAGAAGTGCAAAATGTTTCTGAGTGTAAAGTGAAAATCCTTCTGAGTTCTAGTGAGACCCTAAGACACCTTCTCATACTGGTTCCTTCCCTGCTGCCCCTGGGGCACAGCCACGAGGGTTTGTGCTGCCCAGTGCTGATGGTGACAACCTGAACCCAGCTGGGATGGCTTCCAGTTCAAAAACCTGGGATATTCACTTGGAGATTGTGGGACTTCTGAGCACTGATTGAACAAGAAACATATCAATCATTGGAAAATGGTTTGATTTACAGATGGAATATCTTGGTGCCAGATTTAACATTTTGTCATGTATTTCCTTTCTCTTGTTGCAATAGAATCATAGAATAGAGTCACAGAATCAATGAGGTTGGAAAAGACCTCCAACACCACTGAGTCCAATCTGTGACCAACCCCCCTTGTCCCCCACCCCAGAGCACTGAGTGCCATGTCCAGTCCTTCCTTGGACACCCCCAGGGATGTCCATCACCGCCCTGGACAGCCTCTTCCAATACCTGACCACCCTTTCCATGAAGATATTCCTCCTGATGTCCAACCTGACCCTCCCCTGGCACAGCTTGACTCCATTTCCCCATGTCCTGTCAGTGTACGTGTGTGATGTCTCCCATGGATGAAGTAGCACAAGGTCCCCAAACTCCTGCACACTTATGCTCATGTATGTCTCCATCATTGACTGCATTAGAATACTTTGATGCAATTAGAGGCATTTCTGTTCCTTTCCCCCGGGAAAAAAACTCATCCCAGAGTGATCCCTGCTGGCTGGGCAGCTTGTGGTGGTTACTGCAGGACACTGATGCTGCAAGTTGTCCTTCACAGATGAGGTTGGTGGCCCCATTTACAGCTTCCACACACTGCTTTCCTCCACCTATTGACATTGTCTTGATCTCCTGTACTAAGGGTTGTGTGAGAGTTTTGTGATTTGTTCTTATGGATTAAGGTGGATGACTCCAGCTGTGTCTCCTTGTGCCATGAGCAGAGATTTTCGGTTTTGGATGGATGATGTGTTCTGTAAAGTGACTTGTCCCAACATCCTCCTGTTTAGAGACACCATTTTGCAGTAGGATCTTGAACCCCTGGACCAGAGGTGTCAGAGTCATGAATCAGCCAGGCCAGCTGGCACCAGGATCGATGACGAAGTTACTGCTCCCTGAGTGTCCTCTCATCTGCTGCACATATATCAGTTTATTTCATTTTGCCTTAAAATGTAACTGTACAACACACATAATGGATGATGTAGTGACTCATCACCAGCCCAATCATCCACATGCTGGGAGTTCAGTGGAGCAGAGACCTCATGCCACCCCACAGAGCAGCTCTGATCCAGAGCCTGGAGAGCAGTCTGCTTCATCAGATTAACTGAGTGACACACACTTAACCAATTTCTCATAAATTCTTCTCAAAACTACTGCACTCGGTCAGTGAGATCAGTCTGGGTCACTTTCTAATCCTAAAATTTCAGAATGAGTACAGACAATCACAGAATCACAGAATCTGCTGTGTTGGAAGGAACCCACAAAGACCATCAAGTCCAACTCCTGCCCTGCACAGACACCCCAACAATCCCACCCTGTCCCTCAGAGCGTTGTCCAAACCCTCCTGGAGCTCTGGCAGCCTTGGGGCTGTGCCCACTGCCCTGGGGAGCCTGGGCAGTGCCAACCACCCTCTGGGGGAAGAACCTTTCCCTGAGATCCACCCTGACCCTGCCCTGACACAGCTCCAGCCCTTCCCTGGCTGCTGTCCCTGCTCCCCCCAGAGCAGAGATCGGAGCTGCCCCTCGGGAGGAGCTGCAGCCCCCACTGAGCTCTGCCCTCACTCTGCTCTGCTCCAGCTGGACACACCAAGTGCCCTCAGCTGCTTCTCATTTGGCTTGTGACAAAACAAGAAATCAAAATGAAAAGAAAGGCTCCAGGAAAACGTACATCAGAGAGTACATCAGACTGTGAGAGAAAGAAAATATGACCTGTTATCCAAGATTTATCCAGCCTCGTTGTCCGGAGGAGCTGGGGCCGGAACATCCAACTGTCTCAGCTCCACACTCTCCTGCCACATTCCAACATGGCTGCAGCATCCCCAGCCCACTCCTCAGGGCTCACCAAGCACAGGACACAGAGATTGAGGGGCTCTGCTCACCCCAGGATGTGCCAGCAGTGCTGGGCAGAGCCCCTGCAGCCCCGTGCTGAGCTCTGTTCACTGCACACAGCAGCACAAAGACTGGGAGAGGTAAGATGGTTAGTTTGGCACACATGTCCTGTCCTCAGGGCAGAAATAAAAACCCCTTTGGATAAGTGTCCTTTAGTTTTTAGAGCCTGGCACAGCCGCACAGACACCTTTCAGCACCTCTGGAAGTGGTTGTGTTTAACTGCCTGTGGTGAGCAGGAGACTTCCAGCTCTGCTCTGTTACTGAACAAATCAAGTTCCAGCCTCACGGCAGCTGTGACAGAAGATTCCAGATGCAACATGCCCCTTGCACTGGCAGTGCTGCCCATCTTGCCTCAAGGCAAGGAAAAAGCTCATCCTCTTGCTGTTGCCCTCCGCCAGCACGGAGTGAGTGTTCAGTGGGATGAGCCTCCTTTCCCCCTCTCCGAGAACTTTGCTCTGGCCCCTGTTGCTGATGGATGTTCCGTGGCCAGTGCCAGGTGGAGTGTCAGGACACGACTGTGATCTCGGTGTGACCGAGGGCCCCGCAGAGCTCGGTGGTTCCTGCAGGGACAGGGACGCAGCAGCGTTTAGAAATTACCTCCCTCTTGTGGTGGCTGCGCTGCTCCCGAGGTCACACAGCCTTCAAACACCGAGGGGTCTCTAATGCTTGGCCTTCCACAGATCATTAGAGGAGGAGAGCAGTGGTCCTGGGTGGGTGGGAATCCGAGGAGCTGTTGCTGGTGAGAAGCATAAGTCCTTCAGTGATCCCTGCTCTGCTGATGCCAGGGGTGGCACCCGGGAGCTCTGGGAGATGTACCCAGAGGACTCAGCCCCAGGTGGAACAAGCAGGTGAGAGGAGCTTAAAAATAGATCAGAGAGAAAAACAATGGATAAGAGATTAAATGTGGAACTTTGGGGTGAGGATCACAGAATATCCTGAGTTGGAAGGAAACCATAAAGACCATCAAGTCCAACTCCAGGCCCTGCACAGACAGCCCAACAATCCCACCCTGTCCCTCAGAGTGTTGTCCAAACCCTCCTGGAACTCTGGCAGCCTTGGGGCTGTGCCCACTGCCCTGGGGAGCCTGGGCAGTGCCAACCACCCTCTGGGGGAAGAACCTTTCCCTGAGATCCACCCTGACCCTGCCCTGACACAGCTCCAGCCCTTCCCTGGCTGCTGTCCCTGCTCCCCCAGAGCAGAGATCGGAGCTGCCCCTCGGGAGGAGCTGCAGCCCCCACTGAGCTCTGCCCTCACTCTGCTCTGCTCCAGCTGGACACACCAAGTGCCTTCAGCCACTCCTCATCTGGCTTCCCCTCCTGACCCTTCCCCGTCTCCATGGTCGTTCTTTGGACAATCTCTAATAGCTTTAGTTCCCTTTTATATTTTGATGCCCAAAACCACCCCAGGACTTGAGGTGAGGCTGCACCAAAGCAGAGGATATCCTCCAAAAGTCAGGGGAGACTGAGTCTGAACAACCCCTTCAGCTGCAGATCCTTGTGGAAATGCAGGAGCCAATAAATAACAAAGCAAAGGCAGATCCTCTACAAGGGCACTGCCAACACATCTTACAAGTGTTGCACTGAGAGCAGAGATGTTCAAGGGTGCACTCACAGGAGATCACAGAACAAGGTAAGAGAACTGGCAACAGTTTGGAAAAAAATTCAAGCCAGACCTGCACTTTATTAACTGTGGAGCTGAATGTCCCTGAAATGTGTCCTGCAAAGAGGGAATTCTGAACAACCGCCACAGAAAGGAGTATTATGCAAATATATGCAAAGTTATCAAGGCTATGTAATCACAGACAGTGACAATGCAGACAGCAGGTGAAACGTTCACTGTAACAATATCCTAAACAAAGGAAAGAAAATAGTGGAGGAATGAAATGGCAAACACACAAACTCAAATCAAACTCAGTCAGGGTGCTCAGCTGATATGTGGGCAGAGCCAGGCAACCCAGGAGAGGGAGAATGTGATTCAGAGAGCAAAACAAACCCCTGAAATACCAAGTCACAAGGAAAACAGGGAAGTTCCCAGTGACAGGGATAGTTTGCAAAATGTGTGTTCACAAGGGGTGGGCCCACTGGGATGCAGGGTCACTTTGGGGATTGAGAAGGTTTAAGGCCAACCAGCTCTCAGACATTTGTTTAGTCAATGAGGCAGCTGGTTGGGCTCCACCCTTTGCACTGAAGGGATCAGGCTTTGCAGAAACAAAAATGCAGAGGGGACAGCACTGTTCCATGGCTGGATATCTGCAGTGATGCCACTGGGAAAGGGCTGTGGCCCTCAAGAGCAACCTTGTATAGGTACCAAAAGATGCCAACTCTGGATCACTAAGGCTGGGAAGAGGTGCAGAACAGCAGCTCAGTCCTTCAGGTGTCCAGACAGTATTGTTTTCTTATCAAAGTACCAACTACCCTACATTTGGTGGGCTTCACATCCTGAAATGGCCCCCAGAGTGTCCTGTTCACTTGTGCTTCAAAACCAGCACCTGAGATCTCTTCAAGAACACTATGTTGGAAAAAAATGGAAAAGTCATGGAGAGCAATACCACAGTGATACCAGTCATCAGCCAAGGTCCTTGGGACTGCATTGTACAGGGAGGATAATTATGAATTCCTGCATTGCTGTATGAAGATTAATTAATTAATTATGAGCCTAGGGACTGGTAGCCCTAATCCTGGGCAGGGTGCCATGACATAAAGCTCTCTGTAAACCACAACATGGAGCAGAGGACACACTCTGCCCAGAACTCAGTCTAGGCAGGAGGCAGGAGATGGGAGATCTCTGCTGCTCAGCACCTGTCTGAGGAAGGAGGTTGGGTAGGAATGTCACTCCTGAGCAGAGCACAGCAGGGCAGAACTGCCCTGCTGTGAGGAATAAAGCCCACTGTGGGCTGTGGAGGTAAAACACAATGCTGTGGGAATCATAAGTGATGTTTCAGCATGACAGGATCTGTTGGAAGCTGACCTGAAGCCAGCCAAGCCGGGCTGGTGGCAGGAAAGGTTGTGTTTTAATTGCTCCCTAGGCCTGTGGGTCAGATGGAGGAGTGGAAAGGACATGCAGAACTGGAGAAGGAATTGCCTGTCTTTTCATCAATGAAAAGATGAAACCTGTGCATGGGAAAAGCCAAGAGAGTAGGAAGGGGAATGATGCTGTGTGGAAGCTGAATTCCTGTATGCATTGGGAAAAGGTTCCTCTATCCAGCACCAGGGACAGAGACGTAGACAGACAGACATCCTCCTCCTCCTCTGTCACTGGGGCCTGGGTGGTGCTGACTGGCTGTTTGTGGGTTGTCTGGTTCAGGTGTAAATGCTGAGCATCCACTGTGTCTTTTAAGAGCTTCTCTAGGTCAGGTTGCCAGGAATGATTGAAGATATTCAAATTAAAACTTTCTTCTCTGTATTCTGTCCCACCTCTTCCACTTGCAAGTCCAAGCACGCTTATCCTACAAACTGAGTGCCCTCGGCTGTTTTTTGGGACAAAACAAACAGAACTGAAGCAGGAGAGGCAGATGAGCTCCATGACTTCATTGACAGCAACATGGACAGCAATATCTCCCTCCCTGCTGCAGGACCAGAGAAGGAAGAAGTGGATATGACACAGAATGTTCCTGTGCAGGAAAGGGACTGTGCTCTGAGAAATCCAGCCACCCATCCTGGCACCTTCTGCATGTGATACACCCCTTATCCCCACCATGGTGTGAGCACCCCAGGTCCTCTCATAGTCCCCCTATTTCGTGCAGCACAGGTATCACTGGAGGTTTTCTGAGGAGACTTCCAGAGGGACAGAAGTGCTGTTCCCCTTGCTGATCTGGGAGTATCTGGGATCAGAGACAGCACCCAGGGGGAGTGTCAGTGGAGGGCTCTCAGATGTCAGTGCAAGAGAAATTCAGCTAAACTGACTCCAAGTTCAGCAAGGAGCAGTGAGTTGATGTGCTGAAGGACCTGGCCACCATCCCAAGGGGCACCTCGTGGTCACCCTTTGTAAGGCACAGGGGTCTCCCAATTTCATTCACTCGGCCTGATGATTTCCTTGAGGAGAACACAGTGAACTGGAGACAGAGCAAATTAAGCAGATTTTAGCTGTGTCCAGGTCCTCCTCAGAGCTGAGGACTGCTTGGTCACTTGTCAGCAAGCACAGCAGCCAGGAGTCCCAGCTGGTGAGGAGCAGGATTTTTGCAATACTTGTTGGCAATAAGGCCATGGTCACCATGGATCATTTCACATTTGCCACGTGGGAGTCCATGAAGGACTCAGCAATAAGATTATGGATTGTGGATGTGGCTTCTCCAGCACTTCCCATGAAAACACTGGGCACAATCCAGGCAGGTGTTGAACTGCTTCACATCTCCCTGTGGTGAGGTTCATTTTGGGCCATTGGGAATAACTTCACATATACAGTTCCTGGATGTGTCATCAGTAAGAACCAAGAAACTTTCATCAGGACTAATAAAAGGGCTTCCTATTAAAGCACATTTATGGGTAGAACACTCCCATTTGTGAGTCAAAATGGTTTGAACCCTGCAGACAGTTTCTCCAGGGGTCAGCCTCACTGCTTTCGGTTGAAGCACAGCCCAGACTGGGACTGGGGCTGTAGTTTTCACAAGTTGGTCACTGAAAATAGGCCAGTTATGGAGAAGTTATTCTACAAACCCCTCATTTGGAGGTGGAGTGACGTGATCTGATGTTGTTAACATCGGCCAGGGCAGTGCACCAGCCTTGACAATCAGTTCTCCTGGCTTGTAAACACATGCGTAATCACAGCCTCACCCGGGCAGGATTCCTCTTTAAGAGAAGGACAAGAAATAGCTTTTAGCCTGGCAGACTCTGACTGCACCTCCACAGATGTAATTGTGGACTGCCTTGGTTTCATTAAGGGCTCCCTGCCCCATTTGTCCACGGCAGTGGATGGCACAGGGCTGGCACATCCCTCTGACCCACCCAGCAGCACATGACTCATAAAGCTTCAGTGCCACAAAGCAGAGCAAACATGTAGCCCTTTATTATCTCTTTTCACCCAGATGAATGAACCCTGAATCAGATGTCAATAACTGCTTGGCATTCCTGGAGATCTCAGCATGCTGCTGAGTTTATCTCCCTCCAATTTCCCTGTTGAGAAAGCAACAAAGGGCCTCAGCACCCGCTGCCCTGTGCAATAGGAAGCTGTGGTAGAGTTTGAGCAATCCAAGGAATGCTTGAAACACCCACTTGAGTTTTGGCTCTGCAGCCTCCTGTTTTGCCTTTTTGCCGTGTTCTCTTGGGTAGATGTCTCAGTTTCTCAGTTCCTGCCACTTGGCCTCAGTGTTTGCAGGATCCTCCTCTCCTTGCCAGAAGCCCAGTGTTGTGTTTGTAGAGCAGAGTGCACAAGAGGGACAAGCACAGGAATGCACATGAACACATCACCAGCTCTTGCTGCAGCAGGAAAAAGGCGGGGAGGGGACTGGCCATGACATGATTGTCAGGACAAACAGAACAACATCTTCTGCGTGACACAGAGTCTTGGGTTCAGACCTTTTACCTGCACAGCTCACTTTTGGTTTCTGCTGAGCCTTGGCAACCACATGCATGGCTGTGTCATCGCTGTACCTTGCACAGGACCAGCTCACCCAGCCCTCCCAGGGCTCTGGTGCTGCACGGTGACAACCACAGGTGACAGGTGTGTCACTGTTTGAAACCACGACCTCTGCAGAAATGGAAAGTTTAGGCAGTTAAGCTACTCCCTCCCCCAGCCTGCCACGGGAGCAGCTCTCCAGCAAGGCTGTGTGTGGCTCTGGGTGCTGCAGGAATCTCAGCACAGAAACCCCCACAAGCAGAGACTGCACCTGCAGGTGGAACTGGGGGCATCAGTGGTTTGCATGATTCACATTGTTGTCATCCCTGAAGAGCCATCCCAGGGCTGTCACACCAACACACCTTTCCACAGGAAATGGGCAGGTGAAGAGATGCAGCTTGTGATGGCTCCCAGCAGTTACATTTTGCAATCCTCGTGTCAGAGCCCAGCCTGGAACTTCAGGGGTCTCCATGTGTATTTGTGCTTTTCTAAGCCATGGCCCCATACACAGACAGGAGGGGGCTGCATGGTCCTGGGTCAAACCAGCCCTCACCAGCAGAGTGTATGGGCAGGGTGGGACATGCTCTGGGCTGTACTGGCTTTGTTACAACCCTGTCTTTGGTGCTGGGAAAAGGGACTTGTTCCTGATGGAGACACAGGAGGAGTACTGACTGGTACCATAAGTCCACCTGGGAGGTTTGTGAAGTCCTTTCTACAGTGTCAGTGGGAGCTGAGTTATTGCTGCAAGTCCTATACATCCTCTGTCCCCTGCTGCTTTCCCAGATGAGCACCTCTGACTGCCCTTGACCAGACCATGACCATAATTGGCACCAGTGGTAATGGAAACACCATCCACAGAGCTGGTGGGAGAGCCCAGCCCTCTGCAGGCTCTGCACTTGGGGAAGATTGCAGGTGATGGACATGTACTATGAGCTCCAGGATCAACTCCTGACTCCCCAAGCTGACAATATCTCCTATCTCCTGGTCTGCATGAGGTGGAGAAGCTTCCTGCCCCTTTCTGACCTGCCTGTGACCTGAAGGAGTCATGTTTGTGGCTGTTTCTGCTCTGACCAGCCCAGAAGAAAGCCAGCCCTACATCCCCCTTCACACCAAGGGGCTGCCTTGGGTGTCAGAGATGGTGAGTGTTGCACTGACACACGACAGGCAGAAAACCCCTCAGAGGAGCACATTTTGCTACACAAATGCCTCTTTTCCTTCTCTCCAGAGCTCTGCAGGGGTTATCTACAGCATGCTCTCTTGTAGCCTCTCCACGCTTCCTGTTTTCATTCCAGTACTTGCAGTGCTAACATACCACATGCCTTGAATTCCAGCCCTGACACACCAGGAAAAGGGGCCAAGGGCAGATTCATGGGATTCTCGGAGCCTCTTGTGCCCTTTCCCCAGCCAGGCTGGGGTTACTGATAACTCCCTGGCTCCTTACTTCTTCCTTTTCCTTCCTTTCTCTCTTCTAATTCCCAGAGTCACTGTCATCCCTCAGCACTTCAATGCTGCAGAATTCTGACAGGGAAGGGCACTGATTTGTCCTGTTTTCCTAAGAGCAGCATCTGGGAAGAGCAGAATCTGAGCTGTTAGTCTGATGAGAAAGTGTGTACAAAAGATTGCTCTGAGGTCCAAGAGCTTTTGCAAAAGTGTGGCACAACCACCATAATACCATTTCCCCACTGCAGCAAGAACTTTCTAATTCCTCCCTCCTAATGGTTAAATCAGGAGTAAAGCCCTTAAGCCAGTGGGAGGATTGTCTTGGCAAATATTTGATAACATTGCTTGGAGTGTAAACTCAGCCAGATCCATCCCTTCTGTGCCTTCCCTCAGCTCCCAGCCAGCACTGACACACAGGACCCAGACACACAAAATTTGGTAATTTGTACTTAAGGGATGAATTCTGTTCATTTAATTCCAGTGCTTAGTTGAGGCCAGATGTTGACAGCAGGAACAGAAAGCTGTGGCCAGTCTGAAACCTCAGAATGTGCAACAGCACAGGGAGGGATTTCCAGGCCCGTGTGTGGCACCTGCTGTTGGCAGGACCTGCTCCCCATCCCAGCTGTGCTGGTGGCCCTGGGGGACAGTGGATCAGCCATGGCTGTGCCCAGGGATGGGCAGGAACACCTTCAGCTGCAGGGACTGATGGCACCTCCCAGGGGCTTCTTGCAAGGGCTGTGCTGTCCTGCAGTGCCTTCCCCAGCCAGGAAGGTGACAGGGATTCAAGAGCCAGCAATGCAGAATCACTTTTCTACCCCAAGTGGAGTTTCTCCACAACACCCTCAGCCCTCCCTGGGCTTGCAGCTCCCCCAGCCCAGAGGAAGCACCTCCCCACCATTCCAAACCTCCTACCCCCTGTGCTCCCTGCCTGGTCCCTCTGCCTGCGGAGGGTGGGGAAGGAGGAGGACGCAGCTCTGGTGTGTGAGCACAGGGAGGGGTCAGGCACCAGCTGGGAGCCAGAGAGGCAGCCCCAGGCTGCAGAGCAGAGCCTCCATGGAATCCCCAGTGCCAGCAGACCTCAGCCCACCTGCAGATTCCAGCCTGGGATCAGCTGGCAGGCAAGGGAGACTTCTAAGCTCTGTGAAAGGTGAGATAACTTCAGCCCCAGTAGAGCCCACGAAAACCTCCTGATGAGGGACAGAGCAGAGGCAGCTCCTGCTCAGGGAAGAGGTGCTGCATCCACTGCCCATCCCTTGAGGGGGACCCAGGCAGAGGCTTTGTGGATTCACCCCAATTTCTCCAAGCATTTCAGAGCCCATTTTAGCTGCACTTCTGGGGTGGATTCTTTTGCTTTGGGTTTTAGGTGAAAACTCCTGGTTTTCCTTGTTTTAAAACCACGTCCTCTTCCCACTGAAAGAGCAGCTTGAACTTAGAGGTTTAAAAGACAAACACTGTCTCTCTCAGTACATTTTAATTATTTAATCAGGGAAAGAGCTGTACTTTGTCTTACTTTTACTCACTTGGAGACACAGGTAGTTTAAAGTGAGCACATAATTATTTAAAATTGAACATGTTACTTCATCAGGAAGCATTATATATTAAAAATATTGGTTTTCTTAATCTTTTTTTTTTTAATCCCTTCACCTTCTCCCCTCCTTATTCTTTATTTTCAATAGACCCCTTTCACACATTTTTCGAGTGAGAAAAACAGGAGAGCTTTTGAAAATTACAAAACTATGTGAGAGACAAGATGATCAAATTGCCTATTTCTTTTCTGTGTTTAAAGCACAGGATCACTGTGCAAAGTTCTCCAGCACTCTTGCATAGCTCTAGGAAAGAAGCTTGTTTTGTAAAGGCTGTTCTGATGAAATCATGTTTTCCATGACAAAAAATATCTTTGAAAAGGCATCTTGAGAGCCTGCTCTTGGCTTTGCCTGCTGGCTGGAGATGGGCCTTTTTCTGGTATTTATGTAAATGTTGTCAAGGCTGAAGTGTGGGAAGGGGGGCTGCTCCTGTGCCTCCCTCAGCTCTCAGCCGGGTTGGTTCTCCCAGGTTATCACACCAAACAGGACAAAGTAGTGCCCCTGGGCATCCCAGCCAGCAAGCCCTGAGCCCTCAGCACCTGTGGGCAGCAGCCTCTACTTGCCCCAGGTGAAGCTTCTCTGGGGCAAGAGGAACACGTGCAGGAGGCCATGAGGTTGGAGCCTGCTGACCTGGGACAAGCTGTGGACCCATGGGGTCCATCCATCCTTCTCACAGCCTGTGATACAGCTCTGCTGGAGCAGCAAAGGCCAGGTGCAGGTTACCAGCTCTTCCTGATGCAGGGCCCTCAGCCTGGTCTCCTCTGGTCTCCAGAGGCACCTCCACATCCCGTGCTGGTGGCTGAGCCCAGCTTGAAAATGCCTTCATGCAGAAATGAGGAACCAGTGCTGAAGGCTTTAAAACAGCTCCTCTGATGCCTCCTTCGTGTGTGTCTTTTCGAGTGGTCTTTCCCACCACGTTTTTTAACATCAGTCACAAAAGAGGAATGTCTTGCATTTTTGGTGCCCCTTCAAACAAAGGTCCCATCCTGAGAAGTTTTGTTCTTAATGGTGATCTTCTGCAGTTTTCTGGAAACCATTAAAAATCCCATCCCCTGATTTTACTTATCTTTGAGGACAAGAATTTAGGAAGATTCATAAAAGGAAGTGAACATTTTTGTGCAGATGAGGAATACCCTGTTTTGATAACAAACAGCAAAGGAAAATACAGCAGAGGTGTTCAGGGGTTAAGCCAACCTCATTTAAGCTGATCTTCAGAGATTGGATTGGAGCTTAACATAGAAGGAAATGTCCTGCATCTGCTGCTGCAGGGCTCTGGCACCTTCTGACCACTGTCACCTGGAGGAGCCAGGGCCATGTGTGTGGCACTTGTTCTGTGTGAGGAGCTCCAGTGTCCTCAGCCCTCGGGGAAAGGCCTGGGGGCAGCAGGGCTCCATTTCCTGCACACATGGGTTCTTGCTGACCAGGTCCATGGTTTTAATGGCACAACATGGCTGGAGGACCACAATGATTTAAGTGACTGTCTAATCCAGCAGTGCTGGAGCCCCCAGAGCTGTTCCCTGAAGGATCTACTGCCCATAGGCAGCTCCTTGTCCCTCTGACACACCCACCATGCTGTTGTTCTCTGCTCAGGGAGTCCAGGAGCACAAAGCAAACCTGGGGGGGAGTGCCCAGGTGGGTGTGGGACACACTCACTTGCTGACATTCCCTCTACACATCCCTGGGAGCCAAGTGGCAAGACTGGGGTGAGCAGCACCTTCCAAAAGGCTTTTTTCCACAATGGGTCCACACAGTGTGGCTTTCCCAGTGTTTTAACAGTGTAGTGTGAGCCACTGCTCCCCTTAGTCCCACAGAGATCCCTCCATCCCAGCCTTGGTCTCACACACTCCTGCTTTCCCATGTTGCCTCCCCCTCCAGCCAAAATCCATGTTCTGGGGAGAAAGGTGGGCAGTGCTGAGGTTTGCAACAATCAGGAGCCTGGAGCTCCTGAGCCATCTGTGTCTCCCTGAATGCTCTGCAAGGCAGAGCACAGCATCCCATTAGCCCCTCTCTGCTGGCAGGACTCCCAGATCCCTCCATTTGTGTCCAGCCAACATGCCCTTCACTTTTCCCTCTCAACCTTCATTTAATACATTCAGGAGTCCAATCTGAGCACTATTTCCAGATAACAGCATCTGCTCCAGATAAAAGCATCAGCTGGAGGCATCAGTGGGATTTGTAAGTACCTGAGGAACAGAAGGTGCCCTCAGAGTGGACCTGACCTTCACAAGCAGGAGCAACAAAGCATCAGTGGGTTCAGGGCAAGGCTGGAGGGCCCTGATGGAGGAAGAGGAGGCACAGAAGCCTTTCCCTTCTGTCCAACTGGGCTGACCAGGCTTCCAGAGGGCTTGGTGAGGAGAAGGTCACCAGAGCAGCGTGGGCTGAAAAGAGTCACAGAGCAAAAAGAGGGAGTAGGTGGAAGGGATGAGGCAGGGAAAGGCAGGTGGGAGCTGTGATATGCCAGCTTTGGGGGTTAGTGATGGGTGTGGAGGTGTGGGAGGGGAGGAAGGTTTTGCTGACTTTCCAGGCATCTGACTTCTCATTGGCACTGTGGATGTGTCCAGCCTGGTGACTCCAAGGCAGAGGAAGAGTTCCCTGCCCTAGGGTACCCTTCCTGTGTGGCCTTGGGAGGGAAGCCCTGCTTGTGTCTGCCTCAGAATCCCTTACTTATAAACCAGGACCTCCACTGAGAGCTCTGGAGCGCAGCACACCGGGAGCTCCATGGGCAGAGCAGCACCAGCAGTGATCCCCAGCCCAGGGCTCGTGCTGTGACCCAGCAGGGCCAGCCAGGGCTCCTCCCCAGCAGCCTGACCCACCACAGAGCTGCTTTGGGGGCAATAAAGGATGTGCTGCTGCAAGGGAAGGCCCCCTACTTTTTGAAGTAGGTAAGGTCTGGATTTGTCACTGAGATGTGGGAATGTGCCAACTCTGTGGTTCCTGCTGGCTCAGCAGAGCACTGAGCCTTGGCCCTGCCTCTTGCTTGTAGCAGCACCAGGGTTCTGCAGCAGAGGAGCGAGGCAGGGGTACCTCTTTTTTTCTTTAGAATTTTCAGATCAACTCCAGCCCTCTGCTTCTCTCCCAGCACTATGCAAGGTCACTTGAGGGAATGAAAAGCAAAATCCAGATTTCCCCTCCTGAGACAAAGTTTCTGTAAAAGTCCAGAGAGTTTGTTGGGATTCAGGTGGTGACAGTTCTCCCTGAGAATCATAGAATTATAGAATTTTTAAGGTTGGAAAATTTAAGAAAATTTTAAGATTGTGAAGTCCAACCATCAATCCAGTGCCACCACCACATTCACCACTAAACTGTGTCTGCAAGTGTCACATCTACTCATTCTTCAAACAATTCCAGGGATGGGGAATCCAGCACTACCCTTGACAGCCTCTGACAGTGTTTAACCACTATGTCAGTGAAGAAAGCTTTTCCACTATCCAACCTGCACCTCCCCTGGAGCACCTGGAGGTTCTTTCCATTTGTCCTGTCCCTTGTTCCCTGGGAGCAGAGCCCGACCCCCCCCAGCTCCCCCCTCCTGTCAGGGAGTTGCAGAACCAGAAGGTCCCCCCTGAGCCTCCTTTTCTCCAGGCTGAGCCCCCCCAGCTCCCTCAGCTGCTCCTGCTGCTCCAGCCCCTTCCCAGCTCTGTTCCCTTCCCTGGACACACTCCAGACCCTCAATGTGTGTCTTGTCATGAGGAAAATATAGAAAAAAACTATAGAAAAATGATAGGTAGCCCATAGGAAAAAAACCCCAACCTATAGCTATAGAAAACATATTAAAAAAAGTGCCCAAAACTGAACACAGGGTTTGAGCTGTGGACTCAACAGTGTCAGGTGAGTGAAGGGACAGATCTCCCCAAGTGACGGTGCCACCACCTGTATCAGGGAATGTGGATGTTTTTCCTGTTCTGGTCTGTGTTTGGCCCAGCCACCAGTGAAAGTTTGTTTAGTTTCTGTATCAGGGGAGGTGGATGTGTTCTGTTCTGGTCTGTGTTTGGCCCAGCCACCTGTGAAAGTTTGTTCTGCTTCCTGCCAAGTAGTGGGAAAACAAGGCCTGATAAACGAAGACCTCGTCCTTGAAGACAGGACTCTGTATAAACTGAAATTAATTGGTATCTTCCTATTGGCTGATGGCCCTCCAAGGGCACTTGAAGGACAAAGTGAAGAGGAGGGAGATGAAGTGAGCCCCCAGACCCATTTAGGGAAGACCTCTCCAGGTGTATTGCGCAGGTGC
>VYXB01010319.1:278391-291723 GCA_013397135.1 Pachyramphus minor
TGCAGTTTCTGCCATGGGGAAATTCTGGTCATTCTGGGGTCGGTGAGACAACCTCATTAAGTAACACCTGCGTGACTGGGAGGTTTTTCTGAGGGCTTATTTCCTTTCCCCTTTCATGTCTCTTGGTTTCTCAGTTTGTTTGGCCACTTCCTAGTAATAAATATTGGGTTTTCTGAGCTTTCAGCAGTGTTTTCATTTTCCATTTTGGTATCTCTCCGAACCCTCCCTGGAACACCACCACAGCAGACACTGCTGCTCTGCAGAGCCTGGGCACTGGGACAGGCTGGGCACTGGGGCAGACTGGGCACTGCCAGCCATAGGTTGACCGTCTCAAGCTGTGCCAGGGGAAGTTTAGGTTGGGCTGCCCAGGGAGGGGGTGGACTCACCATCCCTGGAGGTGTTTAAGGTGAGACTGGATGTGCCATCAGTGCCATGGGCTGGGAACCACGGCGGGGTTGGATCCAGGGTTGGACTTGATGATCTTGGAGGTCTTTCCCAACCCAGTTGATTCTATGATTCCATGACCCTGGAAAGTGGAGGGAAACATCAGTTAACAGAGCAAGGAAATGCCATTGCAGGTGAGTAGCCATGAATAATCCCCATCACATTTTCTTCTGTGCTATTATCCTTTTTAAAAATTAAATATGATAATAGGTTACTGTAGTTGAAAGTGAGACAATAGCAGATTTTAAGGAGATAAAATTATAATGGTATCCAAGGAGGGAAGGGGATAAGGAGAGAAAATTGAAAGGGATTCATTATAAACTTTTCCTCACTTATAAATATTCCCCCAGGTTAGGACTTAAGGTGTTAATAGTTAACCAGAATCTTAGGAAGGCTCAAACAACATGCTCGAAGCTCCTCACTTCAGCACTCACCATGTGCACAAGCCTTGCCCACCACTCGCCCCAGTTACTGTGGCAACAGTACATCTGCTTTCCACCATATCCTTCATTAATCATTTACACCCAGGGGAAAAATTCAAGTCTTGGAGGAATCATGCCACAGGAGCTACTTCTGCTCACCTGCTACTGGTGAGCAGGGCCAGCTCTGAACTTTTCACCCCCTGTTTACAACCCCTACACAAAACAAAAGCCCACAGTCCTCACAGGCCACAGGCCCAGGTGCTTTTTAGCCCAGAGTTATTTAAGGTAGTGAAAGCTCATCAATCACATCTATTAAGTGGAAGGAGATGTCTGTATGCTGAAGTAGTGTCCACTCCTGGTCCTGGACAGATTTCAGACTGTCCTGGTTCCACGGTGTCTGTCTCTAAAGCACTAGAAATTGTGACTGTGCACTATGGTCCTTCCCACCAGCATCTCTTTCCTGCTACTTCATGGTCCTCATCATGCCTGTGCTGCTGGGAAGGGACCTCTGGAGGCCTCCAGTCCACCTCCCACTCAGAGTAGGGCCTGGTCAGTCACTCTGGCTTTGTGTCTGCCCACTGAAGATGCCCAGCACCCTCTGCTCCAAAAAATCCAAGGCTTCGGTGGGAGGAGGGCCTGGAGGGATGAGAAAATTCCTTGGTAATTGCATTGCCCTAACAGCAGTGGAGCACTTGTCACTGACTGGGAGGGGAAGTGTCATGTGCACAGGGAGGTGACAGCCACCCTTCAAAGCAGCCTGCTGAGACCTGCAGAGGAGCCCCTTGTGCCAGCATTCCCTGTGGCTGGAGAAAGGGCAGCAAATGTTAAGGGTTAATCTTTAACCACATCGTGGCACAGATCAAGCTGCAGGAGGTGAATCATAGAATCACAGAATCATAGAATCACAGGATGATTTAGGTTGCAAGGCACCCTAAAGCTGATCTAGTTCTATTTCCTTGCCCGAGGCAGGGACACCTTCCACCAGCCCAGGTTGCTCCAAGCCCTGTCCAACCTGACCTTGGACACTTCCAGGGATCCAGGGGCAGCCACAGCTTCCCTGGGCAACCTGTGCCAGGGCCTCCCCACCCTCACAGCCAAGAATTTCTCCCCAGTATCTCATCTAACCCTGCCCTCTGGCAGGAAGCCATTCTCCCTTGCCCTGTCATGGTTGTGGGTATCCCTGCCCCACAGGAAGAGTCAGACAGTTCTCACCCCCATCTCCTGCGTGTGCAGCAAGGACAATGTCCAGGATCAGCACAGCATCACAGCACCTCCAGTGTCCCCTGCAGCAGAAAAGGCAGGACCCCTCTCGCCCATAAAGTTCTGATGGCTCTGAAGTTCTATGCCCTGGACAGCACAGGTGGATAAAGGGAATCCAATCAAAGACTCCTGATAAACAGGACATCCTCTGAATTTCTTAGTTCTGGGAAGAGTGAACCCGTCCCTGCAGCCAAGTGCAGAAGGTGTCACTACTGAGTCACTTTGCTCACAAACTCTGCCACGAGGAAGGGAGGTGAGGACGGGTTGCTGCAGAGGACACAGCAAGCGGGAGTTATTTGTACCTCACAGGAGTTGAACTTTGATGATTTTTGTGAGTCCCTTCCAACTCAGAATATTCTATGATTCAGGATATTCCATGATTTCCGTTCTCAGCTGCAAGAGTGTGCCTGCACAGGGGAGATTGCCAGGAACTGGGTGTCTAACTGGGAGCTCACAACTTCAAGTGCTCCTCATGGAGACACCAGGCTGATGAGAGCTGGTGCAGAGGCACCGGGGCAAAGGCAGCAGCACCACACTGTCATTCCAGGAAAGCCTTGACTTCTCAGGAGCATTCCAGAATCATTTAGCCATGGGTACCCAGACCCTAGCAGGGAGGTTTGGAGTCAGTAGGGACTTATGGCAGAGTGACTCCATGTTTTTCTGCAGCACAGCCAGAGCCAGCCCTCTGTGTGTCCTTTGGGTGACAGCTCAGTGACAGGAGAACTCAATGGCAAAAGGTGTTCTGGGCTGCCTGTCCTGCATCCCAGCAGGGCTGTGTACTGGTTGCAGGAACCCCTTCCCTGCCACAGGAGCAGGGACTGTTGACCCCAGATCTGGACTGTCACGCTGGGCCAGGCAAGGAAAGGACACACAGAGCAGCCCTTGCCCAGGAGCACAGCACAGCACCACCCTGGTAATGAGGACAGCAAATTAGAGCTCCCTAAATAAGCAGCAGCTCTTAAGGAAAGGGAGCAACATCCTCAGACGGCCTGATCTTCACTTAATCCCTGCAAACAGACACCTCTGATTAGGAGGATTGGTTTCTTCTGGAGGGGAGCAGATTGAGGGCTTTGCCTGGCAGGAGCAAAGGAACATCTGGTGCTGTGTTTCCTCAACCCAGAGAGCCCCCGACTTCTGTCCCCAATTTACTGCTCAACCTCCTCGCTTTTCCTCCTCATCCCAGCAGCAAACCACCTTCATTAGGATCTGACCTGGAGCAGCAGCATCCCTATCCCCCCACAGCTCAGTGCAGCCCTGGCACAAGTCCTGCTGGGATCAGAGAGGAGCTCTGAGCCCCTGGGAGGGGCTGGCAGGGTGGGCATTGATGGCAGGAGCTGCCCTCAAGGACTTGGTGACAGCTTTGTGTCAAGGGCTGGGTGGGCAGGGGGCTGCTCTGTCCCCCCTGCACCACTGACACAAATTCGAGGAGCCATATCAGTGCCAGGTCTGGGTTAATGAGCAGAGACACTAATGAATCTGTGTGTTATCTCCATGTATCCTCTGCCCCAGGACAGCCCCAGGGCACCTCAAGCAAACAAATGAAGGGAACATGTCTATTAGTGCTTGCCAGCACCTGGGCTGTGCACTGGGACAATGCACATTCACAGCAGCAATTTATACAGATTCCCAGCAAATATTTCTGATGATGATTCTCTGCAAGGTTTGCCAGGGCTTTTATCAAAAACGAAAGTGAGATTTCTCTTTTTTTTTCTTTTTTTTTTTTCTCCCCTCCCCCTCTTTTCTCCACCCCCCTTTTTTTTTCTTTTTGGTTTCAGGCTTATTTTCATAATGAGATGCTGAAATTTTGCCCCTCCCCCAAGACATACACAGTTTTCTGTGTTGATGAAGATCAGATTTGGCTGGAAATAATTTTGATGGAAAAAGCTCAGCTGTCTCTCCAGCAGCATAAAGCCTTGCTATGAAGAAGTGCTGGTATGACCTAATGCCTTTGCTTTAAGATGCAGCAACAGAACAGCCCCTGGCAAGGAGGGAAGAGTCTTTTCAGTCCCAGCTGCATTCTTGGAGATGTAGGAGACCCACTAAAGGGCCTCAAAGCACCAGCCTGTCCTGATGAGGAACACAATGTTTTCTGGTTGTTTTCCTTCCATCCTAACCCAGGATGGGTTTCCACCCTAATCCAGGCTGGCTCTGAACACACCTTCAAGAAATGCAGGTTGGGCAGAGGATGCTGATAAGACACAGGGTTTGGCACCTGGCCAGGTGTGAGTGGGCACTCAGACATGGCCCAGGAGAAGGAAGGGGCATCAGGTCTATATTTTGCTAACTCAGGTCTAGGGTGACAACTCAGTAATGAGCCAGTCCCAAGAAGTTTTTTGGGTAGCAGTAGCCCCGGAGCTCAGTGTTGCCAGGGAATTACAGCAGTGACAGGGAGTGTGAGTGGAACTCTGCATCATGTGGGATGGCAGAAGAGGTGAGGTGATGGGTGTGCTGGAGCTGCCATAGCTCCTGCAGGAAGGGACCTCCTGAAGGTGCCAGGGAGGTCTCATCACTCCACACTCTTGTGATCCAGGGGGAACCAAGGGGTGGGAACTGTCTGCTGGGAGTGAAAGAGCATCATACAGAGCAGCACTGGCAGAGCAGCACATCTGTGGGAACCAAAGGAGAAAGAACAGGGAACAAGAACAAGGCAGATTTGTGGGAAACCCTGGGCTGACACAACTAGAGCCCTGGGGTGGCAGCTGCCAACAGGCAGGACATCTCAAATGCCAGCATCACCTCAGGCCTACATCTGAGCAGTGAATGAAACAGCTCTGGAACTATGCCCAGGCACTGGGACCAACCACTATGATCAGCCCACACTGTCTCATGAAATTTTCCAGTCCCTGAAGCAGGATGGAGCCATCCAAAACAGTTGTAACTAGATGATCTTTAAGGTCCCTTTCAACCCAAACCATTCTATGAATCTATGAAAGCAGTCCCAGGAATGCTCCAGCTGCTGTGTCCAGGAATGGCTTTGGAGTGAGCTGTTTGGCACAGCCCAAACCCAGGGCCCTTGCTGACATTCACTAGTGCAGACAGTTGGATGTCTCACCCCAGCAAGCTCTGCCTGGCTCTGTTTTGTGTTTCTGCCATGATCACCAGAGCAGGAGTGAGGACAACTGCGGGTTTGGCACATGGTTCATCCCAGAGATGAAGCAACAACTCATTTGCTGCCATTAGATGCTGTAAGAATAATCTAAAAATGAGAGCTATGGGCTCAAATGAGACTTACTGGCTAAAATACAGTTTCTGCATGGGGATACGTGGACAGGTCAAATAATCAATCAACTGATTGCTTAGACATACAAGGAGATCAAGGCTGAGTGGAGATCAGTGCCATGCACAGTTGTAGCAATTTCACATTTGCTGCCACGCCACAGGGATCTCATTTGCCATTTTCATGATCATTTATGCCCCATTTGTCAATTTGTTGGCCTCACATTCAATAGTGTTATCAACTGGGTGAAGTCATTTTGAACACAGTTCAGGAAAAACACACTCTCTCTGTCCCAGGCTCAGAGAACATCCACAGGAACACTGCTCCCCACAGTCCCACATGTGGCACTGCTGGATGAGGCTCTTCATGCTCCCACCAGGGAAGAACAGGCACAGAGACAAGGACAGCAAGAGTCCCTGCAACAACAGGCTGGGGAGAAATGCTGCTGTGACATAGGGCAGAGCCAAGAAACTTGGTGGAGACATTTTGCCTTTGGTGATGCCAAGGGCCTCTTCCCACAGAACAGTTCCCTTGGTGTCGCAGAGTAGGGAGGTGAATTTGTGCCCCAGACTGGACATCAAGTCCTTCCTATCTCACCAGCCCATTCTCAGGGATGCAGGGGTGCAATCACCCCCAACTCCTCCACCACCAGCTGGTCATCCCAGTTGACCTGGGAAAGGACTTACACAGTGCTATTTCGGGGCTGGACTTGAGCACCCAGGAGTCTTGTCCAGGTCTAAGCTCCTAATTAAATCCTTGTCAATTCTAACACCTTTCAAATAGAAAGAGACCTCTGCTTTGTCCACTCATGTGTCCAGCACACCTGTTAATAGGGAGGACAGATTTCAGCAATCAGGAATCCCAACTTGTGGGTCATTTTACTCTACATTACTCAAAGACTTTACTTCAGGGCAGTTGAACTCAATGGCATGTCAGAGACCACAGTGAGCTAATTCAGTCCAAGCGAGATCTTGAATGAAGAGGTGCAACCATTTATTCTCTTGCTTGGGTGTGCTAAAGACCCACTATTAAGGCAAATCCAGTCTGCCCAAGGCTTGGCCACTGAGCACTGACCTGGCCTGGGGCCAAAATCTGTCAGCAAGAGAATTGTAGAATCTCACAATGGTTTGATTTGGAGGGGACTTCAAAAAATCACGCAGTTCCACCCCCTGCCATGGGCAGGGACACCTTCCACTAGCCCAGGTTGCTCCAAGCCCCATCCAACCTGGCCTTGGATACTTCCAGGGATCCAGGGACAGCCACAGCTTCTCTGGGCAACCTGTGCCAGGGCCTCCCCACCCTTACAGCCAAGAATTTCTCCCCAGTATCCCATCTAACCCTGCCCTCTGGCAGTTGGAAACCATTCTCCCCTATCCTGTCACTCCAGACCCTTGTCCAAAGTCCCTCTCCATCTCCCTTCAAGCCCCTTCAGATACTGAAAGGCCACAATAAGGTCTCCCTGGTGCCTTCTCCTCTCCAGGTGAACAGTTACAGAATCACAGAATAACAGAACATTCAGAGTTGATAGGGATCCACAAGGATCATCAAGTACAACTCTTAAGTGAACGGCCCATGCAAGGGATTGAACCCATGATCTTGGTGTTATTAGCACCAAGTTTTTAACCAATTCTTTCAGCATTTCCTCAGTCAGTGGTGCTCCAGCCCTCTAATAATCTTCATGACCTGAAGATGATGGTGTTGTCTGAGGGTGCTGAAACACAAGGGTTGTGGGGAAGAAATAAGCAGAGAAGCTCTTTTTTCTCCAGCTGCTCCCCAGCAAGGGAAGAATCCACAGTCCCTGTCCAGGCTGGACGGTCCTGTAGCTTCAGGTCTGATTCTGGAGAGGTGCTGGGCAAGACAGGCCATGGAGCCCACTCTGCAGGACACTGCAGCCAGGCTGGTGCTGGGGATTCCCCCAGGGTCAGAAGAGGGGTGTCAGGGCAGTAGCAAAGGGGCCCCTCTCGCTGGCTGGAGCTCACACACCTTGCAGGGCTGGATCCAGGGAGCTGCCTCATCCCAACACACCCGGACACTGGGGGCGGGAGGGAGGGGGGAACTGTCTGTGTGTATTTTACACTGCAGCCTTTTGGGGTGGAAAATAGCTGTAAGCACCAAAGAAGGAAATTAAAGTGCATTTTAATGATATGTCTTATGTCTGAATGAGCATCTCAGATTACAATATCATTTGGGTCTGTGGGATGAAATCCAGTCAGGGAAAAATCTCCCATCATCTCCTTCTACATTAATACACATTTACATTTTAGAGCTTAATTTCAACTGTTATGTTTTTTCAAAAGTAATTAAACTAGGCTTCAAATGAGGAAATAACCCCATATACTTACTCCCCACTCACCAGCCACACATGAATATTAAAGAAAGTAGTCAGAAACAGATCTATTTGTGAAAAAAAAATATATAAATTAATTAAATGCAGTTTTTCTTCCCTGCAGCTTCATTCAACCTTTATATCAAAAATGACATGAAATGCATCTGTGTTCATTTGTTTAAAAAATTCCTTTGAACACATCTCTATCTCCATTTAAATTAAAAAATGACTTAGCACAAAGAATAACAAAAAGCCTTCTGTGCAGGAATACAATGAGTAATGAACTTCAAACCATATCTGCATGAAAGATTGTCAAGTTGGATATTGTTTTTCCATATGACCTGTTTCTTTCTAATTATTATATTTTTCCTGGCTCTGATTTTATAAACAGTGGCACCTCTCCCCTCAGCTGGCTCTAAAAGAGGTTTATTTAATCTTTGACATTTCCTATTTCACAGGCTGCTTTGCAAGTGTCACACAATAGAGCTTTGTTGGTCTCAGTTTAATTAAACACCATTTCTTTGCTTTAAGTAGCAGAGGCAGTGACACTTTGAAAAGTTCCTTTTCTGCTTGAAAAATAATACAGTGTCAGTGAATAATTAAAACATACAAATCATCAGAATTCATTAACATCCTCACACTTTTAGGTGCTTAAGAGTCTTTATCTCTGGACATTTCATTTGAAAGGCTTTTTGGAGATGGATGGGATTTGCAAGTAGCTTTTCGCTGATGTTATCCGGGGTCATGGGCAGAGACTGCCCCCTTTTCCCAGCAGCCAGGTGAGGGGCTCAGTGTGCTGTGAGGTCACCGTGCCGTGGACTCCTGGTCCCTGTCCCCTCTGAATATGCAAAGCTGCTGCTCCTGCACCGCCCCCTGCACCGGGGGGTGTCACAGCACCCAGGAAAATGAGCCCTGGAGGAGCCAAACCCATCTCGGGGCAGTTCAGATCTGCTCTGATTTTCTGTTTTCGCCATGAAAAGCAAAAGCTGTACATCCATTTCCAAGCAGTGCTGTGCCAGCCAAGGCTGGGAACATCCACAGAGCTTTCTTTCATCACTTCACCTTCCCTACACACACTGGGGACCCCAACCCCGCACCAGCACTGGCTACACAGCATGTTGGGCTCCCAGTCCCCAATTCCCATGCAGTTCACATGTGCCTGCACAGTGACCCATCAGCCTCTGGCCATTCCCACCCACAGGCCCATCAATATTTATTGCAGTAATTTCCTCCCATCTGAATAATAGAAATTGCAGATGAAGAAGCCAGGCAGTGGCAGGAAGGAAATTGGGTCTTGCAGTTGTCAGTCGAGTGCCTGGAAGTGGCTGCTCTCTTCTTGAAACTCAGCTTTGTGCCTTTCATCCCATTGCACCTCCTTGCTCCAAACCAGTTCTTCTTCCCCTTTCATGAGTGCACTTTTCAAATGATAATGGGCTGGTGTCACGACCTTGCTGAAGCAGAAGCTGCCGTGCTAAAAATATTAACACTTTTCATCTTCACTTCTGAGTCCCAGATGGTTTTGCTGGTTTTCTCTGAACATTTCAAACATATTGATGTCACTGTAGAAATGAACTTGCCCCTTTCTGGCTGTAATATGATAATCCCTGCATATGCATGTGAATTCTGAATTCATAGCCATTTTGGCAGTGCAGCAGCCAGGCAGCCCCTCTCTGCCCACCGGACTGGTGCATCACATCACAGACAAGCCACTCATTCAGGACTTCAAAGCCCTGGATGTGCCCAGCCTGGTGTGGTCTTAATACACTCACAGTTTCACCTTACATAGGGATGTAAGAATTTTATCTCATATCTTAGTCCTGTCCAAGCTGGATCTTCTTACTCCACTGCACTGATCAGTGCCATCATATTGCCAGTATTGTCTCTGGAAATCTCGCAGGGCCAAGGGCAGGGTGCAGGCAGCCCCAGGCATCCTCTGCACTCCAGCCACACTCAGGACCAGCAACCTGGATGCCAAGATCACCTGAGGAACCTGAACATCCAGCAGTCTATGGAACCCAAGAGGATGCATCCCTGAGTCCTGAGGGAGTGGCTGGTTCAGTTGCCAAGACACTCTCCATGGTATTAGAAAAATCATGGCAGAGAGGTGAAGTCCCAGGTGACTGGAAAAAGCAAAGCATTGCATCCATTTTTAAAAGGTTAGCAAGGATAACTCTGGGAACTTCCAACCAGTCAGATTCCTCTCTGTGCCTGCAGCAAATTTTAGAGGTTTTTGTGGTACTTGTTGCTGAAATTTGTGGGTTTGGAGACTAAATTCAATGGACAAGGGAAGGGCTATGGATGTCAGCTGTCTGGACTTCTGCAAGGGCTTTGACATGGTCCCCAACAACATCCTTCTTTCTAAACTGGAGAGAGATGGATTCAGTGGGTGGACTGTTGGGTGGATAAGGAATTGGCTGGATGGTCACATTTACCTGAAATCACAGCTCCCTGACAGGAGGGTGGAACCACGTGGGGATTGGCCCCTTCTCCCTGGTAACAAGCAGCAGGATGAGAGGACACAGCATCAAGCTGCACCAGGGGAGGTTCACATTGGACAACAAGAGGAATTTCTTCATGGAAAGGGTTGTTAAACATTGGAATGGACTGACCAGAAAGGTGGTGGAGTCCCCAGCCCTGGAGGTGCCCAAGAAGGCCTGGCTGTGGCACTCAGTGCTCTGGGCTGGGGGACAAGGTGGGGGTTGGGCACAGGGAGGACTCCATGGTCTCAGAGGTCTTTTCCAACCACAGTGATTCAGTGGGTCAGTGTCCAGATGGATACCAGTGACCAGCAATGTCCCTCAGGGATCCATACTGGGACCAGTATTGCTTCACAACTTCATCAGTGACACTGACAGTGGGGTCAAGGGCACTCTCAGCAACTTCACAGATGACCCAAGGTCCCACCTGCAGTCCCCTGGACATGTCACCCCTTGTCAGTACCTCGGGCATGGTGGGATCCCGTGATCCAGGGGCACTAAGCTCTTGCTCACAGGGTTGTCTCTGTGAGATGCTCCACGGCAATCTGCCACCCACTGCCCTTGGACAACACACACCCCATAAAGGCACTTGATCTTTTTCTGCATATCCACCCTCCACTCAGCTTTTTCTCTTCCATTCCTGGCACAGGAACAGGAAATCCCTCCACCTTTTACACCAGTTACTGACTTTTTTACATTGAACTGGAGAGGCTCCTGAGAGTCTGTATCAGAACACAACATAAAAAACTCTGCAAACCTGCCCCAAGACACATCCAGCTCTGAGCTCTGTACATACTTTCAAGGAAGACTTCATCCCCTGGGATGGGTGGTCTCGCTATCAGAAGTAATCACAGCAGGAGTCCTTTAGAGAAATCTCAGCTTTTCAGATAGGAAAGGTGGACATTAGTGTCTCAGGCATTCAGAGTAAAACTGGTGATACAGAACCAACAATAAAGTTCTTGTCTACCTTAGACTCCAGTAAAAAACTTTGAAAAGAAGGCAATGTTTTCCTTAGATAACTGATAATAGCCTGGGTATAATGTGCAGCCAATTTAATACTTAGCAGCTTTATGCCTATAGCAGGTGTTTGTTTAAGAGAGATTTCACAGTACAGAGAGAGGTAAATAGCAGGTTTCTTCCTTTAATGGGCCTCAGGCTCATTAAACAACATTTCACTTTCTCCTGCACAGGGGTTTTATTCATTAGAGGGATTCATTCTATTTCCAAGGGTGTTTTTTTCTCCTTTATTGACAATCCAGCTAATGTACTGAAAGTTGCATATCTGAGTGGGGGACAGGCAGTTGCTGTGCCTCTACCCCCAGCCTGGGTGTACTTTCTACCTCCACAAGTGGCTCCTCTCACTCTGAAAACACAACTTGACAAATTTCATGTTTTCTGGATTTGTTCACTTCTGAAAAACAAATTTTATCTTCAAAAGGCTATATTTTGCAACCTCAAAACAGGCATATCATTGCAATCAGCAGACCCAATGGAATTTGCTTTTGAGACGAATTTCAAATTCATCTGAGCTCAAAATTCAAATTTAAAAATCTCTACAAAACCTTTGAGTTCTGTTTCATTTTACCCCCCCAACACTGATTATTTTTCTTCCCTTGCCTCCAAAATCTGTGCATGAGCCTGTTTCTTCAGGACAGGGCTCTATGGAATGGGGGCATGGTAGGGTATCGTGGTGAGGTACACACAGCAGGAATGACTGAGGCAAAAAAAAAGCCATGAAATACAGACACCATCAAACACTGAAAGAGGCAGTAAATGCCCTCAGATGTGTCATCTGGGATTTTTTCTCTCTTGAACTGACAGTTCTCCCACAGGAGCCTGCCCTGGTCAGCCTGAGCCGTTGGTCTGAGCCAGTCCAGGCCTCTGGAATCATGGTGTTCATTTGCACACACGTGACTCAGGTGGCAACATCAGCAGAGGAAGAGGGGAAGCTTTGCTTCTGGCATGTAGGACTCTCTGTATTGTTTCAGCATCTCTCCTCACATGTCTGGGACTCAGGGAACCAAGAGGTTACCATTCACAGCCCTCCTTCCTAAAGACACGGTGATGGCATCCCCCGAAAGCAGCGTTTGTTCTGCTGCCTGCAGCCAGCCTTGGCACAGAGCAGAGCTTCTCCCCTGCAGCCTCAGTGCCAGGCAGGGAGCCAGCAGAGCCACAGGATGGGGCACAAAGTCTTTGGGTCCTGCCACCCAAACATTTGCAGCTACACACTAAGGACCAGACAGGGTTTGAAGCCAGCTGCCACTGCAGGACTTGGCCTTCAGAAAATCCAGATGTTGCCACTGCAAGCTGGATGTCCTTTCCACTCCCCTCTGCTCTTCCATCACCTCCTTCTGACCAGCTCCTGCTGCTTCTGCTCCTTGAGGCTGATTTAAAGAGAAACCAGGAAGGTTCCTCATTCCTGATCTCCTAATTCTCTCATGTTCACAAGGTCTTGGTGGGATTTGCCAAAAAGGCAATTGTGAGGTAGGAATTAAAAACAGCTAAAGGTCCACTTGTACAGACAACTGCAGAGGCACAACCAGGAGCAAACACAAGAAGCTGTTGGGAAATCCCAGAATCACAGAACTGTAAAGTTTGGAAAATACTTTTAAAATCATCAAGTCCAACCATCAACCAGCACCATCACCATGGTCACCACTAAACCATGTCTTAAGTGCCACATCCACACATTTTTGAACACTTCCAGGGATGAGGACTCCACTCCTGCCCTTGGCAGCCTGTTCTAGGGATGGACAACCCTTTCCATGAAAAAGAAATTCCTAATATCTAATGTAACCCACTCCTGGTGCAAAATATTATTTATTTTGAAAAGTATCTGCAAAATATTATATATTATGTATTATGTATTATATTATATATTTTATATATTTTGCTGATATTATATATTTTGCTGGTATCAACAATATATTATATTATATATTATATTTTATATATTATTTATATATTGTTTTATATTATATATTTTGCTGGTATCAAAATAAAATATTATGTATTTTGCTGGTATCAAAATTAAATTTACTGCCAAAGAGTTCAATACAAAAGCCTTATCCCCCTGAAAGCTGCTTCATGTCTTCTGAACTGAGTCACAGTGCAGTAAGAGCTCCAACACAAACCCTGAATCCCGTGTGTGAGCAATGCAGGAACTGAGGACAATTCACACCCACC
>VYXB01010319.1:291741-307296 GCA_013397135.1 Pachyramphus minor
ATTCACACCCACCTGGGTTGAAAGGCACAACTCCTGAGCTCGGGGCCACCACGGGAGGGTGGAAGCAGATGTCCTGCCCAGGAGATGTGCCTGCTGGAAGTCTTTGGCTTCATTCTGTAATGAATAAAAGATCAGATGCAGCAGCTCACCCGCACCATCTACAACTCAATTCACTGGGATGAGGGTGTTTCCTCTGAGAAAAAAAAAGCAGTGAACTAGAAAGAGAGCTTTGAATTAATGGCTATATAATTTGGCAGTGGGATTTGAAAGTTCCTGATCAAAGAGAGATTAATGGTCCAGATAAAAAAAATACTGGAAGAAACAGATGCTTCATGTTTGCACTTGACAGAGCAATGAAGGGAGGCAGGAAGAGCCCTATCAGCTCGTGGCCTTGAGGGGGGACAGGGTCTGCCACGGCCTGCAGCACCAGCACATCCACTCAGTAGTTTCACAGGAAGTTCCAGCAGCACTTCTTTTGTGTCCTCTATATCAGAACTGGGATTAGTTTGCTCTCTTAAATTCTTCACAGCTCCAGGCCCACAGAAAGTAAACAACTACTAGAGGAGACAATGATGGCATCATTACTGGTGGGATGCTCAGCTGTTTCCCAGCACATGCCAACCTTTCCCAAGTTCAAATTTCCTGCACTAAGGAGCCTTGTGGGTTCTTTGTGATAGGAAAAAGTAATAAAAGTTTGCCCCATTCTTTTTTTACTGTGGAAGAAAGGCCTGGAAAAAGTCTTGTAAGAGTGAAATCAAAAGAAGACAATTAAGAGGATGCTGACTTAGCTCTTCCAGATGAAGTACTTTCTCATTTGAACACATTAGAGCTTTTTTTTTTTTCCTTTAAAGCTAAACAGAAAAGAAAAAAGTTAATCATTTTTGGGGGTCAAATAAACCATTTATTTCCACTCCCCCCTGAGACTCAGTTTTGTGTCAAGCAGTTGACAGTGATTCCAAATTCAGAAATATTTCATAGAATCATAGAATATGGAAGGGACCCCTCAGGATCACTGAGCCCAACTCCTGAAATAGCACACTGTATTTTTTTAGCTGCAACAGCACAAACTCTGGGCTGGTCCCTTCTTCACTCCCTTCTGTGACTTCTTGCTGAATGAGGCACCACTCATACTGGGTCCCTGCCTGACCCTCTGAGGGGGCCCCCCAGCCTCTCCCATTCCATCTCAAAGTCTCCAAGGATTTGTGAACTCTGGGCTGGGCTTTCACTCACTGGAAAAGCTGAGACACACCAAGCACATACCTCCACATATCTGCAGCTTTATCAGTATATATAGAGAAAAACATGTGAAGACTCAAGAAAATACAAAGATTTGTTGGGGTTTTTTAAGTTAAATTCTTCTTTTGCTTTATTTTTGGCCTTTTTTTTTTTTGTATATCTAGTCCAAGCAAAATTATTTTCCCAAATTTTATATCTCAGTCAAGACAATGAATTTATAAAGCTACAATTATGTTCACCTCACAAGAAGTCTTTGGTGCAGAGCAGTGGCCTCAAGCTGAGGGATGCACAGAGAGTCACCTGCTCCTCTCCAGACAGTTCCTGTGAAATCCCCCTTGTTCACCATGACCCCCTCATGTCATTCCTGCTCAACTCAAACACTGGAAAGCACAGATGTCTTTGCTGAGGAAACAAGGAGAGGCAGGAGCCCCCGCTCTGGAGATGTAAAGCCAGCCATGATCCCAAAGCCCCAGGCAGGAGTCATGCCCGGGGTAGGTCCTGGGATCTGCAGGATCAGCAGTGGTTATGGCAGCCTCAGAGGTTCAGGACCAGAGATCTAGTGGCAAAATCATGACATGGATTGTAAATTCCCTCTGTGTTTTCCCAGGCCTGACCCTGCCACCGTCTGTGAGCAGGGAAAGCACAGCAAGGCTTTGGCTGCACAGAGGAAAGGCCAGACCTGCAGCATGGTGACACAGCTGAGGTGGGAGTGTCACCCTTGGGAGAATATTGCTTCACATGGAAGGACCTCTACATTGGAAGGGCATTACTTCAGAGTTTCTTACAAAGTTAAACTCTGGTTTTAAAAGATAAAATACTCCAAAAAATCAGGAACCAGAACTTTAAATAGACACAGAATGTCTGAAGTGATGAAATCATGGAGAAGCACAAAATCATCCACTCTGACCACTCTTGCACCCTCAGTCTGAGTCAGAGAACTCAGGCAACCCAAATGATTTCATATGTCACATCATGCCCAGAGCACCCGGGTCTGTGGCCACTTCCTCAGCCACATGTGCACTGCTGTGAGTCACTGCTGTGACCCAGGGGAAGGCTGGGCCATGGCTGGGACATCTCCCTCTATTCCTGACATCAGAGGAGATGTTGGCAGGACAAGAGTGGCTTCTTCTCCATCTTCATGCAGTCATGGATTGCAAGGTCAGCAGAGACTGAGCCAGCCTGAGCTCCTGCTGGCACCAGTTCACAGCTGTTCTGGGGCTGGGTTTGGTGGTCTAGAGAACTGCCCACGTGTGAGATACAGGGGCCAACTGCTTGAGAAACAACTTGGAGTCTAAATAAAGGATGTGAAGGATGCAAACCCCACTGCTATAGCAGAGGAAAGGAAGGCAAGGCAAAGCAAGGCAAGGCAAGGGTGCCTTAAGTGCATATGTTGTGTCTTAAAGGGGCAAAGCCATACTTGCAGGCTGACCCAGAGAAATAATTGTGGCTTTTCTTAGTGTTACAGCCCTTGCAGGATGCCCAAACCCCAGCACTGCCCCATGAAGGAGGATTTCTCCCAGTCCCAGTGTCAGTGCTGAGCCCTCTCCCGGTGCTGCTCAGCTGGAAAGGTCAGTCACTAATCCCAGGGCAAACAGTGGAGAACGTGTCCAGGGCACTGAGTGCAGTTTATCCGTGTTTGTGAGGAGGTGTCACCTTAACAGTCCAGGTGTGTATCAACAGTGAATGCTGGACATAATTGGTGTATTTCCCTCCTTTCTCTTCCTTGTTCACAAAGGCATTTGTTAAAGCAGGGGGTAAACGTTTCCCTCTGCAAAATTAACTACGTAACAGAGGTCAAAGACTTACAGAGCCTTTCCCCATGTGCCAGCTCCCCAGGAAAGGATCTTGTGGCCCCACAAGCCCTGTCTGTTCATACCAGCATGTTCCCAGAGCTGCACTGGGAATGTCTCCCCACTGCCTGAGGAGAGCTCACTGCCTCCTTGTCAGGGCAGAGAAAGAGAAGCTGAACCTCTGGGAGCTGGGCTGGGGCTGTGCAGAAAGCTGATACATCCTGTTAGGAGACTGATCCAAATAGAAAAAAATGTCACAGGAGACCCATCCAGAGATGGGGGATTGGATCAACCTTGGCTCCAGTCCTGGCTCATGGTATCCCACAACCTGAGGTCATTCACTTTGGCACAGCAGAAACACGCTGTGCTGAGGTGCCAGGAGGGAAGCTGGCAGCTGGAGAGGTGGGTGCTCATCTGTACCTTCTCCAGTCATAATACTTTTCTCCTTGGGATATAAAATATTGGCCAAGAAATTCCTTTGCACTTTGCTGTCCTTGGCAGAGGCAGCTCAGGTCATGGCTGTGTGCAGGTCTTCATGCAACCTGGGCTTTGCAGCAACCTGTGGAGGAGACCTGCTGCTGTAGGAGACTGCCCCTCACCTGAGATGCTCTTCTTGTTACACCTCTCTCTGAGCTGATGGATGGGACTGTGGCAGGGGCAGGCAGCTGGTGAGCTGCACGATGCCTGGGACTTGTTGGGATGTTCCTGCTGGGACCTGGCACAGTAACTGCCTCCTGTCTGGGTGGCTTCAGTGCAGACACTTGCTGGGCTGTGGCAAGATTTGCTCTGTCCTCTGGTCCCAAGAAATCCATCTCCTGTCCCCAGCAATGTACCCATTTCCTGGTCTCCTCTGTGTCCCCTGACAGAGCACAGGGAGGAGGCACCTGATGACACATCACCCATGTTCATGGCCCCATGTGCTTTTGCTTCTCCCTTGTGTCCTGAGGAGCAGCGAGGTCTGCAGGACAGGTTAGTCCTGAGAGGAGCCTTGGACAGAGTGACAAGGGTGGTCAGTGAGCAGCTGAACAGCGAAGGTTTGGGGTACACTGCTCAGAGGAGCTGGTGGAGTCAGGTCACCACATGTCCTCACAAGATATCCCACCATGTGGATTATTGGGATCACTGTGCAGTGTCTTGGGGCTGGACAAGCTCCCATAAGCAGGAGTATTGGGGTCTCCACCAAAGGTAAACTTTGGGTAGGTTTGAAATGTTTACTTTAGTTGACCAAGAGTAAATTTAACTTCAGCTAGGATTAAATTTGACTGAATTTCAACAGTCAAAAGTTGAAATGACCACAGTTGATTTAAAAATCCAGTTTTTAAGTCCTTTTGGTGGCTAAGAAGGGCTTGAAACCCTGAATAACTGGTCACAAAGTCCCGTGTGAAATAAAAGTTGTTGGATCCCTGCCTTATCAGGAGAATCTCAGCTGACTGCTGGCTTTCAGCCTGGATACTGGCAACACCTTATGGGTGTGGGAAAGATAGTGTGGACTGAAAATAAAATCCATTCTGAGGATGCATTCAGCAGACTACAAATAGACGGAAATCGAGCAGCCATGAGGATAAGGACAAAGACCCGGAATTGCTGAAGTAGGTCTGGAGCAAATATCCAGGCTGAAGATCTCACAGGTCCTTTACTGGATGGGAAGGATCAGGGTGTCTCTAGGAGTCTACTGGGATTAGCACAGCTCCAAGGAATTCACTCACTGTTTTGTTAATATCTGGAGAGATAATGGGAGAAGCTTTCCCAGCCATCTGAGATAACATAGAAGTGTCTGCTCCACCCTCAAGAGGAGGAGGGTGTTAAACTGCAATCAGGAAAGCAAAGTGTAACTGCTTGCTGAGAAACTTCAAAGTTAAACAGCTCCAACAACCTGCAGACAAGGGTCTGGAAGGGGATGGTCTCGTGGGATGATGATATTTTTAATAAATCTAGGAGTGCCATGAAATATTTACAAAGCTGGGAGAAAACAAATGCTGTGGCAGCCTCCACATAAAACCAGCAGGGAGGCACGAGGTGATCAGGGGGATGCTACCCTGCTGTAAACACCATGGAAACTCAGGGAAGGGGTGGCACATCCTGGATGGAGGTTGGTCACATCCCATCCTTACAAACCGTCATCATTGGGGTTTTCAAAAGAATGCAGGAAGGTCTTGAAAATCTGTCCCTTGGTGAACAATGTGATGGTCAGTGTGTTTAATTTACCTGTGAGCAGGGTGAAGGGTGAATCGAGGCTGCTGTCAAGTGAGAGAAATTGAGACCTGCTTTGAGCCAACGCTGGAAAAACTCAAAGTGGCGATAATCTGCAGTTAAGAGGTAAATAAGCCACCTTAGATCAGGAGCACTTGATTTTGGTGTGGGATACATTTCCCAGCAGGTAATATCTGTGTACAAGAATTGCAGGGCTTTAAAAAGCATTTCTGATGCATTCGGCTCAGGGAAAGAACTGGGGCAACCCATGAGCTGATACTCAGGACATCACACGAACAACCAGAGTCATCTCTTCTGGTCTTGCTGTCCATGGAGGCCTTCCAGAAATGTCCTCCACTGAGAGATTCAGCAGATCTTCACAGATTCATTGCAACACCTGAGAACTAAGTAATCGTTCTCCATGTCTTCAGAAAGAACTATCTATAAAAAAAAAAAAGGTAATTGAAACTTCCCTAAAGAATTACTTCTTCTCTTTAAACATTACAGAACACAGAGAAAATAAACTGTCTAAAATAAGTTGATTACACAAAATATTTCATAGATAAATAAATAGTTTAGGCTGGCAAGAAACTGGAGAAGTTTCCTAAATCAGGCAGAAACCACTAACTATGAAAATAAAAATTAATCCTGCTGAAATTGTAATTTTTTTGGAGCATGTTTAGTCAGTTTTGTTGTGGCACCAATTGGCTGCAGGGGGCTGCTGGTGCCACGTGTGGGCAGAGGGGATGGCTGGGCTTGGCTCCAAGTTGTATTTTATGGCCTCAGCAAATGGAACTGGTTTAGAGTGAGCTGGAAAACCCTGATTGCAAACAAAGCCCTACTTGTCTTGTTGGCAATGCCTTAGTTTGGGGACAGCTGTTTAGTTCCCAGGTGGACATGGGGCTTCCAGAGATGCAGGTCCAGTGAGCAGCAGTGGGGCAGCTCAGCCCTGGAGCAAAGGGCCATCCCTGCCCAGCTGCAGTCAGCTGGGTCACCTCTGCCTGGGGACACTGGGACTCCTCCAGGTAGTGGGAAACAGCTTGGGCTGTTTGTTCTCAGCAGTGATGCTGATTGACAGCTGCCAGTCTCGCAGTCCTGGAAACATCTGGAGTGTTCCCTGTTCAAAGGGAAAGTAAAAGGTTTCCGTTTTGGCCCATTTCAGAGGGAAACCAAATTTCAACTACCTCAAATATTTATTTTCTTGGAAATCACACTTTCCAACCAAGTTTCAATTCTCTTTTGTTAGATGTCTAAAGCTGTGGCGTTTATGTCATTGGGGTCAGCAAACAAAATTCTCCCTGTGAGACCATCGGGATCTCTGGGCAGGTGGAATTTAGATATGCCCTGGCTCCCACAAGCAAGAAACAAAGTATATGCATAAAATCCCCTTCCCCTCCACCTGTGTTATTGCTGCCCTGGACGATGAAACACTGCCCTATTTCCATAACAATCAAAATGCCCGCAGAAATGGCCCAGAAGTGCTCAGGACTCAGCACTTGTGACAACACTGATAGGATCAGCAGCACAGAGAAACCCTTGAGGCTCTGAGAAGAGAAGAAATGGAGCTCTCATATATATATATTTATTTCTGTTACTCCTCACATCTTTGCTGTATTTCTCCACCATGAGGACAGAGCTGTTAATGTTCTTAAAAATTTAATCCTCGAATGGGATTCTAAATTCTACTAACTACCTGTTCTTGTGCAAAAAAAACCAAAAAAAAAAACAAAACAAAGAATTGCAAACCCAGGAGGTATTTGGTAACTGCATGGATTCCCTTTTGATGTTATTAAAACTTCAGGCTAAAATTATTTGCAAGATCACATGAGAAATATATAACAAGGGAAGAACTCAGGTTAAATCCATTTTTGCTGGGGGTACACAGAGTAGCTGCTGCAATCCATGGTTTCTGTAAGTGTTATTTTATCTTATATTGTACTATTCATTAACTATTGTATCAGATGTGGAGCTGCACAGCTGTGAACCCCAGGATGGGCTCCAGTGCTGCCCTCGTTCTTCCTGCCCTGCATGTTTGACAGCCGCACCTTCCTTTTCCTCTGTCTGGGCTGCAGCTGGTTCACAAATGGCTCTGCAATTTTCACCTCTTGTTTCTTGTGTCCCTTCCCCAGCCCTGCAGCAGGACACTCCTGGGTGCTATGTCAGGGAAGAGCGTCAAATTAGCATTTTCAGATGTTCACAATAACGTCAGTGATACAATAGTTGCGTCCAAGGAAAAAAACCTGAACCACAAGAGCAGTAAGACCTGACAGAGTTTGCAGAAACAGTTTCAGTTCACTGTCTGCACCATGTGAACTTCCACTTTCCAAGAAGCAGGGAAATGTCCCTGTGTTGCCTCTCTGCAAAGGGGTTATGATGATGCTTCACCTCCTGAAGACCCTGTTTCCCCGCTTCTGAATCGTCCCTATTCCAAAAGTGTGAGCAATTCAGTACAAAGAGAATCAGTAGGAAGGAAAACAACACTTTGCTGTAGCTGCTGCACAGAGGTCCTTGGCCAGCTTCATGGGTGCCAACAAAATATGACCTAAACTGCCATTCCTGCAGCTCAGCAGAGCTGGCAAACAGGTCCATGCTGCCAAGCTCCTCTGCCCATGCCAATGACAGCACACTCCTCAGACAGGAGCTCTGCTTCAAGGCACGCCCGAGGTGTCCCAGGGGAGAACGGGCATTGGCACCTCCAGGCCATCAGTAAATCACCTGCAGACCCTAGCAGAGCCACCACCCCTTGGCCAGATCCAAGGGGTCTGCTCAGACCCCTTAGTACCTGCCCTGGAGTGGCACTCACCATCATGGCACTCACCAGCCTGGCACTCACCCCCCTGGCACACAACCATTGCACCTGAGCCAGCTCTACCTGTTTGCAGAGCAGTGACAGGCAGCACTGGGGGGGAGGGGAGATGTGCTCCTTGGGGCAGGAGACATCCAGTAGGAAGCAGGGAAAGGACAACGTGTTCCCAAATGTCAGGGCTGAAGAATGTCTGATGCTGACTCTGATCCTACTGATTTCTAGATCCTACTGATCTAGTGGTTGGCATTCCTGCCCACGGTGGAGGGGTTGGAGCTATAAGATCCCTTGCAGGTTGATTTTTACGATCCTTTCCAACCCAAACCATTCTATGACTTTTCTGCTCTCACACAATGCTCTGACCCTTCATACTGGGGCTGTATTTGGACCTGAGCAAATGGAGAAGATGGAGCCAGAAAAACAGCAGGATCCGGAAGCAAAATCACACAGAGCTCATGGAGAGGCACAGGAGACACCGAGAGAGAGTCAGGAGCAGAAGGCAAGAAAAGGGATTGGCAAAGGTGACAAGCACCCAAAGGGCCCCAGGGGCCAGCCCGGGACAGGGTGCCTGGTGGCAGTGTTGGGGGGCAGAGTTGGGGGCAGTGTTGGGGGGCAGTGCCCCTCAGAACAGGGTGTACCAGCTGTGATGCTGCACAGCAGCCCCAGAGGGCACAGCAAGGGCTGTGGTGCTGGACTCTGGGCTGCCAGCCCACATCTCCCTCTGCATCCAGCCCTGCTGCAGGAGCCAGACAGCCTGGCATTTGCCCTTATAATTATCCCAACCAAACACCTGCTCTTGCTTTAACAGCTCTGTTGACAGAGTCCATCACAGTCTTTGTGAATGTCTTCCAAGATCTAATTACCTCTTATTAACAACCTACCTCACTTTTGGTCTCAGAATGCCGGATTCCAACTTTTCCACTATTGTATTTTGCTAATATATTTATTATATTGATTCCTGGTACTCCTGGGTCTGCAGGACCCCTCTTGTGTATTCAGCCTACTTTGAGCATGGTTGGCAGGACAAATCCTGCAGCACTCTTATACCAGTAGGACCAGTCCTTCAGCAACAGGTATTCCTTTCCCTCTGGCATAAAGGCAGCATCAGCAGAGCTGCTTGGGAACAGCCTTTTATTCTGGTGCAGGTTAATGAGAGCTGATAATTGTTCAAGGACATCATAGAATCATCATCATCATAGAATGGTTTGGGTTGGAAGTGGCATTTAAAGAACACCTTGTTCCACCCTCTGCCATGGACAGTGACACTTTCCACTACCCCAGGTTCCTCCAAGCCCTGTCCAACCTGGCCTTGGGCACTTCCAGGGATGGAGGAGCCACAGCTTCTGTGGACAAATGTGCCAGTGACATCTGTAATGCTCTTGACAAGTGCACCAGAACACTCCCCTCAACCCATGCAGACCTGGAGCATCTTTCATGTCAGATCACATGCTTATGTTGGTCCTGAGTAGGGTGATGCTGGTTCTGTGGGCCATGGGTTGAAGTTTGGGTGAAGACCCTCGTGAGTGGTTTGCAGCAGGTCAGTTGTGTTTCCTTTGCCAGGTCCCTTTCCTCCCCATCAGGGCTGTCCCACCCCAAGGCAGAGTATGGTCACAGCTGCTGCAGCTCAGGGGTGTGCACAGGGCAGTCCTGCCAAAACAGGCAACCTGTGCCATGTGAGGCTGTGCCAGAAACATACCTCAAACACCAAGTCTGGTCACTCTGAGGTCTCAGAGCCAGCACCCATCTCACCTGATGCTGACCTCTAAGAGCAGGTGCCAGCTCTAAGCCTGTCATCTCAGCTTTCTCCCAGACCAGCACCATCTGAAAGCAATGTGCCCATCCTGTAAGAGGGGCTCTGACGACGCCTGAAGGTTAGATGTGATCCAGGCATGTTTTCTTCATTAATGTGCCAACTGTGTCCTTGGCTGCAAAACTGTGAAGGCATCTCTTGCCTTTCCCAGCACACAGAGATAAACATGGCCACTGCTTGAACTCCTTAGCGACATGTGAACATGGATCATAGGACTGAGGTTGGATGGGACCACAGGAAGATTTCATGAAACACAGTGGGACTATGGAAAAACTTCTGGGCACCTCCAGCTTTCCAAGGCTTGGGGCCTCATATGCTGAGTATGCCTGGGGCTACAAAAACAAGGTAATGGGTGGGAACAAAAGGTGATAGTGAAGCTTTTGAAATCCTTAAATATCACAGTCAAAACAAATTAGGTGTAAGCTAGTGGGGAGTTTTAGCAGCATGTCCAAGCCTCAAAAACTGTCAGTGAAAAGACAGCTTATGCCCTACTGAATGTCAAAATTCTGTGATTCTGTGTTCCACTGCCAGCATCAAACTTTCACTGCTGCCCCCGGTCCTTTTGGTTTAAAGGGTGGGTGGAGGGGACACTGTCTAACTCAGTGCCTTGTAAATTAGGAAGGAAGGATAAATAGAGATCCAAAAGCACCTGATGGACAGAGCTTCAGCTCATAGTTCCAATCTCTGGAGAGAAAACACCCATGCTCTGCCACCTGGGAATGCCAGGGCTGGGAAGCATCACAGGATGCATAGATTTCCTTAGGAGAAAGTCACTGAAGTAGATAAGGAGGCACTCAACATTCTCAGTACATACCCTGCAACCCAGGTGGGACACGTTGATCTGCATTTTCCTGCGGGAAAACAAATGCACTTGGCAAAACTTGGGTGTATTTTGCATATGGCAATGTGGGTTTATGCAACCAAACCCCAGTCCAGAGCTCTTCAGTAGAAGATTTCTGAATAAATACATCAGGAATAATGTTTATTTATCAGAGACAACTCTTTTGTGAGATAAGCACATCCCATCCAATGCTGGCCCCTAGTATAGACCTGGTCCTTGTAGCTCCAGGCACAAGGCAGGGCCATCAGATAGCCCTGAGTGTGCAGGTATCCTCAAAGCAGTTCAACCTTCCTCTCCCCCTCCCTTTCCTTCCTTCTAACTAATCAATTTAGGAAATTTATGGTATTTACAGCTTGGGATCTCTTGTTTGTGGCAATGCAAATGAACCGCTGTTGGAGCTTGTCGGGGCTGGAATACACAAAGCCTTTGTGATGTGCTGATTGCTCACACCAGGCTCACCCTCCTGCCAGGCGGCTGATTGAGCTGCCACCTTCCCAACTACTCTTTTCCCAGGCAGCTGGAGGGTGTGGTACCACCAACATTTTTGTAGTGGCAAAGCCAGTTTGAGAAATTCCTGCCCCCACCCCTTCAGTTGTGTCAATACAGCTGGCTGGGGAGCTGTGTGGTAATTGGGATGGCTCACATGGTCGCATCCAGGGAGTAATTGGGAGGAAGTATTTGTATACACCTGGCTGGTGTCAGCGGTGTGGTCTGAAGAAACTCTGCACGGCAGAGAGGACATCAAGTTACAGCAGGAATGAGCAGCCAGAGGGTGGAAAATCCTGAAACTCACTTTGTCACCATTGAAAACCTCACCAGCTGAGCCCCCGATGGCATCCCAGCCCTCCATGGCTTCACAGGCACCTGGAGGTCACGGACTGGCTGATCATCACCATGGCCAGCGCAGCTCAGTGGGCTGGGGGAGGCTTCTCCTGGGTTTGTGGAGACCCTGAATGCCTCCAGGGCAGGTTCCATTTCATGGGATTAATAGAAAAGGTTCCTAGGAAATGTAAATCCCAAGAGAAGTTCGGAGATGGGGTCTGATGCACCTTTAGGCTTCAAGGAGACTTGGCTTCTGAAACTCCTGGTCAGTGAAACTGCAGCTGGCACTGGTGGCAGAGGGTGGCAGCTCTTGCAGCTGGACCTATTGCACAGGGGGGCACACAGGCAGTTTTGGGTCATCACTTTGAGCTGGACCATCAACCTCACTGGGTTTCCTTTTTCTGGGGGCAAGAATATCTTCCTGTTTCTGAAAGGTTTGGGGAATAGGGAAATTTTGTCTTTTGGTTTCTCCTGGATTTGAGCAGTTCCTAATTGTGCTGGAGGAGACAACTGCCTCCTTAGATAATGATCATCATGGGGTGATGAAGACCACCTACCTCATGCCCCTGGAGGGGAGCAGCTGTGACAGCTGAAGGAAGTGTGCAGGGATGACAGCACAGCAGCATCAAAACAGCTTTTTAAGCTTTCTAAATGTTTGCTCTACAGTGTCAGTGCCACAATGAACAGCTTTGGTCTCAAATGGGTTGTTTATAGGCATCATTCCTAGGCCTGTTCCCCACAGGGAGAGCTGAAAATCAGTTATAACAAAGAACAGGGCAAGAGTTGAACACCTCAGACTTCACTGCAGTTGACAGCAAGCCACGTTTCACTGCTGGTGGTCAGACAGCCAAGAGGTTGGACCCTAGATCTGGCAAGGTCCACCCTGCCCCACCTGAGCAGTTGCCCACTCTTCTCTCCATCCTTTCCCTCTCCTCCCTGCCCAGCTGGCCACAGGCATGGGAAGGGTCCTGAGATTGCAGCATTCCCCAGCTTTGAGCACTCACCCTGTGTCTCTGTGTCAGTGGCCCTGTGGCCCATGGAAATGATGTGAGAGCCATAGGAAACAGGTAAGGAACAGCAAACAAGAGCAGAGCAGTAATCAAGAGTGACATTTGGGAAACATGGATGACTGTAGGCCCAGGGTGAGCAAGAGGCTGGACTGAAGATCTCCAGAGGTCCCTCACAACCACCACTGCCATGACTCTGAGTCACTGACTTCAAGAATTCAGAACATTCCCCTGTTTTCTGAGACCTGACATCATCTGAGCCTGGTTCCCAGGACTTTTAACAAAGGTGAATGTGTTAGTTCTCTCAAAAAGTGACACCAGCACAAAGAATTAAGGTCCATAATTTCTCCAGGAGCAAGCCAGGAAAACAAACCTCTGATCCTGCCATAAATTGTTTAACCTCAATCTGAAACCATGAGAACTGTATAGATGCACAGCAAAAATTTCCTGGTACCATGGAAATAACAGGTCCACAGCCGTCAGAGAAATATGGGAAATTAGAAGGATAAAATCAGCATCCTGGGGAACAGCAGAGGCTTCATGAGCAGACAACATGACATTCAGACCTTATGAAACCAGTGGCCAGGACAACAGCTGAGTCATGTAGACTTCGTAAAAATTGTGCTTGCAATAAATTCTGCCTGAGAGAAGCAGTTCTGCAAGAAAACCACAGTGAATTAGGTTGGGTTCCCCATAACTCAGACTCTGGAATTGTTGCTCTGTCCCGAATTCCAGGGTTTTTTTAGCAAAATTCACAAGATGCAGAAGATTAAACAGTTATTGGACTGATATTAAAACTGATCTCTGCTTTTTGTTGGCAAGGCTTAGGTACATTGTGGTGGACAACTGGGAAAGGAGCTTGAAATCAAGATGCAACCAGAGAGTTCAGTATCACATGCATGTCTCAAAAGGAGAAGCTGCTCAGAGCAGTGGGTTAAAAAGCTAATTGATTTCTCCAGAGACCAAGAAAATGGTGCCAGGAGTTTTGAATTTAGCAGTGAAGATAAAAAGAGAAGGATGAATGAATATGAGAGAATAGTGCAAGCATGAAATGAGCCCGTTCAGATGCATCATTACAAGGAGACCAGGAAAAAGTGAGTGTAACCAACAGCTTTGTCAATGAGCTCTGAGCCCAGCTGCCCACTTGGGACGTGGTTGGTTAAGGTTGGGCAGTAACAAGCACTTGGGCAGCAATGAATCCTGTTTGATCTCAGGCAAAAAGCAGGGGCACAGGGTTGTGTTTCCATGACCAGCCCCAGAGCAGAGACCTTCCTGGCTACAGCTGAAAATGCCGAAAGTTTGCCAAGCCAGCCCTTGGTCAGCTCCGGAGATGCCCCCCACTCATAAGGAAGGTTCAGCACAAACAACCCACATGAACCTGTAACAAATTTTATCTCTGAGCTGGATCTGAATAAGTTGTTCTCAGTTTTAAACCAGACCCAAGGCAAGGACTTCCTAAAGTGAGCGCTCGGGTCACTGACGTGTGCCCTGCTCTTTCTGGGGCACGACACACCTTTCTGGTTGTTACAGCATGTGCTGGTGGCTTTGCTGACCATCCTCACACACCATCACACCAGGGTTTGCACCTGAAAATTAAACTGAAGGCATATTTTATTTCAACTCTTGATAGCAACTGAAAGTTTTGCAGCTCCAGTTTTTGAGACAGAAAGATAATGACAATTTTGGGATTGTATTTTTAGTTGAGATCAAAAGTATTTTAGTCCCTTGTTTTCCAGAATTTCCTGCCAGTGACCACATCTGGTCCACACTTACAGAAACCAAGTCAGATTGGAAAATACAGATAAGCCTGGCAATCACCAGGCCCAACAGAAACACCCCTTGAACAGCCCCCTCTGACATTTGCTACCAGATTTATTTCCCAGTAGCCTCTGTTGGCTCTGCTGATGGGCAGTCGTCTCCATTGCTTTTTTCCACATTAAAACCTCAAGTGCCTTCGGAAGCACACATGGCCCTGCTGCTTACTGGGGCAGGTCACTCAGGGCATGGTCCTTGCTTCATCCTCCTCACTGGGCAGGACAGGCCTCCATCCTGCATCACCCACAGATCCTCCTGTCCTTCTGGCTGCTGTGATGGGGGCTCTGCAGGGCCCAGCCTGACCCTCACAGTGGGAAATGAAGAGAGGGAGTAAAAAATGTGGCTGGAGGTCCTGCTGTCCTCATCCCGCTGTCCTGCCTGCCACAGGCACAGCAGCAGCTGCTCCTGGGCCTGTGTCATGCCATGCAGATGGCCAACAGCACTGTCCTGCGAGGGGACCCAGACAGGGAGGTTTACAGCCCCCTGTGAACAGGACATGCCCCTGGCAGGTTTAGGGCACTGTCAGCTTCCCAGGACAGGACAGCTGGCTCTTATCAACCATCCTGTTGTGTCAGGGACTGATCTGACAGAGCAAAAGGCCACTGTTTTTGTCAGTGCTTGATGTTTCCTTCTGGCAGCAAAGGTTATTGAGTGCTCATTGAAGGCAAATGTGCTGAAGAAACTGCCCTTCCTTCGTCGAGTGGCTCCACCAAACCTCTACCTACATCTCCCTCTTTCTGTTCCAGCAGCCACTGGCCCACGAGGCTGGCCCAGGCTGGTCTCAGGCTGCCCAGCTCCCTGCCCAGGGCTGGCACTGGCAGTGGCCTTTACCACTCTCCCACCAGCAGCAGAGGGGAGGGGGCAATTTTGCTGCTTGTCCTTCTGCAGTTGCCAACACACTGAAAAGCAGCAGGTCATGGGATTGGAAGGGGTCAGCCCGAAGCAAGCAGAGCACCAAGCTTTTCCCAAGTCCAACACAAATGGTTTGATGAAAGCTTAAAGGTCATGGCTTGGCTTCACAAACGTGGATTTGGGAAGGGCTCTACCCACGCTTGCTACAGGCTCTCTGATGTCTGAAAAGGCCAATGCAGGATAGACAAGTCTGGTTGCAAAAGGCACAGCAGAAAGATTCCCCAGGCAGTATCGACTGGATGCGATTCTTTCTGAGTTGTCTTTTCTTCTCGAGAGTGATCCTGCATGTGTTCTCAAAGGAGGCAGCAGCATTATAGATGGTTTGTTTC
>VYXB01010319.1:308405-448162 GCA_013397135.1 Pachyramphus minor
ACCCCAGCTGCCTTGCCAGTTTTCACCTGCTGTATGGCCTTAAGAGTTTCCCCCAAGGTGGGGGCAATGTCCAGTTCAGTTTTCACTGGTTTTTGTGAAATGTACTGAATTGCTGAGTCTTGAACTACAGGGCTGGTACTGAAGAGATTCTGAAAGTGTTTGGACCATCGATTCAGAATGGAAGCTTTATCTGTGAGAAGCATTTGACCGTCTGCACTGAGTAAGGGGCTTTGAACCCGGTGTGTAGGACCGTAAGCTGTTTTCAGAGCCTCACAGAATCCTCTGTAGTCACCTGTATCTGTGCATAATTGAATTTTTCCTGCTAGATCGATCCACCACTTGTTCTGGATGTTGCGAAGTTTCTTTGGAGCTTCTTACAGGTGAGGCGAAAAGCTGCTTTACTTACATGACAGAAGGGCTGAGCAGGAGGTTGGACCAGAGACCCCCAGACACCCTTCTGAACTCAAATAATTAATGCCTTATGAAATCTGCTAATTGAAAGCATTCTCCTAGGGGAGAACTTGAATAACTTCATCTTGGCCTGAACCTCACCCTTCCCAGTAAAATACAGAAGCCGCCTGTCCTGAGCACAACAGACTCAGGCCAGACAGGGACTCCAACAACTTACCCTGCTCTGGCAGCTCCCATGTGGAGGCAGACATGTCAAAGTGCTGTACAACAGTTGTCAAGGTATCATCTCCCTCCCCTTCCTCACCTACATCACCTCACACAGGGAAAGCTGGTGATGCTCAGCTGCACTAAGGCAAAGTCAAGTGGTGGCAAAAACATCACCCAAGCTGGGAATACCTGGGATCTGAGGTCTTTCATAAAGCCTGTACCCACCAGAATGACACAGCTAATGTGACCCCGGTGTGCTAGCAGAGATATCTCCAGTGAAGAGAAAGAACTGTGTAAGACATCATAGAAGACACCATAGAAGAGCAGATCTGCTCAGTGAAACATGAACTCTCACGGGAACGTTCTGCTGTTGTAGTGAAGGGAAAAACCCTTTCTGAGAGCAGGAGCAACAGGGCCTTGGCCTCTTTGCTGGTCAGATGAAGACTTCAAGGGACTGCAGATGTCTGTGGAACATGATGGAGTCTGGGAGGGAAGAGGCAAGGTCACATTTCAGCTGTTAACCAGAAGGTTCTCAGGTGGGTTGTGCAGCCTTGCCAATGGATTTTTTGTGCCCATCTGTCTCACCAGGATTGCATCAAAAATTATCCGGGCTAAACTGGCAATTGCCATCAGTAAGGTGCTGGCCCCAGGAGTTCCTGTCTTGCCCCCTTGCCTGTGAGAGGGTGCAAACAGCCACCTGAGCCTGCTGTTTTCACAGGTACTCTCAGGTCTTCCCCAGTCGAACTAGCCCAGAGTGTGCTCGGCAGCACAGGTTGGTTTAACCCGTTTGACAAAATCACCCAGCCCATCGGTGTTGGAACATGCAGGTGCACCAGGCTGGTAATTCCAACCATCCCATCAGGCAATGAGCCCTAATGGGGTGTTGGGTGCAACCAGAGGCAGCAGGTCCCAGCCAGGATGTGGAATCTGGCACGGGCAGTGCTGCAGCTCCCCAGGCCTGGGCACACCTGGCAGTGCAGGAGGGGGCCCGTGGGCAATCAACATGCTTAGTGGTGACCTTCTCAGCATGTAAACCTGAATGGGAAAGCACATATAGGGTTTGATTGACAGCCTGGAACCAGCCAAAACCGTCAGCACTTCCTGATGAAGAAATCAAAAATGTGGAGGAACTGTTGTTTTGAATGGTGTTTCCAGGTCTTGCAAGTTCTGAACGTGAGTAACCCTAGGAATGTGTTTTTCCATCCATTAGATGTGCTTTGCTGCCCTGCTCTTGATGTTGGTATCTCTTGGAGCCAGGCTGAGCGGACGTGCCTGCGCTTGTTTTACCAGAATCCTTCTGGGGCTTTGGCTGAGCTCTCACAAGGACGGATCCCTGCCAGGTTTTTGCCTGAGAAAGCACCTTGCCCATCTCCAGCAAAGCTGAACAGAACACTGGGCTTTGCAATGCGAACCAGCTGCCAAGGATGAGTTACATCTCCTGCCCTGGAGGGAGCGAGAAGAAATGTGGCAGGGAATATGTCTCCAAACAAGTTTGCACACACATGATTTTGTAACATGCTGCCTCGAAAAGACTCTGTATCCATGGCGTGGAAGAGCCTGGAGAGTATTGTGAGGATCACAGCCCTGCCCTCTGGGTAGGATGGGGCAGGCATGCACAGTGCTCTCCTCTGCCACTTGGCTACCCCAGCTCAGCCTCTGCAGATGATTTTGGGAGCAGCACAGCCATGCAGTGCCATGAGGACACAGAACAGCTCCAACTCGGTGAGCTGGTGTCTCCTTTGTTTACCTGGCCCAGCAGGAAATTCCTAATGAGGTGCCAATAAAGCTGCCAGATGTCACTGATGCACATGGAGGCTGTTTTGGATGTACGCAGCAAGGCAGGGGCTGATTTCAGAGCGAAGATGTTTATGGTTCCATATCTGAAGAGCAAACCATGCTCTTTTGCCAAGAGACAGACAGCAGGTTTTATTAGCACCAAGGATAAACAAAAGCCAAGCCACACTACTGCAACCAGAGATGTGAGCAGAGACCACCTTTAAAGGATACTCTGGGGAATTATCAGGTACCAAGGCAAATTCTACCACTGAAAAATCTTCCTGGAGAAGGGAAACACAGAAGCTGATTGACAGTGTTCACCCTCCAGGGCAGTTAAATTCACATTGGACATGACCCTGCAGACCAGAGAGAGGACAAGCAGCCTTGCTGGGCACCAGCACTCCCCCCACACCCTGTCCCTCCTCATCCCTCACTCGGAGGTAGCCTTGCTTCTGCACCCTGACAGGGTTCCAAGGGGTCTCTTCCAAGGGGTCTCCTGGAGAAAATGGGTTTATTTGTTGCCATTAGTTGTGTCTGTATCACTTGCTCTGCTCTAGAATAGCCCTGGTCCACACCCTTCACTAACACCTTTCCTCAGGACCTTTGGTCTTTCCTGCTGACTCGCAGGCTGATGGGAATCTTGCCACCTCCCAGCACTCCCAACCTCGTGCATGCCATAAACTGCTCCTGGGAACCCCCATCCTGTTACTGATGTTTAAAATGGGACACAAATGCAATTCAGGTGGTGAGTTGACTGTGTAATCAGAGACAACTGGTGAAAGAAAACATAAGCTTGGAAGGTCCCTGCCCCAACATCAGCTCCAGCCTCCTAGATACCACCTTCTGCCAAAGCTGTCCAGGGCGGTCATGTGGGGCCTACCCAGTCAGACCATGATGCTCCCTCCACTGGGAACTGGGTCTTGCTCTGCCTGAAAACAAATCTACAAAAAAACCCTTGGACACTGGGCCAGTCCCCAGCCTGATCCCACAGGATCCGGGGAGCTGCACACACCCAGTCAGTGGTGAGGGAGACATGGGCACCCCGAGGCTGATGATGTGCCACAGCCTCAGGCACAACTTCTGCCTGCCTTTTCTTCAAAGTAGGATCTCCTGCTCCATGTCTTGTGATTCCCGAGCTTTCTTCCCACTACTTCCCCTACAGCAACCAATGGCCTTCTCCATTTGTACCTCACAGTCTGGGACACCATGGTTTCCTCTCCCCTCATTTTCAGAGCAACACATGATGGTACCAAATACAAGCATTTTCAATATGCTTTGTTCCCCAATCCAAACACAGCCTTGTGGGTTTCCAAGCTTTATCAGTACTTTCTGTATCACACAATTTGAGAAATGGTGACTGTTCACCTATCGAGTGTTGTCACATGCTCAGTTCACCTCTGGAGAAGAAAACTGATATCAAGGATCACAGAATCATAGAATATCTTGAGCTGGAAGAGACCCATAAGGAACATATTGTTCCTGGCCCTGCACAGGACACCCCAGCAATCCCATCCTGTCCCTGAGAGCATCCAAATGCCCCTTGAGCTCTGGCAGCCTTGGTGCTGTGCCCACTGCCCTGGGGAGCCTGTTCAGTGCCAACCACCTTCTGGGGGAAGAACGTTTCCCTGAGATCCAACCTGACCCCCTGCAATGAGCAGGGTGAACATCCCATGCCTCCCTGTCTCCCAGAAGCGTGTTGCTATCCTGGGTTTCCCTGCCCGTGCCTGCCCCCAGTCCCATCCCTCAGCCTGCATCTGTCTGGGCTCCTTTGCTGTGCTCTCCAGGGCAGGACCTGCTGCTGCTGCTGCTCCTGCGATCACGAAGTCCGAGCACAGCAGGGTCCTGTGCTGCCCAGGGCCTTGTCTAATGGCAGCAACAGGAGGGGAGGAGGATGTGAAGGCACCCCAGTAAGGAGGACTTGGATGCAGCCATCCCTTCACCCCCAGCTCCCTTGGCAGCCCAGCAGGGCTGTAGCCCAGCAGGGAATCAGCATGATTGGAAACTCGGCGCTGCTCCCATGGGACTGGCTGCAGCACAAATGGCTGCTGCCACACTGATTTTACTCGGGACTGTGATCTGCTTGAGCTGCCCCATGCAGAGGCATTTGTTCTGCTCACAGGTAGCCCTGGTAGTGGGGTGTTTTCAAGTAGCTTCTGGCACAATGGAATGTTCCCACTCTTTCCACACTGGTGCAGAGCAGAGTAAATCATCTTTGATCAATGCAAAATCAGGTGTAAAACAGGAGTATCCAGCCCAGGCCATTTAATTATCTGAGATATAAGCAGGCTTGTAATCTTCATCAGCGTTGCTTCCTGCTTGAAATGGTTTTCATTAGCTGCTCATTCAGTGAACACAACCACTTCTACTGCCTCAGCAAAACACATGCCACACTTCTTGCTCAGCAGCAGAAGGCAAACATTTTATTGCATTTTAATCACTGGCAGTTTCAGCAGTTGCTTCCTGCTCTGTGTTTCTTCCACACATCCTACTGAGAAGCCTCTATAAACTTTGATTGTGTGACCAAAGCAACCCGGGACCTCCTCTGCCTCCAAGCAGCTGCAGGTCCTGGGGAAGCTGAAGGTTGAAGGCTTGGTAATCTCAGTGGCCTTTTGATCCAGGTTCTGGAAGAAGTGAGACAGCCTGAGCACAGCTGTTTGGTTGCAGAGGTTGGCTGCCCTGACAAGACTGTTGCCATGTCATTGGCCTTTCTGGGAAATTTTGTGCAAAATTTTTCTTCTGAAAATAATGATTTCTTGGAGCTGAAATGCTTCAGGGAAAATTTCAATGACCAAGGGGAAAAAAAAGTTTTGAATGGCAAAATGGAGAAAACCCACTGAGGGTTGCCTTCTCCCAACCCAGCCGTCGAGGAACCAAAATGCCCTGTGAGAGCAGTGCAGCTCACTGGCAGCAGAGGGTGAAGGCTCACAGCCACTGCCAGGACATGGTTAAGGCTTACTCTGACCCTGCAAGAACTGTTGAGCAACTGGAGAAAGGCGAAGGCTCAACCCTGGCTGGTAGGGTCCAGCCCAGTGGCTCGGGGTCTCTCTCCTGCTCAGTGTCCCTGACGGTGCTGTCGGATGACGCCCAAGGCCGGGCTCTCTGGGGATCAGCTCACCTGCAGACCTCTCCTTTCCTCTCCTCAGCTCGTGACCTCCTGCTCCTCTCCCAGGCTCAGTCTTCCGGTGCCTCTGAGTCACACGGAGTAAATTTTGGTGCCTCATTTCTTCATTTTCCTGTGTCTGGGGGTTTTCCAGCCTCTGATCCACACCCTTCCCACTGCTGCAGTGGAACTTGTTCTCCTGGCTCGGGCATGATCCTTAATGTGCCCGTAATTCACTCACAGACCTTGCATTAAGGTCAAGCCTCTTCCTTTGTTCTGGTGCTGCATCCATGGCAAAGCAGGCAGGAGATGGCGCAGGGAGTGTGTGTTACAGCCCCCCACCAGTGCTGATGGGCCATAAACAGGCTGCATGAGGGCTGATAGAAGGATGGGACTCAGGACTGCCTGGGTTAGAGGCAGTGGGACCACCCTCAGCATCAGCCCTGCTCCTGCTCAGGCACCACACTTGGTTCTGTTTCGGGGTAACACTGAGCTGATTCTCTGAAGCCCCGCGGGACTCCCCAGGCGACCCTTTAAGCAGGGGATTTTGCTGAATCTGCAAAATAATCCAGCATGGGGAGGAAAGTATTCATGGACCCCCAAACGTCCAGGTTTTCTCCTCCAGTCCTGACTCCCCTGACCAGGAGGTCTCAGCTTGCCCCAAGACAGCCACTTGCTGAAACTGTGCAAATTCAGTATTTTCTCCTTTACACAAATTTTGCCAGGTTTTCCTTCTCCCCTGCTGCACCCTCAAGGTCGCACCGGGAGGTTGTGTGATCTGATGAAAGGAACAGGGAGGGAGAAAAGCCAAGCGAGATGAAAACTGATCCCTGCTCCAGCTCCAGTCTGTTCCCTCAGCCCCTCTTGGCTCCCTCCCCTCTGCCCCGGGACCTTCACTCCTTTGCTCCCAGGACACACTTTTGAGATGATTATGAAAGAAACTGTGCATTCAGGTATTCTAAGAACTGGTTGAGTCTTTTGTCCTGAGAGCGGATGGGAAAGCTCCTTAAGCATTGTGTAGCCCTGGCATGCTGCAGTGCTCCTGCTGGCAGGTGGTGATGAGAAACTGGGCAGAAAACAGCATTTGAAATGCCCAGCTGGATGCAGAAAGGCCTCACTAGAGCCCTGACCCCACCTCACCCCACTCATAACCTGAAGGTTGCTTCTCTGCCCAGGAGGAGATGCCCAGGGATTTACCAACAGCCCGAGTGCTGCATCTGTACTGGCAATGTAAGTATGCCTGGCACTGTTCCTGACCCTCAGGACTCTGACACTGAACACCACTAAACTTTCTTATTCCCCAAGCCAGGATGGATATGGTCATATCAAGGTGCCCTTAAACTTTTTTCAGGAATTGTTTCTGAAAGCACTGGTTGACATGATCCAAAATCACATGCCAGGGACCTGCAATCACAGTGAGACCTGGTAATGTTCTCGATAGCCACAGAGACCTTCCAGCATGGATCCCTGGGGTCCAACCCTCTGTCATCCCCAGATTTGCTGGGACAGGATGTGCAGGAGAGGCAGTCCCAGCAGGAAGCAGTGACTTGCACATCCTTACCTGAACGGGACAGGCTGAAGTTTGTGCCAGTTTGCCCAGTGCTGGAGTTCCCACTGTCCTGAGCTGATGGGTGTTGTGCATTCCCAGCCCACTGTGCAGCTTTCATTGCACAGCCCTTACCTGCAGCACCTGGCTGATGGCCCAGCCCTGCCTCAGGGACACATGGCTGGTGTCCTACCCCCAGCTAGAGTCCAGCTGCTGCACAGGAGTTGGCTTTGGTGCACCCCTACTTGGATATGGGCACCAGTGAGAGGGCTCTGACAGTGTGATGGGGAATAAACACATGGGAGAAAACACTGCTTTTGCTCTGGAATTCCATGGGAGAAAAAGTTGAAGCTGCACTGGGACACGTCCTAAAACAGAACTGAGAGCAGGAGCATGGGCTGTCCCCTAAAGCAGGGCTGAGACAGAAAACTGCTTCCCATCACTGCTCCTCACTCAGGCCAGCACAGGCAGAGGCGGACAGGTCTCTTGGCTCTGCCTGCTTGGGAGGCAGATACAGCACAGGGGAATGGATAAGGTGAGGACACCTAAAGTCAGTGGCAAGGCTGTGCATGTCCCTGAAAATCATTGCTATTGTTTGAAGCTCTTCTCAGCACCTGTGGGATTTTCCTTCCTTGTTTCCTAAAATCCCCACCATGGTTTTCAGCGCTTGCTGATAAGCAGAGGTTTTGGGCAGTGGGACGTAGGAAGCTTCAGGAACTGCAGTTTCACTGTTTTTCCTACTGCTGATGGCAATGGCACCATGGTCTCCAACAAGGTCATTGAAGGTTATTTCCCATCCCACCTGAGGAGCTCTTGGCCTGCCAGTGACTGCACTACACAAAGGGATCAGCAAGCCCAGCTCCCACCTGTGCATGAAACAGCCCCAGAGAGAGCTCTGCCCTTCCAGACATGTCTCTTCCTAAGGTAAAGCATATGGGAGGAGACTCTTCACAGAGGGACACTCTCTCTTCCCAAGGAAAGCTTTCCCTCATGCCCTGTGTCCATGCATGACAGCTGAGCTCCCCAGAGGCAAAGCAGGGGTCTTTGGAAGTTTGGAGCAGGACCCTTAGTTCATCCCCCACCTCTCCCTGGAAGGCCAGGGAGGGGTTAACCTACACTGATCTCTCTTTCAGCCTGGGCAGAGGCATCCACAACCTGAATTTCTCCTGTAGGTCTCCACGCTCCCTTTTTCTTAGGAGTGCACTGAACAGCTTTCTCTCCTTCTCCCTTGTTTTTACCATTTGCATCCATGTTTTCCAACACACCAAACACAAGTGTCCTGCACTGGAGCAGTGTTCCTGGCCCTGAGTGCTCAGATGAGCCACCCAACACGCTGGGAGGGTGCCAAGGTGCTTTCTACAGAAACACTGGACTCTTCCAGCAAACGTCCTCTCAGTAGCTGGATTGCTTGAATATCCAGAGAAATCAAGTGCAAACTGCAGCCTGGCCAGCCATGTTCCCAAGAAACAATTTTATGAAGGCTTCAGGCAGAGCAAGAGTCCGCTCTGATGGAGCCTTGTCAGGGGTGGGCACGGAGAGCAGGGATTCAAGCAGTCAGAAGGTTGGCTCCACTCCTCATCCCCACTGTGTGCCACAGGTACAAACTGCAGAAACAACTGTTTTCATCATGAATGTGGGATTAAATTCTCACTAGGCCAGGAGAAGGCTGGAGTGCAATGGTTCAGGGCACCTGTTCAGGTACCTGAGCTGCTTCTTTCCAGGGGAAGATACAAATGACAGGACTATCTTCAGCCATAAGGTCCCAAATTGCATCTTCTCAAGCATGACCTGAGATGCTCCAGATTTCATGCTGCTCATAAATCAAATATTTGGGGAAGCTCTGTGGTTGGTTTTTTTCCTTTTCACAAATAAATCTTTCGTTTCCCATGAGCAGGGAGCACAAGTCTGGGCTTCCTGATAACATCTTCACATTTCTGGTGTGGTTTTTCAGCAAAATATTTATCATCAAATGGTTTCTCATCAAATATCACATGGAACAGCACACTCCAGAATGGCCATCACACTGCACTCCAAGGAACCAGCAAAGAGCCAGCAGCAGGAGCAGGTCTTGCACAGCACCACTCCAAGAATTGCACCAGGCATATGGTGTGATTTTTGGGAGTGTCTTGTGCAGGACCAGGAGTTGGACTTCAGTGATCCTTGTGAGTCCCTTCCAACCCATGGTATTCTGTGGTTTCATGACCAGCAGCTGTGTTTCAGTGCAGGACATCACAACACCCAGCATCGGAAAAATCACTCTTCTTCCTGACTGTTAAAATGCTATTGTTAGCAACAGTAATCCTGTGGTACAGGAGCTGTGAGGGATTAGCAAGGAAGAGCATTTTCCCTGTGTTGTGGGGATTGCACAGTAAATTTCCACAGGTTGGTGGAAAAATCAGGTGCACTGAGGTGAGGGTTTCTCAGCTACAGCAATCCTATAATTGCTGCTATGTTTGTGGGTTCTTTAAACAACAGAGTCAGGAAAAAAGTTGTAGCACTGGCATGTAACTGTCAAACCCCAAAAATGGTTGTTTTCTTCCAGAACAGTGGTAGGGCTCAGATCTGCTTCTATAATAATTTTGCTGTTGCTTGGATTTAGGGCAGGTGTGCACCTCCAGGACTGCTTTCCTAGGAACTCAGTGTGGCTGGTTTCTTTAACAATGAGTTTCAGTGTTTCCAGTAACTGTCAAGCCCCAAAAATATAAAGTCAGATTAAAATAAAGATATTTAAGAATTAAAAAATGTATGTTGGATCTTAGTTTGCCTATGCCATTCTGCCCTCACCCATGTTTCCAAGCCTCTGTCTACTATCAACGAACCTGAAAATAAAGAGGCTCAGATGAGCTCCACGATGGATTTGTGGTGGGAAACCTGTGCCTGCACTTTTAGGTCCTTCTCTGTCTTACTGCACCATGTTCTCTGCTTGCTATAGAGCCCCCTGCCCTCAGCCATCCCCTTCACACTGAAAAGTCAGAGCCACGGCTTTCCCACAGGCCCCACACAGCCTTGGCCACCCAGCTCTGCCGTGGTGGTACCTGCAGGGAGAAGAACAACCTCTCTCTGTCTGTGTGCCTGGCTCCCACTCATTTGGGGTGTGTTTGAAAACAGGACTTTGCAAAACAGCAACTGTCTGCTCATCACCCGGAGTCCAGTCTAGGCTGAACGTGCGGTGTCTCCATTTGGAAGTGAAGCCTGGCAGGAAGGATGTTTTTTTTCAGCTTTCGTTACATAAAAGTAATTTAAACACTTCCACATATAGTAGCTGGGATTGATCTGCCTTCACAGAGGCAAAGGGAGGGTACAGACTCAAGGAGATACATCCTCCTTCATACCATGGAGCTTTTCCCCATCCACTTGGGTGTCAACCACAGCCCTGTCCAAGTTTCCCCTTGGCAGCGTCACTGAAGCTGTTGTCTGCAGTCCGTACCACTCCAATTTTCCACAGGGCTATAAGAGGAGCTGGAGCAGTGACATGTGACAGACTGATTTAGGCCCTGCTGAGAGGATGTTTACAGAACTGGGACACTGATGACGTGTCACAGAGAAGCAGGATGTCTTTGCTCCTCTAACTCTGTGGCTCAGCAGAGCTTAACATGTTTGCTCCTTCTGTAAATGTCCCAAAGAGAACCATGAGGGTCTCCAAGCGTTTCCCACCAATGTTCAGATCGTGTTGTTGCTATCAGTGGATTACAGGAATGCTCTGTTCCGGGCCAGTGCCGTGCCTGGTATGACCATGATGACAAAGAACCACTCCAGAGGCTGAGGCAGGTGTAGCACAATCTGAATTCCCATTGCTTTTGGGGATTTAAGCAGCAGCTGAATGAGGAATGCATCTCATCAGAGCCAAAGTTAGGGCTGTGATTGGGTCACTAGGCCAAGTCCTAAGTCAGGTACTTTTGTCTCTGTAGTGAGCAGGAAGGCAGGAAAGCTCTGAGGTAAGGCACTCACAGAGGGCTCTGTTACCTGTGCAGACAAGACTGTGAGCCTGCGGAGTTCCATGTGTCCTGAAATCCACCCTCCTGACATGAGTCCTACCTGAACCTCCCCATGACATCTCATGTCGTGCAAATATTAACTCCAGATCATCTAGACTGTAAAGCTCCCATCAACCCCCCCAGATCCATCTGCTGCCTGTGAGCAGCACAAGGTGGGGAGGAAGCAGCTGGTTCCTCTCTGAGTCTTTAATGCTGCGACTTGCTCCCCTCAGGTCAGCAGACACAGGCTCTTTGGCCACACCTGCCCTCCTCTAGACCTTATTTTTCCCCAGGGGAATTTGCTGATGTGAATGCATAAAAGGCAGGAAATGTAAAAATTTAAGACTTGGCAGTGGAGGAACTCTCTTAACCTTATCGGAGCATCTCGGCAATCCAGCCAGGAGCTGCTTGCCAAGGCATCCCCATGGCACAGCCAGGAGCTGCAGGCCAAGGCATCCCTGTGGCACAGAGCTTAGTTCACTGCAGTCAGGAATGAGAAATATTCACGTGCTGTATCCAGTGCATGCCAGTTCCCTGCCAGGGGGCCATTGCATATAAATAAACTGTTTCCTAAAAGACCTGTGATGTCTCATGTCTGGTTTTCACCACTGCCTGGTCTGTTTTGAAGGAGCACAAGACACTTCAGGTCCAGCTCTGTCTGTATATGTGCTGATATATGCTCATGCTGATGCTCAGCACCTGCCAGCAGCCTCTTCGTGGTCCCCAACCCAAGTGCTCGACCTGCACTGTTGAGCCAGGGAACAGAAAATTTAATGGGTGTCCAGAATTTTCCTTGTTGTTATCTACTGGGATTGTGGATATTCCTGTTGTCCTAGAAATAGCTGATAAGATTTCAAAGCTCCCTAAATTGCTAACTTCAACCTCATGAATGCCACAGGCGAATGACAAGCTCAGTTCCTACTGTTTGAGCTGCACTGGTGACATCTTTGTTCTGGAAGATGTTTCCCAAGTAACTCATAGAGGAGTTTCTCATTAAGCTGTGGGCGACAGAGAAGAGAGAAGATGAGGCCATATTAGTTACAAAATGTTTCCAAGCTGCTCACACAATGTGCCATCAAAAGGTGAAAGGATGATAAAACAGATCTGAGGGACACTGCAAGATGTCAGCTAATCCCCTTCCCACACAGTGGTGCGTCTGGCACTGGTGACATTGTCTGACCTGGATTTACAATCCTCTCATGCAGGAGTCACAAGATTTTCCCCAGCCAATTCCCCCAGCATTTGCCCATCCTGGTGGTCAAAATTTTCCACTTGTGTTGAACCAAAACATTCCTATTTATAGTTTATTTTCACCATTTCTCTTCTTTTTGCCCATAAACACTTATTGCCTTCAACTTTGTGCAGACTTTTCACTTGAAATCTGTCTTGGCAGCTGTAAAATCATCAAATTGTAAAATCATCAGATTTGTAGGAGGCATGTAAAGTGTTTCCCTAAGGTTCCACCTTCCATGAGCACCCACACACACACACACATGCTAACATTCTCCTTTATTATTTTGGGAAGTGCTCTTGATCTGCCATGGAAGTAGAAAAGGAGGTCTGCCTGCCCCAGGCAACGTGACCAGCTCTCCCCAAGGGAAGTAGGATATGAAGATGCCAGAGTCCAAAACTCAAGTGGGATGCAGTTCACTGCTGTGTGAAATGGCTGAAAGGCATCCCCAACTCCATTTATAAGCACTGCAGGGGAGAAAGTGCAAGTGATTCATCTGGTTCTGATTTACCTGTCGGGCAGGTGAGTCGTGCCCCAAAAGTGCCTCATTCCCAGGATTGACCCTGAAGCTGGTCTAGACAGCTTGCTCCAAGGAGACAGAGACAGCATGTCCCACATCTCTGGATATGGGGGAAAAGGAGTGTGAAGCCAAGCCAAGAAGCTCCAGCACCAAAGCCTCAGCCTGGGCAATGAAAGGATCAGGGGTTTTTTATCTTGCAATTTGGAAAACTTTCCTCTGCCCCTAATGTTTGCTCCTTTTTTTCTCTTTCAGTGTAACCTCTTTATGTGGAGTCCAACCACCAGATCTCTGCAGTTTTCAGATGTCCTTAAACTTCAGAAAAGTGTAGTAAAATGGAATAGCACAGAATAGGGCAGAATGGAATATTTCAGTTGGAAGGGACCTACAACAACCAGCCAATCCAACAGCCTGACCCCTTCAATGCTGACCAACAGCTAAAGTGTGTCATTAAGGGCACTGTCCAAACGCCTCCTGACCCCTGGCCTGGGGCACCAACCAAACCTCTGGGAAGCCTGTTCAGTGTCTGACCAACCTCCCAGTAAAGAAATGTTTCCTTATGTCAAGTGGAAAGATCTCACATGTCCTCAAACTGTGTCCATGGCACACCCTGAGCAGGACTGGTCCTTGGCTGGCTGTGCTGTGATGAGGGCAGAAGAAAACCTCACATCCAAGCCCCCAGGATAACTGGTGTTCCCAGACGTGCCTCACGGGAGAGGGGCTGGTGATGGCTGCAGATGTGAGAGGGGCATTTGCAAGGCTGCACTGTGGAAGCAGGATGGCTTCCCAGCTGGCAAGTGATTGCCCTCACTAATGTGCCAGCCAAGGTCTTGGGCACTGGAACTGGTGCCAACACGAATCCAGACTGACTACTCTCTAAAAAGGCAAATGTCCCCAACGGGGAATTTTTGTGATACCCCCTGAGGCAAGTTAAACACACATTTGTTCTTAAATATAGAGGAGAAATTTAATCAACACTGTATTGGGCAGAGTCCTACTGCAATACATGGTTCTACACAGGGTCTGCAAAGATGTATCACAAGTAGATTCCTTATATACCCTTGCTCCAGCATCAGCCCCTTGCAAGGAGTCATTTACTCTCTGGCATTTCAGCTTCCAAACAGTTTAACCCCTTCTTGTATTTTGCCCTCTTTGCCCTCTGTGCCAGATCATTCCTTGGTCATAAATTGCCACTGCTGAGCAGTGGCAATTAGTATTTCCTTCATCCCAGATAAGACCCTGGAACCAAGAATTAAGGTCATATGAGTATAAAAGAGAGCAGGCTGCAGTGATGTCCTTGCCTCCTCTGACTACGTTTGGCAGGAGGGGATTAAAGTGCAGCTTCTGCATCAGCAAGACAACTCTCCAGGAATCTGCCTGATTAGGAATCATCTCCAGGTCCAAGCTGAGACCAGGATACAGCTGGAAAATTCCTTGGGTTCTGTGCCCCAACTCCTTGGCTACCCATGGTCTAGGGTTTATTCAACAGCGCCTGGGGCTGAGTGTTTTCATCAGAACAGAGCATTAAACCAAGAAGTGCAGGGCAGGTGCACACAGTGGGCAATAAGCACAAGAGCAGCTCTCAAGCCAAAGAGTGGCAAAGCCATGCCCTGAGCTAGTGAGATGTGCCCCCACTTCGTTAACTAATGAGCTGGCTTAACCCATTCCTGATTGGCAACAAAAGCTTAAAAATAGGGGTTAAGTGAAGTGCTTAGGAAGCACATCCTGGACTCCAGCCAGGCAAAGTTGTACCTTTGGGAGAGGGAAAACTTGCAGTAATATAGTGTCATGTCAGCAGGGCTGTACATCAGGATGCACTGGCCATTGATACTGCCCAGAGAAACTGTGGCTGCCCCATCTCTGATAGTGTCCAAGGCCAGGTTGGACAGGACTTGGAACAACCTGGACTAGTGGAAAGTGTGCCTGCCCATGGCAGGGGGGTGGAACAAGATGAGCTTTGAGGTCCCTTTCAATCCAAATCATTCCATGACTTTACGATTCTTTGGTGGTCCCTTCCCTCACACAAGGGACTCGTGGGGACTCTTGAGGTGCAGAGTGTTTGCTCTGTGTGCTCCAGGCCAAGGCAGGGGCAGGCTGAGGAGCAGTGTGCAAGGCTGTGGCCAGCCAAGCTCCTGCTCATGCAGGAACATGAGATATAGCATCCCTGTAGGGACACAGGAGGCTCTAGATGGTGGAGAGATGTGCAGTCACTGTCTGGGCTGAGAGATAGGTGGGAATCAGACCTGGGAGTAATTTGTGAGCCATGGGAAGAGAACGCACAGGATCTGCCAAGAAAGTGAGTGGGATCATTGGACTGCCAGCATTGCTGCTGAGCCTGCAGAGCAGGACCCCAGAATGAGCATTTAAAGAGCAGATTTTGCAAATAGCCCAAGAGTCCAAATTATGGATCAACAAACACAGCCAGATGGATACTGCTACCTTCTGGACATCTGCTTCATTTATTGATGCTATCAGAACTCAGCCACGCTGCCAAAACTAAAGGCCTTTTGCCAAGGCTATGCCCAGCACATCCTCCTGCTCAGCCACAAGGACAGAACAAACTAACCAGGACTCACACTGAGAGCAGGAACCCAGCCTGGCTGTTCAGCCTTCCTGTGAAAACCTGCCCCAAAAGCCAAGCTTTGGAAAACTCTGTCCTGTCAGCTGAACCGTCTGTCTTGCTCCAACTTATTAATGAGCCACATTCTTACCTTTGCTTGTGGAGTTTTTCACCTCTGCTAGTTCTTTTCAAGAAGCTTCACTTTAGCTTTATATTGACAACAATGCTATCCTGAAAATCTGTCAGTGCCAAAGATACCCACATCCACCACCATTTTCAAGTCTGTGTGTAAATTAAACGTTTCCCAAACCACTGGCACAAGATCAAGCAGCCCAGACTCTCCCACAGCCTTGCTATTAAACTCTGAGGCTCCAGAACAACATGGCAGATCCAGCCTGTCTAACGGGCCTGGTGTCACTCTTCGAGGAGCCCTGAACTGTGCCCAGAAGTCATTTGGAAAAGCATCAGCTGGCCCAGGTGAGCTGTGCCCCCTGTGGCCTGGGCTGTCTCTTGGCATCCTTTATTCAACGCCTGTAATGTGGTAGAAGAGGTTTTTGACTCTTAACAGCAGCTCATCAGTTGCTCTGATCTTACTCCACATTAAGGCTGTTGCAGTGGCCAGGAATGCTGGAGCTGCTGCCTTCAGAACCCTTGTGGTGTGGTTGCTGGAGGTAGAGGGATCTCCAGTGCCCACATACCATGAGTGATCTCACACAGTTCTATATAGAAAGAAGAAACAACCAACCAAACCAAACAATTCGAACCTGTGGCCCAAGGAAGAAGGCTACCCTTATGCAAATATAGCCAGAAAATCCCCAGACCATGTTCCTGGAGGTGCTGCAAAAGGTGGCTGAACATAAAAGCTGTGTCTGTCTTCTTCCCCTTTTTAGTGGTTAGTTTTGTCTGGTTGAGATTAGCACAGCATTGACCATGTCAGCTAGGTACAAAATTGTTGTCAGCACTAGAAAAATCACTTGCCCTGTGGCCAAGCTTAATCCACAATGAGCTGCTGTGGTGAGGGCACAGATTCAACATGTCTAAACACAGGGAGCCAACAGAGGAACTGTGTTGCTCCTCTCTGTGATGGATGAACTGCAACCAACAGAGTCCTGGTTAAAGTACCACAGAAAGCTTTGTCTCTCAGTAGGAGTGGATATCTGATTTACACTAAAAAACAAGCCACTGAGTGTGCACAGAGTGCCAGGATGGTGTCAGCTTGTCCTTCCCAGACCACGCTCAGCACTGTCACTGCCACATTAGTGCTGCACACAAGGACACGGGAACCTGATTGAGAGGGAAACAGGGCAGGAGAGAACAGATGCCATCTGCCAGGGGACTGAACCTGAGCCACTCTGCCTTGTAACAGGGACTCCAGTGTCAGAGCAAAGCTCTGCTTGAAAGGGTGAAACAGAGCAATTGACCTTTAGGTGACAGTTTGCAGACTGACAGCTTGAATGACACTGTAGGGAAGGGTGTGGGTGTTATTAAGGTGCATGATATCATCCACAAGCAGGAACATAACTAAATTCCCCTGACAGAAAAAGCCCGTGATTTCTCCCTCCCCATGTTAGACTTATTGGCTCACTGCTTCACAGATCCTCTATGGGACACAGGAGCTTATCACTGGGGTACCTGCATTTCTCATAGGAGGTAAATTGCCTTTCAACTCCTCTCCACTGCTTTATAACCGTCCTACTTAGATCTAATGATGTGCAAAAGTTTACAAAGCATTTTCCGATGACCTGGAATGCTTGGCAGCTTGTGAGTAGAGCAAATAGCTTAGCTGGGATAAGAGAGAGGAAATCCACTGAAGAGCTCAAGTCATTAAGATGTTTGTATTTGATGAGACAACAACTACCAAGGGCCAGAGCAAAAGAAAAGAGCCCGTGGTGCTCATGCAAGGTGCTGCCAGGCATGTCTGCATCCACCTCCCCCTTCCCAGCACCCAGCAGCTGGGAGCTCTTGGCTCAAGTCGTTTCCCAGTGCACCAACTTGATTGCTTTCTGCCCAGAATCTTGAAAAGCTACAACATACAACTCAGCAATTCTATACAAAGAAATAAATAACAAATTAAATCTCATAGTGACCACATCTCCATCACTCCAAAAAGCTTTGAGGAGAAGCATTGAGGCAGCAGGTACTTCACTGGAGCTCACTTTGGGAAACATCATCAACCTGACATTATAAGGTGGAGTTAAAAACCATCTCATTCCCTACCTCCATTGCTGTAGCTTTCATTCATAACTTACAACTTTAAGGAAACTTTTTCCCCCTTTATTGCTGAGTACTTGGGCAGCCAACTGCTCCAAGAACGGGAAGGATCATTGCAGGAGGACAAAGTGCTGCTACTGTGAGCTCTAGAGGGTGAGGGGGGAGGAAAGAACTTGCAGACACAGAAGCCCTTGGGCTCCTTTTGGGCACATCCATTCACACCACACACCCTGGAAAAGGAAGCTGGGACAATCACAAATACCTCATGAGTATCAGATGGAAAGGAGGATTTTATCTTTGTCACTCAGCCTCATTGCCCACATGCAAAGGGAGGCAGAAGAGATCAGGATCACAAGCAAGTTAAAAAAAGCTGTTTCACACTGATAGCTTCTGAGAAGAGGCCAAGAGTCAGACACTTTCAGGCAATGTGGTGCAAGGGCCCTTGTCCCTGCCCAGCTCTCAGCTCTGCTGTAGGAGATCCTGTGATGCCATCACAACTTCTGTCCACTTCCTTCAGGACACCTGCCCTTCCTTCTTCTCTGTCTCCTACTATTTTGATTGCTCACTGTAGACTCCAGTTCCTGGAGCACAAAAAAACCCAGTGGTGTTGCTTGTGCTCAGGTGGGAGATGTCACACTGGGCCTTATGTTTTACCCAGACTATCAGAACATCACTTGATGTAACTAAATCGGAACTAATCCAGATAAACTCTTTGCTTACTCTCTCCAACTGACTGGCAACTCAGCATGTCCAGGTGGGTACCTGGAAGGATAATGGAGAATGTCTGCCCTTCCAGAGGGACAATAAAGTCATCCCTAATTTGGCTCATTATGTGCTGAGTCCCTGTGGGTCATTTCAACAGCTCATGAGAACCAAATTACTTCAGAGCAACGTAAATGGCAAACACTTCTGTGGAATTCTTTCCCAACCCTCTTATTCCTGTGTAGAAATCACAACAGAGTTGGATTTTTTATAACTAGACAAACACTGTGACAGCAGAAATTGTCTGCCAAAAAGAAATCCCAAGACAAACTAGATTAGTCACAGGTACAGTGATGAAGTCTTCAAAATCCACTTCTGCACAGGGGAAGTGTCTCTTGCAATGTCATTGCTTCCAGACATGACCATTTTCTGGTGCAGCACAGGTGCTGTCCCAGGGCTATGGAGCTCCTCTACCTGCACTGAGACACGACATTTTCAGGCAGGAAATTGCTGGGATTCACCTAAAACGGTGTTAGGAACAGTTCATGGGCACTTAGTGGACGTTGGATTTGCACATATCCCCCACTCACCATTCATAAATGATGCACGAGCATCATTTTATTCACACAGGTTTTGGCAAAAGGCCCATTGAATTCAGCAGAGAGTGGCCCATTGACTCTGGTAGACTTTGCACATTGCGGGTGAGAACAGATGGAGGCTCCATTCACCAGTTGCCACTCGTTAGTTAAAGCTTATTATTGCTAAAGGGTTTTGCTAATGCATTCCCAAATGGAGCATGATCCAAGTGATGTAACCATGGCTGAGTGCAGGAGAACAGCAGACGTGCTCTTCCAGCAAGGATGGAGTGAACAAAGGACATCCCTGTATGCACAAGGACAAACTGGAGGTTACTGGCCCACTCATCTCTCCCCTTCAGAAGGCAGCAGGTTTGCAGCCAGTGCTCTTTGCCCACAAGGAAAAGGCAGTTTCCAACAGGCACTGAGAGGCACCACAGACCTGGCACAGCAGGAGGAGAAAGCAGCCACATGTGAGCACAGGTCCTCTCTACTGCCAACAGGAAGGTCCCATGGGTTTTGGCAGGATCTACATTGAGTCTTTCCACAAGCTATATCTATCCAGAGAGGAAACTCTCCTTGCATTATGGAGGAACATGTTCTCCAGAGCACAGCCAGGGGAAGGGAAGCCTAGAGTAGAAGATGTCCCTACACATGGATGTGCAACTTCAGCCAAGATCTTTTCTCTAGGGACCCACACCATTGTGTTTCTCAAAGCTGGGTCTTATTTCACTCCAGTGGAGTTCCATAACTCCACACAGCAAAGAAGGTAACATGGGGACTGCCCACTGGCATCTGCAAAAGGCAGGAGAATTTACATTGCTCATGGAGCCATGGGGTTATAACAGCCTTAAAATCAGAGAAACCCAGAATGCTTTGGGTTAGAAGGGACTTAAAAACAGCCTCACTCCAGCCCCTGCCATGGGCAGGGACACCTTCCACCAGCCCAGGTTGCTCCAAGCCCCATCCAGCCTGGCCTTGGACACTTCCAGGGATCCAGGGGCAGCCACAGCTTTTCTGGGCAACCTGAGCCTCCCCACCCTCACAGGGAAATGTGCCAGTAGTTCAGGAATTTCTAGTATTAATAAATCAGAAAATCCAACGACTGTCCCAAACAATCTAGAAAGAGAAGCTAAAAATCCCTGTTGATTTCGCATGGTAAGATTCAAATTAAAAAAGAGTTGTTGGATTACTCTAGAGGAAACACTAACAGCTCTGACATGGGAGTAGTTGGACAAAGAGGAATGGTTTAGCCCAAAGTGAGAATACAACCAACACAAATGGACCACTGAGCAACAAGGAATATTTTCCTTGCTTCGAGCCAGAGGCCTGAGCCCATGGGACAGCTTCTCCAGAACAGGGCATGAGAAACACCCCTGGCACACTCCACACAGAAAACATTCCCCGCTGCAGGTCAGCATCTGAGCTGATCTGAGCAAATGAACCTCTGAGTGAACACATATGAGTTATAGAGGAACTAACCCCTCCAGCCCCCACTTTCTCTTTCTGCTTCAGGGCTTTTTGTCAAGACTACAGGAACAGCATCTCAGGTCAGAAAGTGGCTTGAAGGGCTTGCATTGGGTTATTTTTTTCCCATCTCACACATATCCTTCCAAGGCTGGACTTGGTCTTGTGGTGGTTTCAGCCATGGTTAATGAACACACTTCCACACATCATGGTGTGAATGTCTTTTGTGTAATCACTGAGATGTGGATCTCTCAGGCAGTCTGTAACTAAGCTCATCCTACAACAAAAGATTTGTGTCTTGGGCAGGTTACCTTCACCTCAAGTCTCTTCACGAGTGAGCTATTTTTACAACATCTTATCTTTAACCATTTGGCCTGACCATGTACCTGCTGCCTTCCCCTCTGTGCTAACCCACACCTCACCCAGCCTGCTGACAGGCATCTGCACTGGTCATGCTTCCCCATATGAGCCAGCCTGGTGGGTTATGGAAGTCTGTCTCTTGCTTTTTTGACATCTGTGGGCATTCCCAACAGCTTTACCAAGAAAGCCATGATTTTCTAAGCAGAATTAACTCATATACTCAAAAAAGGCCATTCCTTTGGTCTGTAAGGCCACGGCTGCCCCAGGCAGGACACTCTGCATCGCCTGTCCCTGTGCTCTTCTGCACCCACTGGAGATACTTAAAAAACACGGTCTCCTTCCAATCAGCTCCTGAAATAAAGACAAAGAAAAGTCTTTCTTCCATATTTCAGTGTTGATTCTCCAAAAACAAAGCGAGCAAAATTTCTGACCCCAGGTGCAGTCCCACCAGTGAAACCAGTTCAAGCAGGAGAGGACCACAAGGCATTTTTCTCCCCGAAGGCATCCCTGTGCCAAGCTCAAATCCAAGTAGTTCTCAAGTTGTCAGGTTTGGGTGGTTGGACTTCCTAAATAAAACTTGAAGCTTTCTGCTACAAACAATTACCATAAAAAACACAATAAAATCAAACTCCTACGTTTTCAGGGAAAAGTGGTGCAAGACAAAGATGGCAACTAATGCCTGTGCAGAACCGGTCCTCCTCACCCACCTGCCCTCATGCTCCAGCACAGAGGGCAACGTGGGGAGGGGTGACCCCCTGGCACAGCCACAGTGGCTGTCAGCTAACAAACAACAAAAACAAACATCTGGGCTGGACAGGAGGGTCACATCCCCATCCCCTCCTCCTGCTTCTCTCCACAGAGGTGTCACTCTGGGCACCCAAGCCCAGACCCAACACTGAGCTGGCCCTGAGGTTTAACGGTAACTGGCTGTGGAAGAGCAGCCTGGCTCTTGAGCTGGTATCAGTCAGTGTGTGCAGAGGCTAAAAATAGAGACCCTCCACTCTCACAATGACTCAGAAAAGCAGAAGGGAAACCCGCAGGTCTTGGTGCTTGGCTGTCCCCTGAGCTGACTGAAAAGTTTTCATCTAAAAATTTGTTTTGACACAAAACAGACTTTTGAAAACAAACTAACAATAATAATAATAAAAACAAACAAACAACAAAAACAAACACAAAACCCAAACTTTCACTCTCACCAGTAGAGCTGCTGGGAAAACTCCTTGTTTGGTCTAAGTTTGGAAGAGGTATTGGCCAGAAAAGCATGACATTTTGTAGTTTTTAAATGTTAGTTGACAAACCTCCTGCAATTATTTACATGCTAAGCTCTTTCTTGGAGACCTGTGAGAGCAGATGAAATGGAGAAAGGTGTTCCAGTCCTCTGGAACTTTCATGGGGATAGAGTCCACTTTCCAGACAGCTCTAATTCCAGCTCAGGAAGAAAACACATCCACCAGCGAGCCTCGCTGAATCTCATGGGGAGGGGATCCTTCAGTCTTTTAACTCCCCCTATTTGTCCCCTGCATCAGGGTCTCCAGCCAGTGCCACCCAGGTTTTGGCCATGTCGTGGGTGATTGTGGTCTGGAGGCAAAGCAGAAGAGAACTGAAGACAGCCTGGCCTCAGGCAGGAGGACACAAGCTCACACACCTGCAAGGGGTCTCAAAATGCTCCACAAAATCCCTGCAGTGCCAAAGGCCTCAGGGAAGAGCTGAGCCCTGAGCAGGACCAAGCAGGAGCCCAGCTCAGTCCCTGTCCCACCCCTGTGAGAGGCAGTGTGGATGTGGCACCAGAACTGGTCTGGGAACCTCGGGGAATCCCTGATACCCCAGAATGAGACTGCCCTGGCAGGAGACACAGCTGGACCCAAGTTGGAACACCTTCCCAGCTCCCAGGGGAACACTGGCAGGTCCCTGTTCCTTGGCTCCCTGTGACCAGGGCACAGAGGGACAGTGAAAATGAAATCAGCCGACAGTGACGAGCTGCCAGTAATTCTCACAGACAGCTGGGATGAGAAGGACCTCAGAAAGCCTCCCCCTTCCCTGTCAGGATCAGCCCTACCTAAACTAAGAGACCATCTGCCTGCTGGCCTGGCCTGTGACCCCAGCAGGGCAGAGCCAACCAGCAGCCAGGGTTGAGGGAGGAGCAGTTCCTCCAGCTCAGCCCAGAGCTCCCGTGCCCAGCACTGAGAGCTGAGATCCCTCCACTGTTTGCTCCTGCTGGGCCATAACCCTTTCAGAAGCCCACCACCAGCTTCCCCAGCCCCTGCTCATGTCCAGGGAAGGTGATGCAGGACACGTGTTGCCCCTTGTCACTGCACGTGGTTACAAGTGTCCCCTGTGTGGCAGCGGTCACGGCTCCCATGAGCTTGGTGTGGGCTTTTCTGTGTCCTGCTGAGTACCACCTGGAGCTTCAGCAAGTCCTCCAGGAATGAAATGGCCTGTCCTGAGCTCACCCTGGAGCTGACACTGCCACAAGCACCTGCCATGTGTAGAAAGAGCATGTGGTGACCCCTGCTCCCAGGAGTGGCTCTGGCTGAAGGGCTGGGGCAGGGCCTGTGTCCATGATCCAGCCCACCTGTGCCAGTGCCTCATGGCCAGTCTCTGGGCAGGACAAGGCCCATCCCACACTCCCATTGGTTTCTGACTCCGAGAAAGCCAGGTAACAATTCCTGCTGCAAGAAAAACTGAAATATCAATTAAATCATTGAACCAGAAAATCATTTCATAATCAATTCAGATCAAGTCACTTTTATTTTCCCTTTGTCTCAGCAGCAAAGTGTTGTGTTTGGCATTAGCCAGAAACATCTTGTTCCACCTGAAAAAAAATTTCTGCTTTCCTTACGGCCTTTGTAACAAAGTCAGGTCCTTGGCCCTTGGAGGGTCAGTGCACTTCTAACTGAGACCCTGAGATCCTGGGCTGAGGCTCCTCTGGAACATCGGGCATTTGGTCTGAGTTCTGTCTCCCCCCACGAGCAGGTTTGGAAATCCCTCTGGGCCCCTCATACCTCCCTCCTGGAGAGCCACTGTGGACTCACTCTCACATAGGAGCAGGATCCCTGCCCTGCAGGAGGGACCATAACGCCCATGATGGCAAGATGTTCTCAGATCCAGGGACCAATAAATATCTCATTATTCTTCACAGAGCAGAGCAGACTGAGACAATCTTCCATCCCCTGGCTCTGAACACCCACAGCACAACAAAGGCATTGCACAGCTCGGCACCTGTAGGAGTTCAGCCCCAAACATCTTATTCAAACCAAGAAGTCTTGTCCAGTTTCCTGTGACTATCACTGGCATTTCCACGAATGCCACTCACTGCAAGAAAAGCCACTCTCTGTTAATAATGATACTTGAGTTGGTGGAAAACACTGGGAATTTTTCCCTCATGAAATGAAATGGTGTTTTGTTTAGATCTAAATCAAGATTTTCTTTTAATTTTAGTTTGAAAATTTTGGAATTTATGGCTTTTTTCCTTTCCCAACTTTTTGTCGTTTTCCTCTGAGCTGCCAACCCCCAGGGGATCCTGCTTAAGCCTCTGAAATTTGTGGATAAAAGGCAGGATTTGGATCCCCAGGAAATTGTCAGCTGCACTTGAATGCACCATTTTTGCTGTTACAAATAACCAGAATAGATTTGTGAGGATTTGATTTGAAATAGGGCACTGGGACAAAGAGAGAAGCACAGTGTGCCCAAAACATTCGTGATGAACAGCACAGAAATGTCACTGCTCCTACACACCAGCCCATCATTAAATACTTCCACTTTCTTTAGTGAAATGACAAAAAACTAGTTGATGCTTTCAGGATAGCACAAAAAACCCTCTATCCACGTGTGCCTTACAGTGTCAGATTCATGCAGGAAGCAGAAGTGTTCCTGTGAGATTATCATCTCTATCTAGAACATGTTTGTGAAAGGTGAGAACACAATGCCAGCACAGTGCAAGGTTCCTGCTGCATCTCCATGCATTTTGTTATTGTTAAAATGAGATATAATACTCTTCAGTTCACTTCTTAAAAAATAAAAACTAACTCAAAGGAGTTTCTGGGCACTTGCTCAGAAATTCATTCTTCCTAAACCTTAAAATAACCCTTCCAACTCAGTTCTTACAGACCACAGCAGAGCATTGCTGTGTGATGGTTAATGCCCTCTTGGTAGCACTCAAAGGGTTCAATTTTGTCACCACTCATCTATTTTCCTCATCTAAATTCCCATGAAGAAATGGTGACTCCCAGCTCTGACCAGTGCACAGTGTGAAAGCTCAAAGAATTAAAAAATCTGCTTATTTTTAGGAGGAGCTGATCCAAATTTCCCAACTGCAGGAATAGGAATCAATGATGCTGCAGAAGAACAAGAAATCCTTCTCTTACACTGAGAGACCAGGGTGGCTGTTCTGCTTCTCCCACCTTCTCCACTGGCTGAGGGCAGGACTGGGCCCTCTTAGGGACAGTGATGTCCTTTGGAAGATGATCCTTAAAATGGAAGAAAAATCTAAGGCAGAAAAGGGTTTAAGTCAGGCTCTTGCCTTCCTACCACAGCATGAGGAGAACTTTCCTCCATCTAAACAAGGTGGCTGAGAAGTCAAGATGGGACATCCAGAATGTGGGATTACTGTAGAAACACTCCTCTCTGAAGAGCTGTTCCAGTGTTTTGGCAAGGTGGGTGCCCTGTGTCTCACAGCTCAGACCTTCTGCACTGTGGTTTATGCGGCTCTACCATGGCCATGAACAGCTTTGGGAAGTTTAGCTCCATTTGCAGTGGCCAGAAAGGTGAGCTCAGGGAGTACCTCAGGGACTGGCTCCTTCTCTTGCATTCCCAGGGGACACCTTCCTGCCTCCAGCAGCGCTTCAGGCATCCTCTACCTACCTGGCCTGCCTGTCAAACCCAAACCCATTTCAGTCCTTGCAGATTCCCAGCACCAGAGATCAGGAGAAACCTTGGATGCCCAAACATGAGAGCAGATCCAGCACAGGAAGAGCCAGGGGAATCCTTCTGGGCATTCATCATCTCAAACCATCATTTGCCTCCTTCCTCAGCTGCCTCATGGGAGAGAGGAGGAGAGCAATGAATAACGCCTGTAGCAGATATGCTGGGATCAGTTTAGGAGCCAGGGATATTTTTATCTACAGCAATCAAGTGGGTTAGGGAGGCATTTTGGTTTTGTAGGCAGCATTCATAGGCTGTGCTGCAAGTTACAGTGCCCACACTTCAGAAGAAACGTGGACAAATTAAAACTTGTCTGGGATTGTCAGATTTCTTGGAAAACTTGCAGCAAAAGTCTGGGAAAAAACTCTGCATACTTTATACAGAAGAAGAAAACATAATTTGAGGTGGTAACCTCTGACTCCCACTGATGACAGATGACCTGGCTCCTTCTTGTGGCTTTTCTCCAGATCTGCTGGTGATTCAGTTGTCCCACGTATGCCAGGAAAGATGGTTAGTCCTGAATTCCTTTCTGTGCCTGGCTGTCCTGCCAGCCCACTGAGCCTGCAGTGCTGCGAAGGATTCCTTTGGGAAGCCTCTGAGTACTCACCCAGCACCAAACAGTGCTCTGCTCTTTCCATCCCAATGCCACAACCCAAGAGGAAATAGGATTGGATCAGCACAGAGGATCTGAGATGATGCAGTTTGTGGCCAAGCAGCAGTGGGATTTGGCAATGGTCGCAGTCTAGCACTGAGTCTCAGCAGCTCTGCCATTTCCAAGACCTTCACTTCCATCCATAGGTGAGTCCTATATTTAGTAACTGCTGGTGGTAAAGGCTCAGCCTCCAGGATGTTGATTCAGACACCCAGACACTCAGCCACTTCCTGTTTGGATGCGCTAAAATTATTTGCATCATCTAAGAAGTGGTGTTGGTTAAGGGAAACAAAGTGTTATTGTCAGAGGAGGCTGAGCCAGGTTACGTGTCCCTGCACAATGGAAAAAAAGCAGAAGAAAATGTCTCCACCTCCCAAGAGAAGCACAGCCAGACAGCACTTCTGGGGAGCCACTGCTCTGGCACTGGCACTGGTATTGTCACAACAGAGCAGTAAAGCTCTGTGATCCCCTGCTCAGCCTCCTCCCAGGGTGACCCAATATCATCTCTAGCTACAGATCAGGACCAGAGACATATCCTGGAGATGTGGTCTGCTGGCTGGAACAGGCAGTAGAAAGTCTCAGTCCTGCTCTGCCACCCAAGGAGTTACAGCTAACACAAGGTTTTCACAGCAAAATGCAGATTTCCTCTGTCACACAACCTTTGCAACCCCACTGTGGGCATAACTGTGGTACCCAAGATCTTCACAGACCTCTGGTGACTTGAGGTCCAGGGCCAAGGATCTTTACCCTGAAGGTTTTGTGGGTGGTGGCTGTGTCTGTAAGCTGGACTCAGCTCCAGTTTGTCACCTCTGTACCTACTGCCTTGCCCCAGGTCTGCAAAAGCCAGTGCAGCTGCTGAGGGAAAGGGCAGACAGGACTCACTTTGTGCTGGTTGCTCCTGGGTAAGTGGGGATGGGGAAGACCCCTGCTCAGCTGGTTTCCACTCTGCAGGGTCGCAGAGCCTGGCTGTGCCCTGGGGCCACCTGCTGTGCTGTCACCCAGAGGACAGTCAGGACACCCGACAGGGGCAGTAGGTACACAGAGACACCATCTGCCCTCTCAGCTGTCCCAGGCTGTGTGTGCAGCCAGTGCCTCTATGGCTCCTCCATTTCCAGATCAGAGGTAAAAAACAATTTGCCAAGTGTTTTCAGGGAATCCTTGCAACTGATCCCTTCCCTACTGCCTGCAGGACCTGGATGTCAGATCACACCCAACTGCCCCCTGCTCAACTCCTCCCGAGCTCCCAGACACCAAAACCCCCAGACATTTACATCAGCTATGCAAGAAGGGAGTTGTCCTGGGTGCTTCACATCCCACCTCCAAAATATGATCTATCTGGCCTTTCTTCTGTTTTTTCAAAGACTTACTAAGCTATTCCCAATGTCTAGGAAGGTTGATGACTAAATAGATTTTTCCACATGGTCTGGACAAGCAATCTCTTGGCAAGGGCTGGTTGTGACTTAACTGCAGATGGATTTGCCTACCCAGCCTTCTTTTTAGCTGAGATGTAATTGGTCACATGGACCAGGAACTTCAAAAGTGAGTGGGTATTTTAGTGCCTTGACTTTCACACTCACTTTAAAAACAAACAGCTGGGCATCTAAAAGTGAAGGCGACCCCTTTTCACTGTCCCCTTGAAAATTCTTTGTCAAAGTGCAAGCCCAAATTAGGTGAGTGCACACTGTAAGCTAAGGAATAAAAGGCAAGTTACAAATAACAAATCTCAAGCAGTGTGTTCTGAGTCACCCTCCATCAGTGACAACGGTTCTGCAATCGGCATTTAGGTCATAACTGCATTGCTGTTGTGTGTCCAGGAATATCATCTGGCACCCACAATGGTAGCTGTGTTGAGTCAGCAAGGCAAACAAGAGTCAAAAATAGTTCAAATCTTATTTTTGTCACTGCATTTAGCATTTAGCAACTGTTTCTGACTATCTGTCACAGCAGAGCAAACCTGCAAAGTCACAGCCCTGGATTGCTCAGAATAAAGTTGCAATTTGATTGTTGTAAAGTGTTTTAAACCTCGAGACGAATGTTCTCAGCTCGTGGCATCCCAGAGTTCTTCAGGTTTGAATATACTTTTTGATTTTAGTAACTGATAGCAAATTATCAGGTAAGCAGTGATCATAACAGAACCCACCAGTGTGAGAAGACGAGGATCTCCCGCTGTCACAGAAACCTGGAGCGGGGGGCACAGTCCTCGTGCTTCCCCTGCACCTTCAGCTGGCAGCAAGCACCACGTTTAGCAATCCTGAGCAAACCTGGTACAGGTCAGGGGTGATGGTAGAAGAAAGTAGAAGGATGTGCAGGATCCTGGACCCTGCACACAGGGGCACCCTGCTACCACCTCCGTGAGATGAGGTGAGCGCTGCCTGCTCTTCCCAGGCCCAGCCAGGAGCAATCTTTCCCCACATCCCAGCACTCAGCATGTCTGGCCTTTACAGGTTGGTGAGATGCAATGTCCAAACTCAGATTCACAGATCCACCCCAAACTGCAGCCCTGAGCGCTGCCTGCACATTTCCCTCTGCTTTGATCTTCTCCTTGTGAAAGATGAGACTTTACATTTTCAGCTTCATCTACTTTGCCTTCTCCCAGCACACACTGGACCTGTGTGCAAGCTGATCACACAGCTGTCCAAAGATAAGCCTTTGATTATGGAATTGAAAATAAAATCAAAATCATGGGAAAATACAAATCCAAGGATACAAGGCAAGTGGAGAGCCAGGATCATTCCCAGCAGCCCAGCAGCCCAGGCTGCTTTCTGCAGGGATATCCCAGCCACAGCTCCAGCTGCCACACGCCTGGAGACTGTCTGCACAAGCAGGATCCTTGAACATCACCCTGCTTTTGCCATCTCATTTCTTTTATTCATTTCCTTTTTCTGTTTGGCTCATGTTGTCATTTGATGCAAGTGGGCAAGGGACTTCTCCACTCAAGTCTCCCTGCCCTTGCAGACCTCCCAGCTTCTCTGTTGAGTTCACTCCTTTGGGCTTGCAACACTTCCTTGTTGCCTGCAGGATGGTCACACTGTTTAGTAACTCTTCAGGAGCCTGCATCGCTCTCAATACACCTCCTGTTTCCTCCAGAGCTCTTATCTGCACCCACACAGCTGCATCAAGGGCAGCAACACCAGCCAAGAGCCTTCCTTCAAACAACTTCCCCCCTCCTTCTGCCAGTTTGAGGGCTGCACTATCGTAACACATCACTCCTTAGCAGGTTCAGGATTGAGGAGTTCCCATGCAGTTTGAGCAACAAACCCATACACTGGCTTTGCAGGACTCCTGGACTCGAGGCAACCCAGCAGCAACAGCACAGAGGAGCCAGCATGGGGCACAGCTCCTCACCAGGCAGCCCAACAGCTCAGGCTGAGAAGAGCTGGGGGAAGGAGCTGGGGGTGGACAGAGCTGGGGGTGTGTTGCCCATGGGTGTCACAGGCACTGGTGGTGTTGCTTGTTGAAAGAATTTGCAAATGACTCTAATCAATTAAGAAATGGAGTAATTATGCAATCTGCTGATTACACAGAAAGGGGTTATTAATCCTCCAGACAGGTCCAGCAAAGGCCCTGTGAAAACATTAGGGAAGATGCTGTGAAGAAGAAAAAAGGCACACCATGCTAGTCACATCACACCTAATTGTCAGCTCTGCTGCACCAAGGATTAAACTGATGCATCATCTGATTTGATCCAGACATCCCCTGGAGACCACTGGTTTGAGAATCATCTCACTGTGGGAGGACCATGTCACCTGAGTGTCCTGTTGCAAACCACAGTAGGGTCCAACTCTTCTGTTGAGCCTGGGTTCAGTCCGACATTAAGACACTGGGGTGTTTTATCAGTCAGTGGAGTTTAGGGGAAGCTGGAGGTGCCAACTTCAGAGTGAACTGACCTTCCCTCATGTCTCTGCTGGCTCTAAATTAACCAGCCCTCCCACAGGAACCTCCAAAGCCTGGACACTGGCTGATGGGAGACCCCCAACTTGGCCCCTGGATGCAGGTGTGTTGATCACAACCTGAATCTAATTGCAGATGTCACAGGAGAGGAACCCACCTGCATGCACCCAGCCTGTGCCTCTTCTGTCCTGTTGACTTGCACAGACCCTAAGATATGTTATTGTCAGCAAAGCTCTCATTCACACCAGAGGACATAAACCCAGAGCAGAGGTACAGGCTGACTGCTGCCTTCCCTTATGCCTTTTGGACGTTTGACACCCTTCCCTTGGCCAGCCTCTCCACACAGGAGCAGGGATGCTCAGCTAGACCCCCACGTGCTCCAGGCTATCTGGTTGCAGACAGGGCATCCCCCCCTCTACCAGAAGGACTTTGCACCAGGGGTCACACAGCACTGGCTGCTCACAGGGACCAAATGACACCGGAAGATAAAAGGAGAACCCACACAGACTCACCCTGAGGACATACTGAGTGGCCAAGGCATAGAATCATAGAATCATAGAATCAACTGGGTTGGAAAAGACCTCTGAGATCATCAAGTCCAGCCCTGGATCCAACCCCGCCGTGGTTCCCAGCCTGTGGCACTGATGGCACATCCAGTCTTACCTTAAACACCTTCAGGGACAGTCACTCCACCCCTCCCTGGGCAGCCCATTCCAGTGGCTGAGCACTCTCTCTCTAAAAAATTTCTTCCTAATATTCAACCTAAACCTTCTCTGGCACAGATTGAGACTGTGTCCTCTTGTCCTACTGCTGGTTCCCGGGAGAAGAGACCGACCCCCACCTGGCTACAACCTCCTGTCAGGCATTTCCAAGTCTTGGCATATCTTGGCTCTAATAAGTACTGGGGTATTATCCTCCACTATCCAGAGCCATGCAAGTGGCAGAACAGGGGCAGAGAGACTGGCCCCAGCCTGTCCAGTTAATCTGTGCTCAGTTCCTTTATCCTATCTGCCTGTTTATAACCTCCCTCCTGGCCACCTGCAACCAGCAGCAGCGGGGAGCACACACCGAGGGAGCACCTCAATGGCAGCTCAGCTGCTGCTCCAGGCCTGGCACTGCTGGGATGTGAGCAGCCCTGCATGCCCCATCACATAGGGAGGGACCATGGTCTCCTCTGCACCCCTGGCACCAGGGGCTGGGTGGTCTGCAATGCAACCATTCTGAACCTGGCATTTGGGACAGTCTGAGACCAGGCTGGAGGTAGAACGAGGGATGCAGAGCACAGGTGAACAGGGACACTTGTAGGGGAAAATTCCATACAAACAGGGGATTTGTCTTTCTATGAAAAAGCTGGGGGTGACAGCTAAGCCAGAAATAAGGGAGGTGAAACCACAGCGGGGAGAAGTGGTGCAACCTGTCCCATCATGGGACTACTGGGCAGGATGGAGGGACATGGGCCAGACTGGGCAGAGAGCATGGCTGAGGAGGGATGGAGGAGGTGCTGGCAGGCTGGTGTCTCCAGGCTGGTGCAGGGGAGCACATGGGGTTCTGCAACTGAGTCTTCCTCACCTTTGGAGGAATAGTGTCCAATGCAGACCAGTTTGCATCCCTCCCACCTGCCCAAAGCTTTGCGTGATGCCACCCACCAGAGATTTCACTGCACACATTGCTGCTGTGGACCTGGCACTGTGGGGTTGCTGAGTCTGCTGAGAAACAGCTGGAGGCAAGTCCCTGCTCACAGGATGCTTCCTGTCAGAGGAAAAAGGGAAGTCCCAGTTCTCCATGCTGCCAGAATGGCATTTTAGGAAATTCCCTTTCATCCTCACAGAAACATTTTCGAGTTAAATATTGATCCTTCTGCTTTGAATGTGCTCTGTACCCACTTGGCCTTGGCATGTCTCAGCCTGTTCCCCCCACAGAGCTGCGACAGAACGCTCAAGGCTCATATCTGAATATGCTCAAAATAAAACCCCCATGGGGCCCCTTTCCCTGGGTTTGTCAGAGGGAGGGAAGACAGGGCAGCTCCACACCACGCTGCCCTGTGGAGGCACCCACCCCATCCTGCAGCCCCATGGGAAAGGCACTTACTGGGATCCAAGAGCTCTTGTTACAGCCCTGCAACAGTCCATGGTGGCAGCAGGGCCAGCCCCACCAAATCCTCTCTTCTGGCACCAGAATTCATGCAGGGTTTGTGCTGCTGGTTTAAATGATTTTCCAAAATCCAGGTACCTCCAGGGAGACTGGCTGTGCCCATTTTGACAGTCCTATTTAAAGTAAAGAAGGTCTGAACTATCCTCACAATATGTGTAATTGTTCAAAACACAGAAATCCCACCAAAACTAAAAAAAAACCAAATCAAAACAAAAAACTAAACAAAAAAAATAACTAAACCAAAACAAAACACAAGCCAACAAACAATAGGCATTAAGATTCTTTGAAAATCAAAATGTTGGAGCTTTCTTTGTAAGAATTACTTCCTTGATTACATTTCTGTTCTGAACAGACATCTCCCCTCAAACAATAATAAATTCCTGAGTATCCTATTTAAAAGAAATAATCCATTAAATTAAGGAAAATAAATCAAATTGCTATAACCAAACATCTTGCAGCATCTCCAAAACATTTTCATCATTCATTGCTTTTTCTACTCACTACAGAAATGAGACTCTTTCAAAAAATTCCTGTCCACTCAAATCTACATTTTTGTCTTTTCTTAAACCAATATTTGACAAGAAGAAACAACACAGATTTACAAGTGTTTGGTGAAGACTATGGCTGTAGTAGTGATTTAATTTAAAGCCATTTCACATGAGGGATTTCACATTCTGTCCATGCTTGGGTATTTTACTTTTGTCCTTCCTCAGTCTTTTCTCCTCTACTTGCAAAGCCAAGACCCTCCAGCCTGGCTGGATGCAGTTGGTCTTTGTATTAAGGTAAAGTGGAACTAAATCCTGTTTAGCTTATGCTCAGGGACACACAGGAGCTTCTAGTGGCAAGGGCTTATTCCAGGGGGATTTGTAGAGCTGGACGCAGGAGTTCAGTTGGAGAGACCAGAAACGTGTCAGTAGGGCCAGGCAAACAGGGAAGCACCTGGATGTCCTGACTCCTGCCCCTGTGCATCTACTGTGACACGACTCAGTGTGTGCATGGGACACACCCTTTTCCTGTGGGAGCCCATGTGCCCCAAACTCCCCCCTCTAGGGAGAAGGAGGCCGAAGGAACAAAAAGAGCTCTGGCAGGAGGGGTCAGGGCAGCTGAGACTACTCCACAGAGAAACTAGCACAGGGCATGGGTGAAAACCAGAAGCACAAGAGTATCCAGGGCTTCTGCATCAGCAGCTGAGCCTTGCAAGTGCACAGCAAGCACTGGGCCCAGAACATTTGGAGTAACAAGGAAATCAGTGGCAGTGCTGGCTGCTCACTGCCCCAGGGGTGCTGGGGCTGCTTTGCTGGTGGCTCTGCTCTTGGGAAAGCCTGGCAGAAGAGCCTGCTCCCTGCAAAGCCGTGGGTACAGGCTCTGCCCCGAGTCTGAGGGCTCCCAAACCTGCTTGGCAGGGCTGGGCCTCTCCAAATCCTCCCGACCAGTGACACAGCCTGGTCAAAGAGAACTGGACCATCACTAATCCAAGACATGAAGGCCTGTTGGGGCCATTCCGTCCCAAGGTGGAATGTTGGACCTGGTAATTCCTGGTCATGGTGATAAATTTTTAATGAACTACTGATGACCTTTTAGGGAGATGCCTCTAATCACTGTTATGATGGAGTAGAGATCACTATGGGACAGTGGTGGCTCACCACAACTCAGATACCTTATAGAAACCACAGGGCAAGTAAGGAAGCCAAGCTCTGCAGCTCAGCTAAACTGGGGGCCTCCTCTCTAGCACTGAGCACCCTGCTCCCCAGGCTGGTGCTGCAAGAGATCCCCAGATCTCAAACAGGAAGCTCAACCAGGCTGCCCCAGTCTGGACACAGAGGATGAAGTTCACCCATGGGCTCAAAACACACTCCTGGCCTCTGGCACAGCCAGGTCTGCTTTTGTGGGAAGCCAAGTGTATGTGCACAGCATTCCGTGCTCACCCCCAGGCAGGATGTGATGGTCTAGCTCTGCATCCCAGCCCATGGGGTGAGGCCCTGCACAGCAGTGGGTGCAGGAGGGACTGGGGGTTTCGTGCCCCCAGAGGATGGACAGTGGGACTTTCTCACAGCCACATCCCCAGGGAGGACATCACAAGACCAGGTGGTGCAAGGAAAAACCAGAACAGCCTCCCATGAATGCACCACACAGGCAGAGCAGGAAGGAGGCAAATCATTTTGTGTAAGTGCTCTGGAAGTGCCTCTGCCCTATCAGGACAAGGGACAGGACAGCTCCAACTGTTGGAGCAAACCACCCTCTGCCTGACATGCTGTACCAGCCCATGTCACCGTGGCATCCACACAGTTATCCCCTCCCCTCTTAAGAATGCATGAGGAAAGGGGAGGGTTAGTGATTTCTAGGAGTCCAGCCCCTTTTCCTTGTTTTTCAAGGAGTCCCCCCCCACCAGCTGCCTCCACAGGTGCAACCAGGCAGAGCTGGGGCTCTGCAGTTGTGCCATGTGGCATAAATGGCTTTGCAGACCCTAATGCTTTGGAGTTACAATTCCTGATCCAGGTAGTCCCAGGACAGCCATTCTGCTGGGCTCACTGATGGCAAAACTGTTAGACATGCACCTTGGGACCAAGAGACAGAAGGACTTTGTGGTCCTCTCCTCCCTCCACGACCAGAGGAGGTTGGGGCGGGCGTGTGTCCCAACCCTCTGTTGGAAGCACAGGCTCTGCTTTCTCCCTTGGTTCTTGGGAAGCAGGAAAGTCACACGCTGACCCACGAGCAAGTGCTATGTGAGGGTTGAGCAAGAGGTGCTGATGGCATCTGTTTGAGAGCCAGCAGGTAAGTCAAGAATTTTCCCAGTACATGTCTCAGCCTTGGAGTGGAGTGAGCCGAAGTGTTGTAACACCTCCTACAAGCTCAGAAGACACATTAAAGAAGTTCACAGGATGGAAGCACTTTTAGGCCTGTTGCATAATCCAGATAAGTAGATAAGCCTGTAATATTTGCACAACATCATGTCCCTTCCTTGGCCTTGTTACTGGTCTCATTTTGCAGGACTTAATTCAGGGGATCTGATGGATTGAGGACAGCTTTCAGGTCATCTATTCCTTGGGAGGTGGCTGTGACCCAGCTCTAGCACTGTGACACTGGGAGCATTAAAAGGACAGGGACACCTCACTCAGAGATGTACTTTATGCTTTACAAATGTGCCTCAAAGACATTTTGAAAATGGCACTATGACACCTCTTGGGAAGTTTCTCATGGAAAGACACTGGTAGTACACAGCCACTATGGGGAGAGAAAGGTGTCCTACCAGAGATGAAACAACCTTTGTATCAACACACAGATCCACANCATGGAAAGACACTGGTAGTACAAAGCCACTATGGGGAGAGAAAGGTGTCCTACCAGAGATGAAACAACCTTTGTATCAACACACAGATCCACACAGCCTGGGCACATTCCCAGTCTTTGTACTTGACCCGAAGGGTACAGGATGGGGGGATTGAGCAGTGTCAGGACTCAGATGCCAGAGAAAGAGGTGAAACATTGTTGAATGCATTGACTGAGCACAGACATGGTCCAGAGCCTCGTAGGATCTGTCTTGCTTCGTTACCTCTCCTCTGGGATTTACCAGGCAGCCCAAGGGGAGGGCACAGTAGCATCTACCCAGAAAATGGGTGACAGCACCTTGCACTTTTCTTTGGGCTGTGGGTGCAGAGAGGGTGCAGCCAGCAGGCTCCAGGGACGTGCCCCAAGCACAAGGGCACAGACAGAACAGAGCAATCAACACTGCACTCTGGGCACTGGCACAGTGTCACGTTGAGACGAAACGCAAGGAACAATGATGTGTGAAATGCCAGTGCCAGCCTTCCCTTCAGGAGCTTTCTGCAAGGAAGTCCCACAGCTCACACTGGAAGGGAACTGGGTGGTCAGAGCAGGAGGCTGGGACTCAGTGGACCGTGCTCCTGGCTGCCCCAGCCTCACACATTGTGCATGAGCCTGAACTAACAAGCTGAGGGGCAGAGGGGGTTGGATGTGCAAACTTTCTGCCCCAAGGACCCCAGCCTGGTTCCAGGTCACACCAAATGGATTTTCACCTGCCAAGGGAATGCAAACCTCTTCCACGCTTCTCTGTTCAGAGCTTAGGATACCTTGTCCTTGGGTGCAGATGATCTTCTTCAGGGATCTGCAGCATTTCTAAACTGCTGCAGAGCCCCAGGAGGGACCACATTGCTCCTCACACTCTTTAAAGACAAGCAGATTCCCTGTGCTATCCAAAGGCCATCAGTCCCAGCCCACTCTCACACCATGGGCAAGTTCCCAGGCCTTGCTGCGCACCCCAGTCCTCTGGTCAGCCCACAGTGTTTGAGCAGTGGAGTTTTCCTCTCCCCTGTGGCTTTCTTTGACTTGCTCCCAGGCCATAACCCTTTGGAAAAGTCCATTCAGAATTTCTCCCTGGAGTGCTCATGGCCACAGTGTGGGACTTGCAGGGAGAGCAGGCCCCACAGGTGGGATCAGGGGGTCAGGAGAGGCAGGACAGGGTGAGCGGAGCCAGCACCTCTGCAGGTCCCAGCCCTGCTCTGGTGAGTCACCCCGAGCTGTTTAACCCAGGGCAGGGCAGGCACTCCTGGCCCAGGGGAAGGGTTTTCTGTGCTGTGCTCTCTGACCACCTCTCCTGCCCTTTCTTCTACATCTTAACCATGAACCATCTCTTCTACTTGCCCTGTCCCCAGCTCGGCCTCATGCACCTGCAGTGGGCACAGTGTGATCCTGGAGAGCAGTTTTGTCCTCTTCAGCTGCAGGAGTGTGCAAAGATGGAGAAAGGAAGCAGAACAGAGCTGCCTCATGGTGTGGGTACAGAGAGCTCCCCATCTTTTCCAAAATCTCTTCCGGGGGAATGCCAAGTAGCCAAGCAAAGACTAGCCAGGGAAGAAGGGAAAGAGTTGGCATAAGTGATGGTAAAAGACTTTTCACTCATTGCTTTTCCTCCTCGGTGGGCATTGCAGTGCATTTACAAGATTGCAAAATCCATGCTTGGGATTTTTTTTAAATGCTAACTCTGAATTTCCAATCTTGAGCTGGCCAGAGCACCACACTGAAATAACAAAAGATTATTTGTTTTCCTGAGGGGGAAACTAGAGGCTTGTTTGTTTTCCTTTCACATCAGAAGGTCAAAGCTTGTACATTTAACTTGCTGAATTCTTGAATGAGAAAGAGCAGGTGGCTTTGTAGCATCAGATGCACCAAGAAAAATTCTATTTCTTGAGTTGTGACAAAATGGTTAAACATATCAGTCATTGTTTGCTGGGAGAAAGGGTTAGTCCTCTGAGTTTCAATGCTCATCAGATGAAGCTCATTTTCTGCATGTGGGACCTCTAACAAGTCCTACAGGAAAACCAAGAAATGTTAGACATGACCTTCCTGGCAATTCAAATGTGGAAAAAAAAGGAAGATACACTAGTCAGGCTTTTTAAGGAACCAGCAAATGGGCACAACCCATTTACCTTTCCTCAGCAGATCTCTGTGAGGTCATTGTACTACTGTAAACTACATCTCAGTTTGGCTGATAACAGAAGTGAGTCCTGGCACTCTGCAGCATTAGTCGTGTGTGGGTTTAAATTCACTCAGGGGAGGAACAGAGCCTTGGAGCAAGAGTGATGAACATGTGGCTGGCTGTGGTGGGGAGCTGAGCATTCAATCACAACCTGCTGGTCCTATCTTCATCCAAAGCCGAAAGACTCTTCTCTGGTGAGCACTGGGGAATGGACCCAGTAAAAATCCCAAAGGAGCCAGATATCTCAGAGGAGCCAGATGTCTTTTATGGCTCCCCACGGTGAGGATCTAGCTTCCAACCAGTATGGCAGAGAGGTGAGAACTGCATGTCCTGGTTAACTGTCCACATTGGCTTCCTTTTTGGTTATGTTCCCTTTCTCAGCCCCTCCAAGGTGTCAAGATGTTTTATGCTGATTAAAGTTGTATCAGTCCCATCCCAGATGAAAAAACACCCAGAGGGTCTGTCTGAGTCATCCCTGAACCATAAAAGAGCCCAGGCAGGATGGGCAGAGAGGTCATCGGGTGAGTGCAAGAATCTCCAAGGCTTGTGCAGCATTTCAGGGGATTCTTGAACTCCGATGGTCACAAGAGAGTATGGGGCACCTGCATTGTTGGCCAGGCCAAACAGAGGTACCTGGTGAGGGAGACATGGGCTGTATCGTGCACTCCCAGTGTGGGGAGGCCCCCAGAAACTCAAGAAGAGGCAGAGTTCTCTAAATGAACTTCACATCTTGTGGGAGCTGCACCCAGGTTTCACTGCCAGGACACAAGGTGGCCATGCCCTGCCTTTGCCTCCATTGCCACAGTGGCCTTCATCTGCCCTCCTGATTCCCATAACTTTGGTCTCATTTTCTCCTGTTGTTGGCATTTAGCAAGAAAGAATAGTTGTGAGGACCAAATGCAGGACTCCTCCAGCTGGAGAAGCCGTTGTGATGGACAAGCAGTGGCAAAACTCACTCACCATGGTGAGCTGAGCCCAAGGGCAACAGAGATCTGCAACAGGGACACCATGGGCATTACCTTTCCCAATGGAAAGGTCTGGGTCCCCACTGGGAAACAGACAACAGCGCCCTGCTTGCTGCCAGGAATGATCAGATACAACCAATAAATGACCAAAGAGAAGGAAAAACTGCAATACACAAGGTAAGGCAGGAAGGACAGGGCTCTGACCTCCAGGAGTCAACACCAAGGCCTGTTCTCAGACCCAAGGGGGAAACTGCACCTCTTCCTTCTGGAACCATGGCCATGTAAGCAGGCCAAGACTGGAGGCTGGTACAGGCATAGCTCTCACATGGCTGCAGGAGATATTGGGAGCTGCCTGCAGAAACTCAGCAACATTCTCGCTCCAACAATGCTGCAGAGAGAAGAGTTAAACTCTCCCCCTCAACAAGAGCACAGTCACCCCATCTACTGTCACTCACATGTACGTGGGCACCCTTCCGTTCTCCATTTATTCTCCTTAGCAAAACCAGAGCTGGTGAGATGGTGTACCATGAGAAGAGTGGCTGAGCTGTTCCCACTGTGCCAGGGAAGCTGGGCTCACAGGGAGGGAAAACTTTAGTCACAGGAGAGTCCTTCCTCTGCAGCCAGGATGATTCTGTCTGCTGGGAAATGTCTCACTCAACTACAAGTGGCTGCTGGCATCCCCCAGCCAGGTCTGGATGTGCTGGACGTGCTGGATGTGCTGGATGTGCTGGATGTGCTGATGTGCTGGATGTGTTAATGTGCTGGCTGTGCACAGAGCTGTCCCACCTGTGTCACTGGGTTCTGGGACAAGCAGGAGTGTTTATACATCATGAGCATCCTCTGATTGCAGGGCATCAGGCTCTCACAGCAGAGCTTCCCTCTCCTCCAGGCCAGCAGGGGCACCGTAGTTTAACAATCAATCTCATCATAAACAACAATCCAGGAGCCATCCCAAGACACCCCAAGAATCTGCACTGAACCTGGCCAGAAGCTGCCCAGCTGAAATGTGTTGTTGCAAATAGGCATGAACAGAAATTGCAATTGCTGGAGTGCAACAACCCCAAGCCTCATTCAAAATAAAAGTTTTCTGAAAAAAATAATCCATTGTTCTAAAAAACTAAAACATTCTATAGTTTAAAAATCTCTTACATTTAGGTCAATTGATACTTTAAAAGGTTTCTTTAAAAGACTGGAAGAGGATAAAATATTTATAAATTGTTCAAGTGAAATATTTATATTCATTCAAATGAAACAAAATATTTTTTTTAATGGCCTCTTCCATTAAATTTTCAACAATTCGCCCTAATTCAAGCAGAAAAAGGTTTCAGATACTCATGAACCATGGGGTGGGAAATGATAGCTAGTGAAAATCAGCTGCTAATTGCAAGGTCTTTTGAAAAAACAAGTCACCAATGGGAATGAAGATGGGCAAGGTAAACAAAAGGCATGTGAATGGATTCCAGAGGCACATCTATGGATTCGGTAGCTCTGGTCTGCAGAGGCTTTGGTGACTCACAAAATTTCCTTTTTCCCTCTTTTTGGCTTATGCAAATACAGTTTCTGGGTCTCTCCCCTGTGCAGGTTTGTTCCCTGGAAGTCCTGGCTCTGCAAACAGCAGGGCCCGTTCCTGCTCCCGTTCTCAGACATCGAGCACTCTGCAGACCAGAGGAGCTCTTAGATGAGGTGGTGGCAAAAGGGGACAGGCAATGTTTAGAAAGCTGAAGCACCAACAGGAAGCACTGGGGACAGGGAACATTCACACTCCTGTTTTCCTCCCATGTCTCACTGGACAGTGCACGGTGCGGGGGGGAAGACAGAGCCAGGAGACCCCTCGTTTGAGGGCCTCATTTCTGTCATCCCCCACTGCCACCATCTCCTGCTCCTCCTGCTGACTCCACATCATTCTCCTTGGATCCCCCTTGTTGACCCCTTCCTATTGCATTTTCCATTTGCAGCCTACAATTGTTTCCACGCTCATTTCACAGCTCAGGGGTGAATTGTTTCTTAGGAAAAACAGGCCAATGCAACCCATTTAGAGCAGCATTTCCAAGCTATCCCAGAAACCCAGTTATCTTCCCTGCACCCTCTGCAGACATGCTTCAGAAATTCCCCTGGCAAGGTTACCTGGTATCTGAGACATCGTGACTGTTGCCCTGGTTTTGATATCCTTTGCTGGATAACTCTCCGTCCTGACTCCTGGGACCCCTCCAAGTCTGCACGGACTGTGTTTTGCAACCCAGATATCCCAGCAGGAATGCTGTCCCCGGGGGCAGTGTCTGTGCCAGGCAGGCAGAGCAGTGCACTGGTGCCCTTGTCTAACTCAATTCAAAACAAAGCATAGAGGGAGCTACAGTGGGTGTCGGGGTCTTCAACTACAGCCTGTCAGCTCCTGCAGATAAGGTTTCATTTCCCATCTCTTTCCTGGAGTTCCACAGGGAGATTTTAAACACTCCCAGGTGTTGACCCACGGGAAAGGAGGCATTGGTCAGCTGGAGCTGGACAGACAAGTTCTGTGCCATGATGCTGAGCAGTCACAGCTCAGACAACGACCGAGACCCACATCTCAAATCCCTGCCTTCTAAGTAAAATAAACCACAGTAAGAGCTTAAAAGGCACCCAACAGCATCTCCAGGTAAGAAAGCCAGACCACTGCTGGGATAGTGGTTGAGAGCAATAGGCTAATGGTTGGACACAGTGATGTTTAAGGTCTTTTCCAACCTAAGCAATTCTGTGATCCTATGATTCTGAGAGATGCAGAGCCCAGAGGACTTTGTTCTGTGCATCTTCTGGGGTATTTCAGTTAGCTCTGTCTGCAGAGAGTATGAAACTGCAGAGACATCTGAGCACTGCATTCCACGTAAAAATGAAACTAATAAACCAAATGTTTTTAATTGGAGGGTAATAACAGCAGGTGGAAACAAACAGCTTGCATCTCCTTTGAGACTAAGGAGCCGACCTCACAACACCGACACCCAAGAAGCCCAGAAATGGTGTCTGGTACCCAGTGATCTCCAGACTGGGAGATGCAGACCTGGACAGCAAGCTCTTCAGGCCCCAACAGAGGGTCCAGCACCAAGTGATCCCAGATCATTCCCAGCTGGTTGATTCTCACAAAGTCCTCCTGTCTCACAATGGCTGTGCCTTACCCATCACCATCATCTTACATCTCCTGCTCTGGTGACTGGGGGCCCCAGTGATCCTCTGGACCATTTCTAGGTGCAGATATAGAGCTTCTATCACTGAGACCCCAAGGCCATAAATGTAAAATAGCTGCATTTTTCATCATCCTCTCTGGAATAACTATCCCTACTGATCACAGTGTCCCTCACTGCACTGGCTGATGGGGTGGGTTTGACGTGTTCCTTCCTTTCTCTCACTGGGAAGGGAACATTTGCCTTGCTCAGCAAAGGCAGTGCTCAGCTCTTCCATGCAGGTAAATCTCAGGACTGCACAGTGGAAGGGAAAGAGGAAGACCAAGCCAGGAAGTAGCACATTATTTTCCTGCCTCTGCAAGTCACCCATAGACAGAGGGGAACATCACCAGCCAGTGGCCAGCACGGGTGGAACTGCTCAGCCCATCAGCTGGAGGGCAGCCACCACATTACAGGGAGGCAGGAGGCAAAACAGGCAGCTCAGAGCAGAGCCTGGGAGCTGCACAGCATCAAACAAACCAGACAAGATCAAGCCCTGCACTTGGACACAGCTGCAGGAACCTCAGCAGGTGACATTGCTCTGCGGCAGTTTGTGACTGACAGTGGAGCACCCAGAGCACAAAGAAAACACCAGCAGCACCCTCGGTGCACAGACAGCCCTGGGAGCAGCTGGCCAGGGGTCAATGCACATTTGGGTGGAAGGCAGAGACCCTCTCATGTCCGAGGGAATCTGGATACCGGAGGCAGGTGCCAGTGGCACTGGAAGAGCATCTGGGTCAATAGAAGGTTGCGAGGTCAGGCTGGGGTAAGAGGGCTGAGCTGAACTAAGCTGCTGGCTGTGTGACCCAGCGGATTAGAAAAGATACAGCTTGTATTGTACCAAGAAAACCCATGGCAAGGTACCCCTCAGTGAGAAGCCAAGGATCAGCACTTTGGGATATTGTCCATGGGGTGGAGAAGATTCCAGCAGTTACAGAAGAACATTGATGCCATTGTCCATACCACACTTTACAAAAAAAGAACTGGATTTGGATTTGGATTTCAAACAGCTCCAAGCACTCATCAAGATTCCTCTCCCCCCCACTGCAGAGAGGGACTGCCTGGCTCAGTGCAGCAGCACTGCTGTTGCTGCTACAACTCTTGCCGGTCTTGCCCTTTCCCCTACTTCAAGCATTGCATAGCACACAAAATGTTAAATAAACGCATAATAAAGGGAAGATTTTGATCACAGAAAGAGGATAGTGAGGGCACAGCTCATACCAAATATTTTTTTGTGCCTGGTGTGTCACTACAAGCTGAGGCAGGTGCATTTAGAGAAACAGAACCTATGTTTGTGCACTCTTTAAACTGTCACTGAGTTGTGTTTAAGACCCAGCAGGAAACTGAAACTCCTTTTTGTGATGTGAAGACTACTGATGTGTAAGTAAATCACACTGTATCTGATTAATAACATCAGAGCCAGGGACTCCTGGCAGCTCTGGGTGAAACAACCCAAACAGCAAAATAACTATAACATTTGTTAATGTCAAGGTGGCAAAAGGTGCAGAGAGGTTGCACGTGGACAAGGGCTCTCTCAGAGTAAAGAAGGCACAGAGGTGCCTTGGACTGCAGGGAGATGCACCAGTCACCCCAGCAGCCTGAGAGCCTGGGGGGACAAGATCAAAGGGGCAAAGTAGAGAAGTCCCCTGCACACCCCCAGCCTGCACAACCCCAGCAATGAGAGTAGAGTGATGCTGCAGGTGGATTGGCTCGTTGAGGCACCCCCATAGCACACTCCAGTCCTCAGACAAGTACCCAACCCTACCATGTGCTAGCAGGAGAGTCAGGTGCACAGTTGGATTCTGCCTTACCTATGCACATATGTAGTTTTAATACAGGAAGCCCTGGCCAGCTGAAACTGGCCACAAACCACTTAATCTCTGTGCCCACAGGGTCTTGGTTACCAGCTCTGCCCTGAGTACCCACGGCAAAACACCTTCACTGCAAAAGTTCTTTGTAACCTCTCCTGCCTCCTGAGGTGCTGGAGGACATGGCTGGATTTGTGGCCACCCAGAGCCAGACCAGCACCCCAGAGCTGACACTGGGGGGCTCAGTAAGGCTGGGCTGCCATGTGCACAGGTATAAGCAGTTTGCAAAGCCCTTTGGCTTTAGCTGTACCTCCACTAATCCCCGCTGCACCTGGGATCATTGTCCAGACCCTGTCTGTCTCCCACAAGTCTCCAGCCCCATCCATAGGACAGGGGCAGTCACCTGGTTCCTCTATAGAAACAAAAACGGAAACAACCACAATGAGAAATGGTCATGGAAGTCACTGGGGAATGCAAATATTCCAGTTGCAGCAGAAAACTCAACCCAGGATCATCTCCAAAGGGGGAAACTGTTTTTATTTTTTGACAAAGTTCACTTGCTCCTGCTTTCATGCTCTCATACAGGCACCAAGGTGTGTGTGTGTCCAGGCAGCCTGCTCAGGACCATTGTGGTGACACAGGAAATGAGGGACAGCAAGTCCCAGCAGCTCCCAGTTCCTCATCTCTGCTGGATTGTCCTCAGGTGGGTGACTGTGTCCTGGATCTCAGGCATGCTTCTTGTACCCTGTGGGAACAGACAATGATTGTGATCTTTTGCCTCTTCACCCTGTCCTGCCTGTGAGTCATGAGGAGCAGCTGATTTACTCAGCTGGTTGGGCTCCTTTGGAGTGTGATCTCTCCTTTGTTTTAGGCTGTCCTTTGTTTTACTGCTCCAGTTGTCCTGAGAAGCTGCATGCCAATTGCTCTGCTCTCATGACCTGCTGATCAGGCAGATCAGCACATGCCATTCCTTTAACCCTTCCTCTCTTGCTGTTTATCCTGCTGCTTTCCCACCCAGACATCTCCAGTCAGGGCAATTTTAAGTTTTTATTACAAATCTCCACAGCCTGAGCTGAATTCCAAATTGCTGACACAAGGTTACAGAACCCCCTAAAAGCACAGTAGGTTTGGGTTTCTCATTGCATTGTTTCACACACAACTACAACATGCTCCTCTCTTCCCAGCTCCTTGGAAAGCTTCAGCATCAGCATTAAAAGCTGAATTTAGCCATTCATTCTCTCTGCAGAAGGATGGGGGGGCATCAAGTGAATATATCTTGTTTGCCAGGACATTCCCTTTGAAATCACTCCTTGCACCACTTCAGGAGATTCCTGAAATAATCCTACATTCTCTTAGTTATATCTTGTTGGCACCCTGTAGCTTTAAAACTGAATCACCTTCATTTTCAGTTGGATACATGTATGGACAGAAGACAGTTTGTCTGAAAAAGGATGAGATCTAACATAAAACCTACATCCAGGAAAGGCTCTGAAAGTTCTTATACAGCCTGTTGATTAGATGGGGGCTCCTTCTGTGTGGCATCTCCTCTCCCAACTGATATCACAGAATCGTAGAAAACCAGACTAGAAGGACCTCAAGGATTATCTGGTCCAACCTTTCTTGGCAAAGACAAGGTCTGGACAAGATGGTCCAGCTGATGACCCAGTTGAATCTTAGAAGTCTCCAATGTTGGGGAATCCACCACTTTCCTGCAGTTTTTGTTATTGTCAAAAATTGTCCTTGTGTGTCCAGTCAGAACTTCCTCACAAGTGACTTGTACCTGTTGCCTCTCATCTTTTCCATGTGACTCCTTGTAAGAAGGGAGTGTTCATCTTCTTTGTAGCCACCCTTTAAATAATGGAAGATGGCAAAAATGTCTCTCCCAAACCTTCTTTTCTCAAGACTGAACAAACCCAGGTGTTGCAGCCTTTCCTCATACAGCAGCTTTCCACCCTTGGATCCTCTTTGTGGCACTTTCCTGGACCCCCTCCAGTCTGTCCGGTTCCCTCTTGGCCAGGGGACCAAAACTGAGCAGAATATTCCAGGTGTGTTCTGACAAGTGCTGAATAGAGCGAGACAATGACTTCTCTCTCTGTTTGGTGATGCCCTTGCTGATGCATCCCAGCATGCTGCTGGCTCTCAGCTGCGGCAGCACACTGGTCACTCACACCAAGTTTAGTGTCCACCTGTACCCCCAGGCCCCTTCCACAGAGCTGCTCCCCAGCCAGGTCGATCCCAACCTGTGCTGCACTCCTGGATTATGTTTTCCCAGGTGCAAGACTTCCCATTTGTCTGAGCTTCATAAGGTTCCTGTGAGCCCACTCTTCCAGCCTTATTCAGGTCTTCCTTCAGGGTGTATAATATATCCATGTTTAGGATTATTCCAGCCTCTCCCAGCCAAGCTCCTAAGGGTTTCTACATACAAGGCCAAAAGCAGAAGACCCAGGTGGATCCAGGAGCACCTGGATAGCTGTAGGTAACAACCAAGCTGCAGGCCAGCACTTCCAAAAATAACAACAAAAGGTGAAAGCTGCAAAGAAAGGAGAGACCAGAACAGAATGGGGGAGACCACAAAGATTTCAGTGCACCACAGAAGAGTCTGAAGAAAGTACCATACTGGAGCCCCTTTCCCATGCTTCCCTGCTGGAAAGGGGCTCCAGCAGCACAAAACCACATCACTCATATCTCATACCTCAGCAGCATCTAGACACAGCTCACACACAGCAGTCCCTGTGCACTTCAATCCTCCCTCTTGGTGCCTGAACCCCACAAGGTGCCCACAGGAAGCCAAGGCTGTTCTGGGCTAGGAGAAAAAAGGAGGATGCACTGGGAACTGCACACACAAGGGCCCACAGCCTGTCCCAAATACCCCAGATCAGCATGAGAAAGCATATGGTGCCCCATGAAGCTGGAAAGTTGTATCAGCTCTCCTGTGACAGCGAGAGGATAAGAGGGATAGAACAAAGGGGAATGGCCTTAGGCTGAAGGAGGGTAGATTTGGATTAGATATTAGGAAGAAATTCTTCCCTGTGATGGGGGGTGGGCCCTGGCACAGGTTGCCCAGAGAAGCTGTGGCTGCCCCATCCCTGGAAGTGTCTTGGACAGGGCTTGGAGCAACCTGGGCTAGTGGAAGGTGTCCCTGCCCATGGCAGGGGGTGGAACAAGATGGGCTTTAAGGTTCCTTCCAACCCAAACCATTCTGTGATTGTCTGATTCTAACATCCTGGAAGAGGATGGGTAGGAATATCAGAGAGGAAGGGTGTTCACTGGAGAAGAGACAGGAAGGGGCCCTGAGGAAGGATCTGTCTCACAGGATGCACCAGGAGATTGAGGCTCATGGAAGGACATCATGGTCCTCCCTCTCTGCTTTTTAGGGGCAGAAGAGAAACAGTGGCCCAAATCAGGTTGCCCCATAAGAAGAACAGAGAGCAGCTGAGAGCTGCAGACAAGGTATGATCCACCTCCTGCACATAGGTCAGGAGGTCTTTGATCTTCCTTTCTGCTTCTGACTGGAGATACAGGATTCTCAAGCCCAGAGGAAGCTGGTGGGTGGCCAGGGCTGGTGTTCCCAGCTAGCAAAGGGGATATTTAAACCAAGTGCTCCTTTGAACCTGACCTGGCACAGTGCTCTTGTAGCACAGCCAAGGCACCTCTGCCAGCCTGACCAGCATTGTCCCTGTCTGGGCCACCACAGGGACCATGCCTGTGGCCTCAGGACCTCCCTGCCATCAGCAGCTGCTGCTCATGGAGCCACTGAGGGCCTGAGCAGCTTCCACACCTCCAGACTGAGCCCAGGCTGCCAGAGCTGGCCCAGCAAGCCAGCCCAGGTTGCAAATCTACAGCTGACAGGACAAGCCCAGAGCAGATGGGACAGCATTCCTGGGCTGCAAGCAGAGCTGCTGGCACCCTCCATGAGCTGTTCTCAGAAGGATTATGCTTGCAAATGAACTCAGCCAGCTGGGACTTCCAAAATAGTCCCTATGCAGCCAAGAGACCATCCCCTGCTCCACTCCCAGCACTTGCAGTGTCCGAAGGGGGCTGTCACAGTCAGGAAGATCCCACCCTGGCCTCTGTTCCCCCAGCCACAGACATGTGAGGGGGCTCACCAGGACCCTTCCCTGCCAAAGAGCTTTGCTCTTGCCTCAGGTCAGGTGCTCACACAGCTCTTTGCAAGGGCAGTCATCTTGATCTTTCTTTATTTTTTTCATAGAAGATTTTTCTTTTCCAGTTAGAAGTTCTGCTGCTCCCATAGAGCCTAAAGAAACAGGTCTCGCTCTTATCTGCAGCCATGAGCTGGTAGCAGATGAACTCTGGCAGCTCTTTCAGGAGGGTGAGTGCAAGGTGGTTTCAGCCATAAACCCATTGTGGGTAGAGTGGGATTTTCTTTTTTTTTACCCTCCTCATTCTCCAGATTCCCTGTGTCCCAATGGGTTTATATCTCCTGAGGGATGTTTGAGTATAAAAGCAGCTGCCCAGCCACATATGCAGGAGAGTATCCTCTGCAGGGTGCATCCAGTGATTTCTCACACCCCAAACAGGCAGCCCAGGATCATACTGCAATTTTCCTCACAGTGTCCAGGCACTGAGCCTGATCCTGTGGTGTGACAAGGGGTTGAGGACTGGGAACCCCCCCACCCCAAGGATGTGCAGATCCATGCTGGAGGTGCAGGGTGAGCTGTGCATCTCTGGGTGCTGTCAGTGAGCAGAGCAGGACAATGCAAGGGGTGGGTAAGAAGCCACCAAACAGGCCTTTTGGGGGGTGAGGGGTTAGAGCATGGGCTGTGCAGGAGGGGTCAGGGCTCCCAGCAAAGCTGCAGTTCGAGCAGGGCTCTGGCCACCCGGACACCCCCTTTCCATGGCAGGAGGGTGCTTTTGTGCACAGTTTATGCATAATAGATCTTCTGAGGAAAGAGATACTGTCTCCTTGCTCCAAATACAATTTCAATTAGATGAATAGCAGCGTAATCCCATAGAGGCTCTCAGCTGGGAACTGACCATGTGAGAGGCAGCCAGCCCTCCCCCAGCCAAGCGGTGAAAGGGGATCTTCCCCTCAACCTGCAGTCGAGGAGGCCCCAACCCTCCAACAGGGACCATCTGCTCTGGCAGCAGCCCCTCCTCCCGCAGCCCCCAGTGAAGAAAGAGCCAGGGCTGCCAGTGCCTTCTGAAACAAAGGCAGCACTGCGGAGCTGGTGCCTCGGGACAGAGGAAGAGCAGTGAGTGAGAGCCCCAATGGCTCCTGGGGAGACCCCCATGCTGCAAGCCCTTGGGCAGGCAGAATTCACAGGAATGCTCCAGGAGATGGGGCACCAGAACAGGGAGAAACAATTGTCCCCCTGCACCAAACAATGCCACCACAGGGAAAGAGGAGAAAGGAAGGAGGGCAGATCACAGGGACATGCTCCAAACTCTCCTTCTCCTCCTGCTCTGCCCCTGGCACATCCCAGGGCAGTGAGTTGTTTCCTCTGCCATGCTGGCCAAAGGGCAGAGACACTTCACCATCTGCCATCAACGAAACAGCAGCAGTGTAAGTCCAGAGCTGAGCATTCCCTTTCCTCTGAACATCTCTGCTCTTGGAGGGAATTTCCTTTTGTGCTGAAATTCTCAGACATGTCCCTTAGTGACAGAGAAGCAATTTGAGGAAAGTCTTGAGAAACCTGCATTGTGCAACTGGGAGTTTAAAAAGCTTTTCAACCCACAAGGCAACTGACAACACTTTTGTCAGCAACTATTACCAAAACCCTCTGGTTCCAATGTTACAGCAAACCCTTCCCAAGCAGAAATACACTTCACTCTCTGCTCCACAGCAGATGTGCTTGACTCACAGGTATCAAACCAGATCCTTTGGCTTTATGGTGTCCTACTCCATCCCTCCACCCATCCCAACACCCTCTAGAACAAATCCCGTACAGGAGCACCCTCCATCTCCCTGCCTCAGAACAGATGGGAGAGCAGTTCTGCAGCACATGAAGGAACAGCACCGAGCCCAAGGGGCAGCCTGGCAAGCTCTGTAAGGCAACGGCAAGTCCTTTTCTTGCTAAAGTCAACAGCTCAGAGGCTGAATACACACAGCTGGGCACAAAGTGGCTGGAGATCACATCTGTTGAATAAGTGGCCATTGTTATGCTTTGTCACTCGTTTCAGAGCAGATAGCACTTTAAAGCCATTTGGTGTAGCACTGTGAATAGTTAAAAAGGTCAGGCTCTGAACATGGGCAGTGGGGTGTTTTCCCAGCGTCGGAGCGTGATGTGAACATTCCCAGGTGCGAATATTTGTCTGAACATCCGCTGCCTTCCCAGTCCCCCCAGCTCGGGAACAGAGGGCTTTGATCCCTTTCTCAGCTGAGACCTGGAGCACGCTGTGCTTTCCCTGTCCCCCCCTCACTCCACGACCTGTTGCTGTGGAGCGGGACCATGATAAGTGACGCCGCCGGGCAGAACCCGGGGCCCGGGGGCTCAACCCAGCCCTGCAACCAACGCTTTCGTGTGCTCTTGGTCTGAAACGCAGCACAACATGCTAATGAAAGGCTGGTTATTGGTTGCCAGTGAAAGGGGCTCTGCTTTCTCCTGCGTTTTGTGTCCTGGGATGCTGCTGGAAGCACAGCAGGCGCCCGCAGCCAGCCAGGCGTGCGCCCCACCGCGCTGCTCCCACAGTGCGGCACAAACCCAGAGCACAAATCCTGGTTAACCTTTGCTCTCTTATATGTTTTTCCAGAGGCTACAGAATATTGCACAAGACACGTGACAGCCAGGGAAACAAAAAAAACTTTCATTAAACTGTCCAAGAGTGGGAGGGATGGGGGAATTTTTGGTAAGTCAGTGCTTCTCACAGTAAGGGAATGCGTTTGGGAAAATAATGCAGAGCAGGTATTCCTTTACAGCAGGTAAAGCTATGTGTTAGGATCTCAAAAAGGACAGACACACCCCCGCATGACTCACCTACAACAGGGCTTTTCACTCTGACTTTGATGCCTTTGCTCTTTTCAGATCCAAAACAACTTCTTTCCCATCAACTCAGCTCCTTCCAGCTACCCTGGCTTTAAAACTCCTGCTAATTCCCCTTCTCTCCTCTCCCTCTATCACTGCTTCAAAACAAAGATGAGTGTGTCCTAATGCCGTGTTATTTCTAAATGACACGGGATTAACTGGAAGAAGAGAAACCTGCTTTCGCAAAATCAATTGAGATTTTAATTACAAGAAAAATAAACACCTTCCTTTGCCCAGTACAGAACTCCTTGTGAGATGTTTGCCTCTACCTGCAGAGAGAGATATCACCCCGATGTGCCTGTATTTGTGATGCTAAACCTGGACTCTCAAAGGCTGATAATCATGGGAAAGAACATTCCTGTAGGTTGAAACCCATGAAAGCAGGAAAAAACGTGGCAGAAAAGCCCAGTGAATATCCAGGCTGAGTTTTCGGAGCGGAATCATCTGTACTAGAGCATGCAAATATAGTCTCATGCAGCTCTTGTATTCACTTGCCACAAACCTGCGACTGAATGAGTTTTACCAGCACAAATGTTGGAGGAAAGTGAAGTTCAAAGCTGCATGCATGAGTAACCATGGAAACGGAATTTTAAATTTGCACATGCGAGTATTTGTACCCAAAGTACTTTGTACGCTCGGCCAATGCGGGAAGAGGGACACCATCATGTCACAACCGGCCAATCGCGACTTAGAAACACAACTTGAATTTCAAATATCACCTACTTACACCAAACCTCCATCCCGAGCGGAATAAAAAGAAATGTGAAAAAACCTGCCTGCAATTGCCATCTGCTCGTGAATATTCCACAATTAGCAGGGAGGGATTCGTTGGATACATTATTCATTGTGGATTATTCACCCAGATCTAACAGCGATAGTGCAACGGGCATTTAAATATTGTGATGAGGAACCATTACAGACATAGAAGGTGTATGTGACTGTCCCATGTATGAATATGGATGTGCTCCTATCCTGCAGGAATCTCTGGGAACAATAGCTGTGTGGTAAATACCTTGTCCTCTGCACCAACAGAAAACAGAGGACTCCGTGATAATGGCATTTTTTTTTAATCCCTTTTCCTGTCCATTTGTCCTCTGCCCCAACCCCTCCTCCCTCAACTGGGCTACTACTGCCCTCAAATCAGCTGCCATTTCAGCAACAAAGGCACTTGCTGTTTCCCTTGCTATGGCTCAGGTTATGGAAGAGGTTTGGCGAGACAACATTTTTCCCATTTCCAGCCCAGCCTTTCATGTAAGGGCCTGAAGATCATATAACCAAAAACCTCCAAGCTCAACGCTGTGTTTGCACACTTGGCTTTCCCAGGAAACCTCCAGGAGTTACTCTGTATTTTGCAGTGGCCACAGCACAAGATGGTTTTTAGGCCTCTTTGCAAGTTCAGCTTTCACAGCATGGAGACAACCATGGTCATCCTTGGCAGACTGACCCTTGCAGACCTTTGTGACAATTCATGGCAGAACAGGGACACCCCAAAAAACTCTTCAGCTGGAAGCAATGACCAGAAGACATGGAAAGAAACTGCCTTGAGAAGGGAGCAGGTTTGGAAGGTGAGGCTGGGCTAGGATGGAGCCAACGCAACTGGGCTGTGCCAGGGTTGCTTAAGTAGGAAAAGAGAAAAGGAAAGAGGAAAAATGATAAGGAAAAGCAACCCCACACACACACACACACAAATCTAATGAAAGAGTCCAAAGTAGCACAGGATGGGGTTATGCAATTTCAATTTGTCCGGCCTGTTCACAGACAAACACTCCCCAAGCAGCAGGGATTGTGCAAGGGAGGGTTGTGAAATCCCCTGGCCCCTGCCAGCTGTTGCCCAACTCTGTGGGGCAGCAAGGCTGGACTGCAGAGATAATCCAGGATCCTACAGACACCCCAGCAAGGCTCTGACATCGTGTACACACAGACCTTCACCGTGGGGCCTGGGCTGAATCCCACCTCAGTGGCCTCCAGGGCCATGATATTCTGCAGCACCACAGTCCCCTGCTCTCCTTTAGTCAGGTCTCATGGAAATGCTGCAACCATTGTGCTGGAAGAGGTAGGCAAGGACAGACAGGACAACCTTCCTGCTGTTACCAGTAGCCACTCCCAGGCTGCTGCTGATGGGCCAGGGTATCCCATGCAGGAGGTCTACAGGTCTAGAGAGGCACAGAGGTGACTCCCCAGGTGAATATTTCCTTCCCCATTACCAAAAAATTTTCTTCTGCGGAAATGGTAGAATGTGAGAAACTCCCACCCAAAAATGCTCATAATGTCCAGGATTGTCTGCTCAAAGCTTGCAAGGAACCTGATCTCCCTTGGGGTGCATTGGCACACTGAGACTAATTTCTTGGTCCCAAAGGTTTTAGGCAGCAGGCAAACCTTGGGTCAGTGCACAGACACCCAAGTTTAAGACCTTGAGCAGGGTCTGCTGAACCCACGAGGGACTTACAAGGATCTGGAGATATTCTTCTGAAGCCAAGCATGTAAAACCCATCAGAGTGGGCTCCAGGAGCCAAAACACTGTTTGGGAGATCCCATGGGAGGGCTTCTGAGTCTGGGGTTTATTTAGACCTTCCTATTGGATTCTCATTATTGTTGACTGGAAGGGTAATTCCCAGTTGGAAGAACAGCTTTGGTGGTAGAATGATTGTCCCATGTTTGGAGTCTGTAAACCCATGGAGGTATCCTCTCTCATCTGTGCTCTGCAGGGTTTGACTTGGTGCAAGTTGCACAGATGTTCTCCCTTGCCATGCTCTGCAGGGATTAGGCAATTAAACAGTGATTTGGCAAATAGATTATTTGCTAAAAAATGTGATTTTCGTCTCTTTAAAGTTCACTATTGAAGTTTAACTCGCAGCATAAATTTGAGAAATATTTTTATTATCTGGAGTTAAACTGTCAGAGTAAAGGGACAACCCTCTTTCACGCACATATCCAGACAGGGGGTTTGGGCCCCATTTCACTGGCACTTTCCTTCATTCTTCAGCTACGAAACTCACACAGCAAGACTTATTTATTCCACATGAGCAATGACAACAGTCACTGTGTTAGTGAGCTTCAAACGCAGATCAAGACCTGCACCACTTCTTACCCTAGGAGGAATTTCTGCTCTTGCTCAGAGCTGGATAAAGAGCTGCAGTTGTATTTCATACACTTGCAGATGTTGCTTGAGTTGTCCCAGGTGTGCAATGCTCCAGAACCCCTTTGGAAGAAGCCAGGACCAGAAAAGGATGTGATTTTGGAAAGAAAGAAAAAAAAGAGCCTTCTCTTCTACAGGATGCTCTGAGTAGACCTTATGGCATGTTCCAGTACCCAAAGGGGCTATAAGAGAGCTGAAGAGGGACTTTGGGCAAGGACCTGGAGGGACAGGACAAGAGGGAACGGCTTCAAACTGACAGAGGGTAGATGTAGATTAGATAATAGGAAGAATTTCTTTACCATGAGTGTGGTAAGACACTGGAATCTATTGCCCAGAGAAGCTGTGGCTGCTCCAATCCCAGAAGTGTCCAAAGCCAGGTTGGATGAGGCTTCTGAGTAACCTGGGCTAGTGGAAGGTGTCCCTGCCCATGGCAGGGTGTGGAATGAGGTGAGCTTTAAGGTGTCTTCCAACTCAAACCATCCCATGATTCTATGGTTCAGTGCAGTGTCAGACCCACCCCAAAAGCCCCTCCAAGCTATGTCTCATGCCACACAAGCTGATGGTTCTCCTTTCCTACAGCACTGTCACTCAGTCCCTCAGCAGCCTGGAAAAGATGCAGCCAAAGACAACTTGCCTCTGGTGTCAGATGAGGCACAGGCTGAGTCTGGAACCATGACAAAGAGCCCTGGGGAGGGAAAATAGATACACAGCACATGGAGAGAAGCATCAAGTACCCAAAGGAGACAAAGAAACAGCTCCAATCTTGCCTGCTCCTCTTCCTGTTCCTCTCCAGTGCTCAGGTTTTTCCAGGTACAGGTGGTACTCTTTTGCCCCTCTCTTCTGACCAGCCAGACAAAACACCAGATGATCTAAAAGCAGCTGTAACATGCCCACAGTCCAGAAGCACCTCTCCAACTTGGAAGGGCAAAATCCACTACTGAGACCCCCCACCTCTCACCATTATCCTGCTCTGGGTAAGTTACAGCTACAGAGTTGAGTTCATTTGGAACTGGGAAGGAAATCACTCCATCTTTTTGTCCATGTCTTAGGAAAAAATCTTTAAGCACACCCATGAAGTGAAAGGGCTTGGGGAATGATGAGAATGATGAGAAAAGACACACATTCCAGAGGACTTAAAGGAAAAAGAGGAAAGGGTGTGAGAGTGGCAGTTGTGGGTTCACTAAATGCCACCTGAACTGCAGCCACTTTCAAAGCAAATTTAGGCCATGCCAGAGGGTGGTCAGCAGTGAGTTCCTGTCTGAGATCTGTTCATTTTAATAAGTTTCCACTAGAAATGCAATTGGGCCAAAATAGAAATTCGTTGTTGGAATGTGTCAATTTAGATCATATTTTCTGTGGAAAAAAAAAGTCAAAATGAATCAGTTCATTTCTCTCTTCACATTTAAGTGAAGTAGAAAGTTTCATTTGACCAGGATTTATTTCATTTAAACCTTGAAAACTAAATAACTTCTGGCACAAGAATAATGTTTGTGCATCAGCATTAGATATTCACCATGCAAATCTTTCTGCAATCAGCCGCCAGTACCAAATTACTGTGTCCTGCATTCCCCTGCACTTTGCAACTACTCTTTTCCAAGGTGAAACCTTCCAATTTGTGCACTGATGTGAACTCGTGTATTTTCCTGTAGCTGAAACAGTCTTGACTGATAGGATCTATCCTAAAACCCCACCAAAGTGTACTTGGGGTTGGATTACTCAAGGAGCCTTCAGAACAAGCAGCATTTGTGATATTTACCTGCAATTCAGTCACTCCCCAGAGGTAACAAGGCATAGACCCAGCACACAAAAAGGCTTCCCCTAATGAAGCCATCCTGTTCCAGCACAGACTGAGCCAGACAGGTACACACATCATGGCTAATATTCTCTGAATTTTCATGGTATGCAAAAAGAGTCTCTTTAAATACAGAACTGAGATTTGAGTTTGGGGAGAAAACCTTTTCAAACCTAGGAAGAAAAGGGTTATTGTTTTCTTGTGCTCCAGACACTTCCCTTTGCTCCTTGATTCTGGTTCCTCACCCATCCACACTTCATCCAGCATTTCTGGGTCGGCTCTTCTCAGGGCTGTTCTGTACAGGTAATGCAGAGGAGGCTGCCCCAGGTTTGGGCCCTGTTGCTGTTCTCAGCCCTCCACTGTGTCAGACACAACCCAACTTGTCCTCCCTGACCTGCAGGAATTGCTGTGACTGTCCTGTCCCAAGCACATGCCCTTTGGGACTAAAGCTGTCTTTTCACATGTGTCTATACAGCACCAAGTACAAGGACCTGGTAATTATAACAGAAGCTAAATTACTGCTAAAATTAGATGCTTATTAACATCATCGCCTCTGGGCACCACCACAACACTTAATGATGATGCAGTCTAAGAGGAACTCAGGACCCATTATAATCTTTATGAAAAACTGTCCTTAGGGAGAGAATTTCTGTACCAGGTCTTGGTTTTCCATTAGGTCACATTTTGCTCATGGAAAAAATTATCTGTTCAACTGCCTGAGGATTTCAGTTCAGTTCAATGATTTCAACTGTAAAATGAAAGCGTGTGTATGTTGTCATCCCTAAACTTTATTCTTGGTTGTAAGCTTTGCGTTGTAAGCTTTGAGAAGAGTTTTGGGGGGTAAAGGCACTTTGACTCAGGCCACCTCATGAGCGTGTGAAGGCTGGGGCAGGTCCCACACAGCCACCCCACACACACCAGTGCAATAGAATCGGCAGCACAGGGCCAAAGCCAAGCTGTGCTTGCTCCGCTCTGGTTCCCACAGTTTCTTTCCTGTGACCAAAATTCCTGGTGGGGTCACCTGCAACCCTGGGGTGAATTTAGGACCATGGCTGGAATGGAGCATGGACAAACTTCAATTTGCTGCTTAAATCCAACTCAGTTGACTGAGGTATTGAAGGTGAAATGTGGTACCTGGCAGGTCCCTCAGGAAAGGCTGAGAAGCAAGAGGGCAAAGCCAGCCAGTTCAGATGCCATGAGGTCAGGCAAGGGACAGGATGAGCTCAGCATGCCACGGGGTAGTAGGACAAGGAGGAAGGGCTGTGTGGCACTTCTTAGGTCCCAGAGCTGTCCTCTACTAGAGGTAGCACCCTGGAGAGGACACAGATATCCTGTCAGGGGCTATCTCCCAATCCAGCAGCCACTAGGAGATGCAGAGACAGAACCAGAGCAGAGCCTGCTGGGACAGGGACAGACCCGAGCATGTTCTCTGAAGACAACCCCCACACAGAGGGATCAGCTCCCTCTGTCCCAGGTGCAGGAATGACTCGCACGGCCCCAGGGGCTCAGCCCCAGCCGGTCGGGAGGCCGGAGCCGCTATCGCTCCACACACCTTCCTCCTGCTGCTGATTAATGAGGCCGACGACAACGAGGACGCTCCTCCCAGCTCTGCCCCTCATGCGCACCCCCACAACCACTCATATTATCTGTATCAAGCACATTTTTATGCAAATGGCCCAAGCATCCCTTTCAGAGGTACAATGCCTTCCAGACTAAGCCCCTGAATGGCTCGGGCTCATTTCTTGTGCCTCAGCTGCTCCCCCAGACTAACAGAAGTGTGGCTCTCCACAAAGGGCTATGGTAATGCCGAGCTGGAGGAGAGCTGAGGAAGGGGGCAAGCAGGGGCCAAGGCTATTTCAATGACAGAAGAAAAGCCCAGCTCTGGTATCTCGATGAGTCAAGGAAGGGACAGGCTCCACAGACGGATAAACAGAGCTGCACGAGGCAGAAGGCTCAGCCTCCCAACAATACCTCATCTCTGATGGTGTGGTGGGCTCTGGGGTCCACTGTGGGGCCTGGAGTATTGTTGGGAAGGCAGGGGCTGGACTTACAACTTGGGATCTCTCCACAGAAACAGCCTACAAAGCAGGGAAGGCATGTATGGAAAACCAGGAAACACTGAGGACCATGATGTGACGTCCCCAGCCTCCCACGTGCCCCAGGGAGCAGTGCAAGGAGCAAGAAAAGGGGCCATAACCCACACTCCACCCTCATTCCAGCACAACTGGGACCTTCTTCCTTCTCTCCCCCCATGCTGGGACTTTACAAGGCTTCCCCTTGTGGGCTGGTTGTTGGTTTCTGGTGCCACAACCAGCAGCTCTGCCTGCTCTAGGTGTGCAAGGGCCTTCACTCAGGAAGCAACGATTTCCTCTGTCAGAGTAGACCAACAAGGAACATGTTCAATGAGAAATGTTTGAAAGCACCTACAGACACCTCTCACACCGTGTTGGAGGCTGGTGTGCCAAACAGGTGGCTCCCCAACACCCACCCAGACAAAAGGACTTTCCAGCTTTTCTCTGCAGTGGTTTTGCAACAAACCACGTGCTATAACTCTGTGCCTCCCTCCTAGGTCGGACCTTCCAAGGCACAGATTACGAACAACTTCATTAGAACCCTGATGGGCGTGCCAGACATATGACTTGTCTTGGCTTTCCTTTGTGCTCCATCCTGTGCTCAGTAAAGCCACTATGGGGACAAGCCAGGATCAGTGGGAGAGGGTCCTGATGTGCGTGGGACATCAGGACCCTGCCTCTTTTGAAGGGACCCAGAGGAAAGTGAAGCAGTTGTGAGATATGGCAGAGAAAATCTCACAGGGAATCAAATGTCTCTGTCTGTGGGTGAGGTCTGCATGGGAAGGGTCTGAAGGGAACTGAAGACAGAGGAATGGAGTGATGTATGGATTTGCCACTCACCACCTCACACACTGGCTGGGGCATAGACCTGGATGTGGGAACACGAGACAAATTGCATGAATGGGATGTTTTGGGGTGGCCCAGGTGTCTCACACCAATGGTATCTCACTCTCATAGGGTAGACTCCACAACCCCAGCTGTGCTCTGCTGATGAAGAGCAGACCTCACCTGGCAATATCTTCTCCCTCTCCTGTCCTCTGCTGTCATACATCCCAGTCACTCACACCAACCACCTCACAAGGCCGCTGAGAAAAAACTTGGCAGGTTTTTGTGGGGACAAAAGGAGCCAATACAGCATGGCTTTCCCAGCGTCACTATAAGCCAAAGCATTGAGAAAGTTTGACAAGAAGGTCAAGATCCACACAGAAAGCCCAGGGCAGTGTTCCCAGCTGCTTCTCTTGCACAGAAATCCGGGCAGCACATGGCCTTACTCTTGCTGCCAGCCAAACCATGCACTCAACGTATTAGTCTCCCTCTGCAAAATCAGGCCAAGGGCACACAGCCATCCCTTCCATGAATTGTTCCACTCTGCTTTGATAATTCACCATTAAACTGTAAGGAAGTTTGCAGTGAGAGGTAGGGACAGTCATGGGATGTCCTTTGGATTTGCCCCCCCAAGACAGGAGGCTGGTCCCTGCCGCACTCCCAACACCATAAGCACAGAAACATGGCCAAGGGAAGGGCAGCCAGTGACCCCATCCCCTGGGCTGCAGTGCCCATGAGGACCACGGGGATCACTCCTGCCACTCCCATCCCACTTTCTCCAGCACTGCCGACTGGGTGAGCTGGACCAGCCTCCTCCCCTCTCCAGCTCCTCCAGCACTACTTATTTCAGCAAAATTTGCAGCATCTACCTACCCCACCACTGGGACAGAATAGGAGGGACAGGGCAGCCCAGGGTGTGGGAAGGAGACCCCAGGTGTGAATCTGGAGTGGGGCTGATAGAGAGGATCACACATGTGGCATGAGGCTGCAGCAGCCTGGGTCTCTGGGTCCTGCCAGTGCCAGGCCAGCTTGAACAAGCTTTCTGACTGCAAGTTAACTTCCCCCTTGCTCCCTCCAAACATGGACCTTTCTGACATTCCCCAAGTCCAGGGCCTCATCCCACCCACCAGGCTTGGAGCTGCAAACCCAAGCAAAGAGAAGCTGAGCTTTGGGTCAGCTCAGCAGCTCTGCCCAGGAATGTGGGCTTTGCAACAAACAATTATGATAATTGCCAGTGACAATAACAGGCAGAAAATGTTTGTGTCATGGCAACACAGGAAACAAACTCTGAGTAAAGCCTGTGTCCATCATTCCCCAGCCGGTGCAGCTCACGCTGGTTGATGCCCCTGACTTTTCAAACAGACTCTGTCCTCCACTACGAACCCCCAGCTCAAGAGTCAAATCAGTGTGGGTTTCATGATCCCAGACTTGTCCTGACCTGGACACAGCAGCCACAGGTACACCTGGGGCAGTTTTCACTGGGACAGGGATCCCTGCAGTGCTCAGCCCCACAGAAGTACCTCAAGCAGAGTTAATCCTCCAAAATGGGGATGCACTTTGTGACTTCACAGGGAAGAGCTATACTTTGCAAACTCCCCTTGGGGGTTATTCACCACCTGATAAACACAGGCATCTCTCCCTCCATCTCCCAGCCTGGGCACTGGAGGTGGGTTGTGTCCCATCCAGCTCAGGCATTGCACAGCTTATGAGGTCCAGAAGTGAAGTCCATTCCTTGTCATTTTGCAGCCACATATTTTACCATGGGAAGGTGGAAGGCCCAGCACTGCAGGACAGTGGAATGCAGCCAAGTCATTCCCTGTGCACCTGCCATTCCCAACCCAGTCTGTTCCCCTTTCTCCTCACTCATACCTATCCTTCTGCATAGTTTAGCCATGACTGATGAGAATTCCCTCCACATTCCCATTTAAAAAAAGACTATCTGGACTGAGGCCAGGGAAATAAAACTTCAGCTCTGAAGGACAGTGACTCAGTACTATACAATCATGGTTATAATTGAAGCTGCACTCACTCATCCAGTTTGTGTGCTGGCATCTGGTCATGAACACCAAACCATGAGTGTCATTCTGCAAGGCAGGGAATAGGCAAACCTGGTCATCCCTGCTGTCCTTGGCTGCCTGCTGTGCTCCATGACGGGGCTCTGCAGGGCTCCCACAGCCAGGGGGATGGACCAGCTTTCCTTCTCCATTGCAGCATCCTCACCATGCTCCAGGGGCAGTTAGGCCTGTGTGGTCAGCAAGCTGGATTCCTGTCAGCGAGGGAATGCTCGGAAGACAAGGCATTGTATGAGAGCAAATGGATGGTATGAAGTGACCTGCAACATCTTTACTGCCACAATGATGCATGTGAGACAGGAAAGCAGCAAGACAGCAGGGTCCTTGACAGCAGCTCTCGGAGAAGGGAGGTGCATGGCAGCACCTTCCCTCGGGACACCTCCTGGGACTGTGTGTGACCACACTGTGCCAGGGCTGGAGAGCTGCACACAACAGAGCCACACGATCCAGGTTTGCTTCTTCTGCTTGTTCTGCCTTGAGCACAGGCCAGAGGCACCAGGAGCACCCGACATCAGCACACAGCTGGAGGCTACAGGCACAGTCCTTGCTGAAAGCAGCTGTGGGAGGGGAGCCTGCCCTTCGCCCCAGACACGATGGATGAACACACACCAGCCCATGGAGCACCTCATCCCCCACAGACCTGCGGCAGCAGAGCACTGCTCAAATCCCATCCACAGCAGCCCAGCAGTGCACACAAACTGGGGTCACCACACTCCTGCCCACCTCCATGTCTCCAGCAGCTTCTGGAAATGCCTCTTATTTTTTTTATTATTATTTTTTTTGTCTGGGTCTTTCTGATCTCTCTTAGCACACACACAGACCCCGCACATGTGTGCAACACACACATGGTCACACACACTGTTTGTAGCAAACCCTCACCCCAAGAATCTGCCAGCCCAAACACCCACAGAGCAGCTGCTGGGCTGTGTGGACTCTCCGAGAGCAACCTCTGGTTCCTACAACCACATAGCAAGAAAAAGCCTTGGACTGGAAAGCAAATAGATGTATAATTTAAATTTAATAAGGCAGTTAATGTACTGCGTGTCAAATAAAGTATATTCCAGCTCCTATCATCCCTTTATTGAGGTTATTCCACATAATAAATTCCAAATGACTGATAATGGCTGTATTTGGGATTATATTAATAACTGTGCATACAGAGAGAAGAGAGTATGGCAAGTGCTGCCCGTACTGTGCAGACATGGCAGCAGGCAGCCCATGAGCATTTTGGAAATGTGTGTAATTGCCATCAGTTGCAAATGAATGAGTTAATTGATTCCCCTTGCACTCTGGCAGAGCAGACCTGCTCTCAGGTGCTGACACAAACTGGTCATGTACAAGTGACTGATGGAAAGGAAAAATTTAAAGGGAAATATTTTCTGCAGTGTTTCAAAGTCATGCAGGTCTGGGTGAGAGACTGGCATCTGACCATATCTGTGCAGGTATCTGATGCTTAAGTCTCTTGCAGTTTGAATAGAAAACCTGTACATGCAGGTTGTAAACCTGAAAACAAAAATATCTAAAGAAACCTCAGATAAATCAAGTCCTGAGAGGACAGGAAATATCAAAACTGAAAAGGGATGTTTCTTTAGAGCACTACCAAAAAGCTTAGAAATGAAGTGGATATTCGTTTCAAAAGAAAGAACACAGTACATGTAATTCATTGGAAACTGTGTGTTTCCAAAAATACATTTAATTGTTGTTACTTAAGTAAATACATTTTGGGGAGAAGTGCCAGATGAATTAATTTCCTTTAAGATCTTTGTTTCTTTAGCTCAGTGATTTGCTGTCACAAACAGAGACTGAGCCTGCATCACTTCTTTTTATAATGAAACAGGATTTCATCCCACCTATTTTTGAGTTTGTCTCCTGTGCCTTTGTCCACTTTGGCAGCTCCTGCAGACACTCTCCCACCCTGCAATTCCCACCTGCTGGGAAGGCACCTCACAGGCTCCTGTGCACTCACACACCCTCACGGGAGGCAAAGAGCAGGGGAGATCCTCGGCCTGAGAAGAATGTTTCAGGAAGGCTGATAGTCATCTTTTACCTTTCCTGATGGCTGCTTGTGGTCTGGAAAGCCCAAGAGTCACCAAGTTCATCAGCTCAGGAAATTATCAAGGGATTTCAGAGCATCCTGGAGTTGGTAGAAAGGGTGTCTGGAGGTCTTTGTCCAACCTGCTGTCACCAGCCCCGTGGCTGCACCGGGTCAAGCCCTGCAAAAGCCCAGAGCCTGAGGGTGCCCTCCCGCTCACCCAGCCCACACCTGTCCCCCTGCACTGTCCCCACACCGGGCAGCTGCACCGCCAGGACGTGCTGCTCACCTGCCACAGGTGGGCTGTGGGGACAGGGCAGGACAGGGCTCTGGAGGTTCATAAGGCAGGGCCAGCCCTCCCGTGTGCTGCTGCCAGCACTGCTGCCCACAGGCTTCCCAGTCCTGCAGGCATCACCCCCTCCCTGCCCATGCCAGGGATGCCTCCCCTGCCACCCCCTTCCTCAGCCCCAGCAGCCCCACCCGTGGCTGAGCCCTGCAGGGGCTGTGGGGCAGAGACAGGCACAAGCCCAAGCCACATGGAGATCAGCTGTGAGCATCAGATAACAGTTCAACAAGCAAGCACCCTTTCTCCTTGCTCTCTTCAGTTCCTTTGAAGCAAAAAAAAAGGGCACCGAAGAAGAAGAAGAAGAAGACGAAGAAGAAGAAGAAGAAGAAGAAGAAGAAGAAGAAGAANAAGAGAAGAGAAGAGAAGAGAAGAGAAGAGAAGAGAAGAGAAGAGAAGAGAAGAGAAGAGAAGAGAAGAGAAGAGAAGAGAAGAGAAGAGAAGAGAAGAGAAGAGAAGAGAAGAGAAGAGAAGAGAAGAGAAGAGAAGAGAAGAGAAGAGAAGAGAAGAGAAGAGAAGAGAAGAGAAGAGAAGAAGGGAAAGGAAAGGAAAGGAAAGGAAAGAAAAGAAAAGAAAAGAAAAGAAAAGAAAAGAAAAGAAAAGAAAAGAAAAGAAAAGAAAAGAAAAGAAAAGAAAAGAAAAGAAAAGAAAAGAAAAGAAAAGAAAAGAAAAGAAAAGAAGAAAAGAAAAGAAAAAGAAAAGAAAGAAAAGAAAAGGAAGAAAAGAAGGGCCCGATTTCCAGCCAGGCAGTAAAATGCCATCTGTCTCCTGACGGCTCATGTGACAGACGTCCATTGCCAGCCAGAGCCAAAGGCACGGCAGCCCGTGGTCCCTCCCCGTCACAGCCCCTTCCTCAGCCCCTGCTCCCTCCCGAGCCCGGCAACAGCTTTTGAGGCAGGAGTAAAACATGGACCCGGCTGCTCCTTGGTGCCCTTCCCACTGGGAGACATGCCCAGGGCGGTGGTGGAGGAGCAGTGTTGGACTTTGGAGCGGGGCTGTCTGTGCCATGTGACTTTTCACCAGCCTGAGATCCCCTCCGATCCACCTGTTTTCTTCTCAAAGGCAGCTCCCAGAAAACAAAGGGGATGAACAGCAGGCAGCCCACCACCCCCCTACAATCCAACTGCTTAATTGCCTCCAGGAAAAGAGCCTGGCTGACCCTGGGACCCTCCCAGGCTGGAAGGGCAGAGAGCAGAAGGGAGCTGTACAGGAGAGCTGTGCTGCCCTAGTGCCTGTGACCAGCCAGCCCTGCTGACACTGCTACAAAGAGGGAAGCTGCAGCTCACATTTCCTGGGGCACAGATGTCTGTGGATGACACAGCCACATCCCAGATAGAGATATGCCCCAGTCTGGCCCCAGAGGACATGTCGGGAAAGTCCCTGTGCAGTGCATGGAAGAGCAGCAGCCCCAGGCATTGATTGACCTGTATTCCCAACAGTGGTGGTTTCAAGGAATTAGGTGGATGCTGGAAGATGGAACCTTCTTGCCCTACAGTTGGGCTGGCACCCCAGTGAGGTGTTCACCCAGCCCTTCTCTGGAGCACCAAGCCCACCATCAGGAGCCAGCAATACAGGCTAGCACCCACCTCCTTCCCCATGACGCTCTCCTCATTCCCAGCCTCACCACCCGTGCTGCTGCCCACCAGCTGAAGGGTCTGGAGGGCTCCCCAGCTTGGCCAGCTCAGAGCTGAGCTGCTCATCTTCTAAACCCATCTGCTGGGAACAGAGTTGCACAAGTAGCCACCAGCCACACACAGAGCTGGGGGAATGATGTGAGGTGTCTTCCACCGCCTGCCAAGGGGCCAGCAGGGTGATGCTACACAGGGTTCCACAACACCCTTGGTCCCTTCCCTACAACCACCCAGTAGCAGACAGGGTTGGGGGCCCTGCCAGGTCCTGGGCACCTTCCTGTAGGGGAGCTGGAAGCCCAGGGCAGCTCCCACCAGCCCAACTGCAAAGTGCCAAGTCCCTTTTGTCTTCCAAAGGCTCTGAGCCCTGCAGACCCTGACCTGCAGGTATTCATTTTACATTCTTTATTAGGAGACATGGAGTTACGTTACATGTACTTATAAGAAGGATCTAAAGCTATTAATGTCCAAAGAAGGGCCACGAAGATGCTGAAGGGTCTGGAGGGGCCATGAGGAGCAGCTGAGGGCACTTGGTGTGTGCAGCTGGAGCAGAGCAGAGTGAGGGCAGAGCTCAGCGGGGGCTGCAGCTCCTCCCGAGGGGCAGCTCCGATCTCTGCTCTGGGGGAGCAGGGACAGCAGCCAGGGAAGGGCTGGAGCTGTGTCAGGGCAGGGTCAGGGTGGATCTCAGGGAAAGGTTCTTCCCCCAGAGGGTGGTTGGCACTGCCCAGGCTCCCCAGGGCAGTGGGCACAGCCCCAAGGCTGCCAGAGCTCCAGGAGGGTTTGGACAACGCTCTCAGGGATAAAATCAGGTTTGCTGGATACTGGATGCCTGGCATGGGTTGGGACCCTGCCTCACTGCAAGCACAGCACAAAGCCTGATCCTGTCCCACCTCCACCAGCGAGACTGCAACATCCTGGCTGTGGCTGACAACGTCCTGACAGGTGAAGCCACCAGAGAAATGACATCACATTTCACACTGTCTCCACCCTTCTGCCTGCAGAAACAGCCCTGATTCTTGGCATTGCCAGAGGGATGAGAAGGGCTGGACAAGTGGCTATCTCTTAGGGGTGGGCAAAGAAATAGCAAGATCATCCCAGGACAATCCCAGACCATGAGGCACAGTGCCAGGGCAGCACCTCTGTCCCTCACTGGCTGCAGCAGGTCAGTGCTGCCGTCCGGAGGAGCCCCAGGCGGAGCTGCTGTGATGAGACCACCCAGAGCACACCTGATTTGGGCTGTGAAGCCTGGACAATCCAGGTGTATCACACATGTTTTGCCAAGAAGACCCCCAGCATCACACCTCCCAGCTCCTGGGACAGGTTTACATTGTTTCACCTGTTCCTACACCATTTGATCCCAGAGGTGGTCTGTCTGCCCTCTGCAGCCAATCCTGACCCTGTAGTTACCTCAGGTGACACCTTTGGTCATGTTCCCCACTGTGCCTGACCTGGCTGTGCCTCCAGGGTTTTTCAGGAGGATGGTGCACAAGGAAGACCAGGTCTCAGGGCTTTCTGGGGGACAGGGAGAGCATCAGTACCTGAACAGCTTTGAGCCAAGACAACAATGGTTACAGAGTGAAAAAGGCCCTACAGGGTTTACTACTATAGCAGAGGGAAAAGCTCTGGTTGTGTTGGTGTGGGATTGCCTCAGCCTGTGGGCCACAGAGGGATGGAGACAGGCATTACTGCAGGTGTGGCTGGGAGGTGTGGGGCTGCCTCCAGCCCAGCCCCACAGGAGCCACCATCCAGTCCCAGGTGCAGAGAAATGCTGTGAAGCAGCCTGGCCCTGCTGTGTTTAACCTGGCTAATGAACAACCAGGCAGGACGTGGCCATTCAAGGACACCAGGTGAAAACAGCCCTTCTGCCTCTGCTTACACAGCACACACAGCTGGGCCCTTCCCACAGCCAGCACTCAGGGAGATCCACAGGGGAATAGCCAGCTGGGGAGCAGCATCCAGCCCAGTGGATGCTGCCCATCCCACCTCTTCTTCAAACTCCCCCCAGAGTACACTGTGGTGTCTCTTCACAGAGATGTTTTTGCACCCAAAGGCAAAGCTGGGCAGCTGGAATCTCACTTTGTTCTTGTAGCATCCATCAGAATTTGAGTCAGGAATTAATGTGCAGCTCTGAGGTCATGAAAAAGGCCTCCTTGTGAGTCTCATACTTGGAGACTCCATAGGTTTGACACAATCTTCTCTTACTTGCCCTCTCTTACTTGCTTTTTCCTCCAGGGCCAGCTGCAGTGGTTTTACAGCAAACTCCTTCCTTTCACTTCCCAGTTCAACCTCCCACATCCCCAGGATCCTGCCTGAAGTCTGTGCATGGCTGCTGTGATGAAGAGCAGGTCTTGGACCAGGGTATCACCCCATCTCTGCAATGAGGGAGCATCAAAACTCTGAGAGAACAGAGTGTGGCTGTGGCTGAAGGGATCCCTGCCTACCTGAGAAATACCCCTGCTAAAACCTCAGCCAAAGCCACCCTCTGACCAAAAGCTGAAGGCATCAGGTGCTGTGCTTCCCCCAAGCCAGCAAAAGTGTCAGGACCAAGAGGCTGAAGGAACTGAGAGATTTCTTTGCCTGAATGCACATGTGCTGCTCGTGGTGGGCTCAAAGGGCCGGAGAGCACTGGTGTGGACAAGCAAGGACAAGAGACCAGGGTCAGCTGCTCCAGGCTTGTGCTCTGCTGCACATGAAGTGTCTGTGGGACCCACCTTCAGAGCCATTTAGAAGGAGCAGTTCAGGACTTGTCTGTGGTACTGAAGAAGAAGGGAACGTCTCCCAGTTTTGGAAACTAAACATAGGATGTCCTCTGTCAGGTACTCATCTCTCCCAGTGTGAATGTCTTGACACTGGACAGACACAGGGAAGGGGTGAAATCTTTGGAGAATTTCCAAATTTTAATGGGTTGGCCCTGAGATACCTGTTGTGGATTTTAAGCCAGCTTTGCACAGACAGGAGGTGGGCCAGAAACCTTCAGAAGTGCCTCCCAAACTGATTCTTTCTATGATTCTTTCAGCTTTCTGAACTTTTGTCTTTGCAGACCAGCAAAAGGAAATGGGCCCATCTATAGGTTCCCACCTAAAGCAAGTTGGGGGGAACCAAAGAACTGGATTTTTCTGTGTGTAAGTAGAGTTGGGTTTATAGCATGGCTTTATTTGCATGGCTCTTGGAAAGCCAAGGCTTGACATGTCTCTCATACATCCCTCACACTTCAGTTAACATTATTCTTCTTGTGAAGAGGAAACCACTTAAGGCTCTCACAAGTGCTTCTCATCAGCTTGAGTGAAAAAAAAGTGAATATTAACTGACCTTAGGTAAATGAAGTCCACTTCAATTGTCAGTTAAGGTTCAAAGCCATTTAATTAACACATTTCAGCTTCACCTCCCTGTACATGGATCCAAAGAGACTTTCATTGCTGCTCAGCAACTAACAACCCTGCTCAATCCACATGGTATTTGAAGTCCTTGATGAACCTCACCTAAGTCCACATCCAAAATCCTCCTCTGATTCAACAGACCATTTCCACCATTTTGCTAGCCCTGCATTTTCTTTCTTTCTTTCTTTCTTTCTTTCTTTCTTTCTTTCTTTCTTTCTTTCTTTCTTTCTTTCTTTCTTTCTTTCTTTCTATTTCTTTTTTTCTTTCTTAATTTCCTGCTTTCCTGATTTCCTTCTTACTTTCCTTCCTTCTTTCCTTCTTACTTTCCTTCCTTCTTTCCTTCTTTTTCTTCTTACTTACTTTTTCTTTCTTTCTTCTTTCTTTCTTTCTTCCTTTTCCTCTGCACCATTTGAATGACAAAGGTTTCTGATTACAGTCCTCCTGGGGAATCAAACACCAAGGCTGCTGCTCACTTACTGACTGACAGATTAAGATGGATAAAGGGAGAGATTTGTATATTGACTCTGTGTTTATGTAACTCATGTGCAAGGCCTGGCCAGGAGCAAAGGGGGATCTGACCCACATAAATAATAACAAGCAGCATTTTTAAACTAAATCATCTGGAAAATTCACAGACGATTCCATCAGTTCCTTCTATTGTGTCACCAGAGGGTCATAAATTATTCAGCCTTGCTCAAATATTTATGGAAATCAATTTAGCCCTCAGTCCAATGCCACCTCCCTGAGAAAACAGTTTCCTTTTCTATCACAAGTGCAAACTGACTGCCCTCCATCCCACAAGCCTTGCTGGGGCCAAGGGCACCTGTAACCTTTGAGCAGCATGTCCAGGCCCAACCAAGCAGGACCCCAGGCAGCTCTGGGACCACAGGGACCACGTGGAAGATGAAGCTGCCTGTGGTCTTCCAGGAGAGGAGCAGGTCCAGCACCTGTTCCCCTTCACTGTGACCATCCTAAACTCCTCAGTGGGACATCTGCTCTGGCCCGGGGTGGCTGTCAACTCCAGAGCCAAGGAATAGCCCTTGGCAAAGCTGTGGGCACATGGAGAGCAGCTCCTGTGCAGGTGACAACTGATACTCGCGTCAACAAATCCTGCACAGGAGAGAGACTCCTTGATGTGATCAAAGGTCACAAAACAAACTCCCACAGGAGCCAGCAGCCCTGGGGAGCTCCCTGGGCCCACTCCCAGGGCAAGGTCCATGGCTCTGCCATACCCAGTGCAGAGCAGCTGCTGTGCTACCTGAGCCATGACCCCACACTCGCAGCTCGCTTCCTTCCTTGCTTCCTTCCTTCCTTCCTTGCTTCCTTCCTTCCTTCCTTCTTTCCTTCCTTCCTCCCTCCTGCCCTTCCTCCCTCCTACCCTCCCTCTCTGCCTGGCAGATGGCAAGGACTCCCGAGACCTCACTTGCCAAAAGTTGAGCAGCCACACAGGCTGCCCGTCATGACAAACACCCAGGAAGATTTCCACCCTCGTGGTGAACCCACCCTGCTCCTGGTCCTGAGCACCTCACTGATCTTTCTGGAAGCTCAACATGTCTATGGCTATTCCTGGTTCTTGATGCAAAACTCACTTCATGTGAGTCTCTTCCAGCACCTTCATTGCACACAAACAGGACAAATTCCCAGGGTCAAAGAACTGGCCCCTTCTGCACACCATTCAGGGGCACAACATGTTCAGAGAGTGACCCAACCACCACACAGATTAAGGTCAAACATCCCACCAGCTCCACCACACAGGAACTGGGAGCAGCCACACACAGCCCATGCTTGTACAGAGAAGCCACATCTCCTCCAGCCTCTCTGTTCCCTGCAACTCCTGATTACCTCTTAATAGGTCACTTATCTGGCCTCTCCCCAGGTTTCTGGGCCCATTCTTCTCCTGTGGGTACACTTTGCCTGGAACAACATGCAGAACTGTGCAAAGCCAGGACACAGCTGGAGGACCCTGGGACACTTCCTCCTGTGGGGTCAGATGTCTGTCCCAGGCAGCAGAGCCGTGACCTGGGCAGGTACGGGCTGTGTGCCACCTGGGGACCTGAGGTGACCTGCAGTGAATGGGGACCCAGGGAGGGAGTCTGGAAGAGATTATCCTCGGGTTTGGGAGAGATTATTTTTATCTGGGAGAGGTTATTATTATCCTGTTTCCACCACAGGGGTATTTCTGCAACAAAAGTACCAGTCTACAAGCTTTGGTGTGAGCACCTGGGGCAGGAACCAAGCCTGGTGGGGAGAGCTCAGGGTTGACTTCCCAGAGTATGGCCAGGGTCACTGGCAGCCACAGAGGTGAAACATGACTGCTCCCTCCAGCCATTCACAGTGTTCCAGACCCCCAGTTCTTCAGGGTAAGAAAGGCTGAAGGATAGGCAGAGGGAAGATGTGACTGGCAGCTGGAGGGGCTGTGGGAGCTGGTGCTACTGATGGCCAAGCTCTGCACCTTGCAGGATGAAGGAACAGCAGAGGCACACACTGTGTGAGGAGGTTTTGTGAGCTTCTCCAGCCCTAAAATGATGAGAAAAGTTACAACCTTTCTTCTTCCCAGGCCTCCACCCATCACACTGCATCCTGAGTTTCCTCTGATTTTCCAAACCAGGCAAGGACGGGTGTGTCTGATCGTGGGCATGGACAGTCACATGGACCCACATTTCTGACCTCATCTGTGACTAGTGCTGTTCTACAGAAATTTTTTGCACTGGCAGCTCTTTCTCGGGCCAAGGATGCTTCTCCAGGGATCTCTGAAGTAGAGACACATTGATCAGAGCTGCCTTAGAAATCTTCTTCTAAAGCCTCTCTGCTTTTCTGTGGCCTCTCATTTGTAGCAAGAGAAAAAGCACCACGAGCAAGAGCCTCAGGATGCTGTTGCTCTGAACAAGGTGCTTGGGTAGGACACATCCCTCCAGAAGCCCAGGGGCTGTGGGAAAGGCAGAGGACCCAGCTGGGTGTAGGATCCAGTGACAGTCCAGGCACCAAAAATTCAAGCTCTTTTCTGCAACACATACGACCTACCAGGAGAAGACATCAGGCTCAGGCACTCAAGCATCATATGAAATGTCCTGGCTTTGTCAGATTCTGACACTACCTCTCCTCATCACAAACTTTTGAAGTCTCTGCTGTTATTCAGTTCACTAGGATGTGAACAGTCAAAATCAGCCTCTGGCAATGACCCACAAATTCAGATCAGCTCAAGCAGCCCAGGAAGCAGAGGCTCTTGGCTTCTGCTGAGCAGGAAGCTGCAGAAAAAGGAGATCCTCCAGCTGAAGAGTCACAGTCCTCCAGGCAGACATGAGCACTGTCACTGTGTGGTGGAGGACAGCAATGCTTGCAGTGACAGTCCACAGTGGAGACCCCAGAGAACTGTCTGCCATGCTCCATAAAGCAAAGTGCAGCTCCAGCCAGCTCCATCCTGAGGGATAGAGCCAGGAGGGGTGACCAGTCCATGGGAAAACTTGCACCTGTGTGCCCTTCACCCAAGTAAGCCTGGAGGAGATGGGAGCCCTTGCAAAGCTGGTGCCACTTACTTGCATTGTCAGATATGATGGAGCCAAGATTCAAAGTTCAAATTCCCAGCTTAAGAAAATCAAGGCTAGAGGAATGACCTCCAAGTGCCACAGACCAGGTACACAGAGCTCCACATCTGCTTTCAAAGGGCTTCTCCCAGTGTCAGATGTCTCAGTGCATGACTGGCAACTTCCTTCTGCTTTTCAGACTCTCTTCTTTCACCCACGCTTGTCTCTCACCCTGGAGGGATTTAAATGCTGTGTGGATGTAGCACTTGGGGATATGGTTTAGTGGTGGCCTTGGCAATGCTGGGGGAACAGTTGGACTCAATGATCTTAAAGGTCTTTTCCATACAAACAAGTCCATAATTCTGTGGTTTTCCTTGGCATCAATGCTGAGGAATATCCCACATCTGCACATCTGCAGGTGTCACTGGCTGAGAGCACAGCTGTAGCTCCAACACAGAAGAGCATCAGTGGTCCACACAGGTGACACTTGCAAGGGTTTGCATGTGCAAAACCTTTACTTCAGGTGAGCCTCCCAGAATTACAACCCACCCACTCTGCTCTGCCAGCACACCAAAGAGCAGCAGGATGCACTTTGTCTGCAGCTCCCGTTACTGGGGAATGTCTTCCCCACCACACCTGTGCACGGGAGACAAAGCATCAGGATGTGCACAGGTGCTGCTAGCATGGAAGAGGTTCACTAAGGGAAATAATGAGCCTTCGTTAGGAGAAAATCCAAGGAAAACTTTCGACAAAAGGTTAGGCAGAATCCTTTTTTGTTTTTTGCTCTCCTTACATGGCAAAGTTCCTCCCCTGTCCAGCATTTGTGATTTAGCCTTGGAAATTGTGCTTTTCTTTGTCTGACTGGTGATTCATCATAGTCTGGAATAAAATGGATGTTCCTGGGCTACAGGGCCCTGAACTGCCCAACATTTGGGGTGTCATCTAATGATTACCCTTAATTCCTAGTCTATTGTACAAGTGTCTGTCTCTGCACTCAGGGTAAGGACATCACCTGGTCAGTCTGCAGAGCTGTTTCATGACAGCCTGTGCATTAGTCATGTTTTATTCAAAAAGGGGTTAATTTCTGCCCTCTTCCTCTCCAAGCACAGGAACACAATCAATCTCAAAAGAGCTGCTTGGCTCTCTCCTCCCTTCTCCAGCCTCCCTTCTTAGCTCTTAATAAATTATTCAACTTTCCTAAATATGCATAGGGATCTCATTAACAACTAATTTTGCTTATTTAAACCAACTGCATAATCAAACCACAATAGTGTTTCCCCTTTTTTATAGCCATGAATTATTCATGAGCTGGGAATTGGCATAAAAATTTATTGATTCTAAAAAAGGTGTCTTTTTCAGAGCCTGGAAAAAAGAACCCTGGTTATTCTGGTGGACCAGAATAACCACATTTTGGCCCAAACTCCCATTTAACATATCATGTGGTTTTTTTCCTGGGAACAGCCAGCAGATAAACCCACGGCATCACCACATGCACCTGGAATTCCTGAGTGCAACAATCAATAATTTGCAGAGTCTTTTGACTTGCAGGTCTTTCGCAGAGGACTAAGGGGTTATTGCTGCAGCATCCATGTCACTCGGACTTCTTGGTGTCTTTGGATTCTTCCACACACACCACAAAGACACTTGGGCAAGAAATGGGCATCTTGTGAAGGCATGCAAAGCCACCAATATCCCTGGATACAACCTGGGATTATCCCACAAAGGAAGCACTGAAGATAAAAGCATGTACAGGGGCAAGGTGGAACATGGACCAGTGTGTGCCTCCAGCCCTCAGGTCTGTTCAGCCCCTGTCCCAGAGGGGAGCAGGTCACTGGGGACCCACACATGGCCCTGCTCATGCACACCCTCAATTCTATACTGGCCTGTTGCATCTTGTCTCATCCTGAAGCTCTTGTGTAGAACTGTGTTTGGAGATCCATCCCCAGAGCCCACATCCTTCTGGCACAGATCCCTGAGGAGCTAGTCCCGTGGTGCTCACAGAATTACAGAGGAATTCAGGTCAGAAGGAACCTCTGGAGGTTTCCAGTCCAACCTCCTGCTCAAAACACAGTCAGCTATGAGATCAGACCAGGTTGTCACTCCTTTACCCTGTCTTGTCTTGAGAACTTGCAAGGGTGGAGACTTGCAAAACCTCTGAGCAACCTATTTTACCACTTGACCATCCTCATAGTGGAGAGGTTTTTCTTCATATCCATTATGAAATTCAGTTTTTCAGCTTATGTCCATTATCTCTTGTCCTCCTGTAATGCATTATTGTGAAGATGGGAGTCTCTCTGATTAACTTCTCCTTCCCAGTGCTCCTGATTATCATTACTATCTAGCCTTCAAGGCTTACCTAAATCTCAGGCTGAGATCTGGAGGAGCCTTAATGACAGCCACAGCATCAAAAAAGCTTCTATAAACATTTCCTGCTCAATAAGGGCATTTTTGGAGAAGGCTTTGACAAACCCAACCTACAGTGAATGTTAGAAATGGAGCCATGGAGCAGTGACCTTCAACTCATCATAAACGAAGGAGGATTTAGAAACATCTGTGCATCTTCTTGTAGAAGATGTCCTCTGTCCTCTGTCCCTGGCAAATCATACCTGCTGATGGCTGGGATCTGAAGGAGAGGTGGGAGAGTGTCTCCATGTGCCCCATCTGGAGTTCTTGGTATGAACCCCAGCACAGACAGCTCCTTCCTGAGGTTTGCCAGGAGCCTCCAGCCAGCAGCAGGTCCAGAAATGCCGGACAGAATGCCAGGGAATGCACATTGCTTGTGCTTGCAGGGTGTTAGCCATTGGCAGGAGCTCAGGTGTGTCAACCTGAGCACAGGAGCTTTGAGCTGCAAGTCCCCCAAGAGCTCTGATCTTTGCCTCTCTGGGGGCACTCCAGGCTCAGGACAGTGCTCACATCTGCAAAGTCATTGTCCAAGAGCTCCCTGCTCAGCCCCCAGTGACTGTAGCAGTATCTGTAGGGAGCCTGGGTTTGCTGTCAGGATGGAGATTTCAGTTCATCTGCTCCAATGCTGTGACATGTCCCTGGGCAGCAGCACCCTGAGCCCAGGGACATTTGCAGTGATGCCATCCAGGAGAAGCCACCCTGACAGGGCTGGCTCCAGGACACGTCCCTGCAGCCTCTGGTTCAGTACATGTGGATGGGTCAGAGATGTCCTGGATGGGGCACCACTGCTCCTCCACAGCCTCCAAGCCTCTGCTGACAAAGCCATGGCTTATCTGCCCCACGGGCCTTGTGGATTTCCACACTGAACACACATCAGATGGTCCATTTTATTTGTCTCTTGGGAACTGTTGAGGTTCTTCATTTGTTTGTGTGCTTTGTAAAGGAGGAGGTTGCTGTTTCTTACTTCTTTATGATAAAAAAAGCCCACTAGCCATGGGAGGAACATGTGTCTGTAAATGTTCTTTTATAACACAACAGAGTCCTGAGAAAAGATCTCCTTTTTTTCCTTTCCCTGTATCTGGCTGTCTCTCTACCTACTCATCTGCTTGGCTGCACCTTCTCAGGGTGTCACTCAGAAGCAACCACCACGTGGACCAGTCTGAGGACTTGATTTGAATCCCAGCCCCTACCTGTCCTGCGATGGTCTGGAGTTTTCAGCCAGGACTTGTTCAGGGAGGACTTGGTGGTGACACCACAGATAGAATCACAGAATCTTTAGGCTGGAAAACCCCTCTAAGATCATCAAGTCCAACCATTAATGCAGAAGTGCCAAGCACACCATCCATGCAGGGATGCGGGGCAGGATGGCTGCTGACAACCCTCATTCCACACATGCAACCCAAGGCAGTGGTGTGCTGACCCATCCTTGAGTGGATCTGCTCCTCGCTAGCCCTGCAGAGGTGCCAACACGTCCTGTCACAGCAAGGTCACCTCAGAGCTGGCAGGACTACACTGCACTGCTGTGAGTCACTCCTGGCTCTGCCAGAGCTCCTCACATACCACTTGGAGAAGGTAATCACACTCAGGGTGACCTCCAGAGACCAAGGCACTGAGGAAATGGCAGGTGCTTTCAGGCTGTTCCAAATGTGTTCTAAATGACCTGTGCACCCAAAAGCCATCACTTCTCCTCCCAGCTCGAAACACCCCAATCACAACCCCTGCTGCTCATCCCCACAAGGCTCAGCCCTGCAGTCCCACCAGCCAGGCTCTGCTGAAGGGCTGAACACAGCTGCCCTGTCTGCAGCCTGGACAGCAAGGGGGTGCCTGGGAGGGCAATGCAGGAAGGGCAGGAAATACTGGAAGCAGAGATGGAAAGGCACTGGGAGGAAAGGGTAGTAAAGCACTGGTAAACTGCTCCTCACAACCATGGAGTTGAAGCAGATGAACTGGTTGTTTGTAAACCTGGGTCTTGTGAATCTTTGGAAAAGCATTGAGTGGCCTGAGTGAGAAAAAACCTTCTCAAGATAGAGCAAACATCCCTGCTCTGATCAAACAGCTAAATGATCCCAGGGGGATCTTCATTTAATCAGAGCAGCAGGAACTTGACAAAAATCCCAGTAGTGCTCCAAGGGACACATTAACCCAACTCCTGCTGTAGCCAGCTCACACACAGGAAAAGTTCTGCAACCCTGCAGCAGCTGCACAGACATCAGTGGGTCTGCTTGAAGCAAAGCTGAATACATGTTCTCAAGAGCTAATTTTGTACAGACAGCAGCTCTGAAATAGCAGGTTCTATGAAACATAGCCAACAGGCAAGGAAGAGAGACCAATCCAAGCCTGGGTGCTGAAGGAGTTCTTGGCAGTGTGGAGAGGAAAGTTTGGTTACTGTTGAAGCACCAAGTTTGTGCCCTCTGTGAGTTCCAGTGAAACCAGCTGAAAGGCATCCAAACAGCTTCAGCTGGGAGAGTGCTCAGGTGGGGACCACAGGATGAGTCACTTGGCAGAGGACAATCCATGACTGAGACAGATCCTGTCTTGCTCCAGTAGTCACACGCCCTGTGCAAAGAGCCTCTATGTCAAAGAAGTCCCATTCACCTTGAGATTGAAATCTGCCCTCCACAGCCCCTCTCTGCCCTAAGAGGAGAGGAAAAAGGTACCAGAATGCTGGGTTCACACAGAGCACACTGCTGGGGGGCGCTGACAGCGAGGACAAGGAACATGGAGTTTCATGCAGAGGTTTAGAGGCCTCCAAAAATCAACCTGCATAAATTTTATGAGGGACAGTTGGTCTCAATGTAACTTCAGGTACATTCCTAGAAAAACTCAGAGTTTTTTTTTTTCATTTTAATATCAGGTTTCTGGCTCCATGTGTGTGTCTTCAGTCAGACACTGTTCTTTTGTTCCATCCCCCTTCACATTATGAGCATCCTGTGATTGCAGTGCAGTGCAGAACTGGTAACCAGGATGCCTGCGTTCTGTGGAGGGTTGAGAAGGCACTGTCCTTGACTTGTTGGGTTAGCCAAAGCCAGGCACCTTCCTCTTGCAAACCTCGTTTTCCCAGCTGGAGATGGTTCTATTTAGCCACATTCATCAACACAGTTTTACAGCCAGGGTTAATGTTGATTTCCAAGTGACTGGGTTTGTCTCATCTTGTCCTCAGCACCAGTTCAGAATCATAGAATCATAGAATCAGCCGGGCTGGAAAGGGACCTCTGAGATCATCAAATCCAACCCTTGATCCACTACCACTGTGGTTACTAGACTATGGCACTGAGTGCCACATCCAGTCTTTTCTTAACAACCTCCAGGGATAGAGAATCCACCACTGGGCAGCCCTCTTCCCAGAGCTTCCCTCTTTCCCAGCACTTCACAGGTCAACTGCAAAGCAACACAGGTGCATCAGGAAGCTGGTACAGGTGGCACCAAAGCACAGCTCCTTCCTGTAGCTGCTTTTCAGAGTGTTCCCCAGGACATTCCCCCTCACACAGTACCCAAGAGGAAGGAGATCACTTGGCTCCTCTGGATGCCTTTTAGCCATCGCAGCTGTACCTTCTGGCACATATTTCACATCTGTGCTTCAGAGATAGGTGGCTGACCTGCTTTTGACACCTGTGTCCAGGCAGAGCCCAGCACACATCCCCCCTTGCCCTCTACCCATGGTTTAGTAGGAGCAGATGAAATCAGAAATGTTGTGAGAACAAATATACAAACAGGTTATTTATTGTTTACAGCTTTACACATGTCTGAGCAGCTCTGTTAGGCTCCAGGGGGTGTGTGCACTGTGCTGCCCCTTCCCAGCCCACCTGCCCACAGCCACCACTGCCCTCTCTGCCCACCTCAAGGAAACAAGGAGCAGCAGGGAATGTTTGGATTCCATAAGAAGCTGAGATCTTCATATAAGCAGCATTAATTACAACTTTCAACCTTTAATTATAGGTTCCCTTGGTTTCCACTGTATATTTTCAGCTAATTACCTCCGTGTTTCCGTAGCTCAGACATGAACTCACACTCTAGTGATGGCAGAACCACATCCCAGACCAGCCTTAATGATCTGCTTCCCATTTACAGGCACCTAGAGAGAGCCCAGGTAAGGAGCCACTGACCTCACCCCCCTGCTTACAGCACCACCTCTCAAAAATGGCCTCAAGTGGTTTAGGAGAACAAGAGTCTCCTTGAGATCAACAGAGTTGCAGAGTTGAGCCTTTGGAGCCAGTAATCCACAGGGAAGCTGGAACCTTCAGTCACACAAGATACTGTTCCAGTAGAGCTCCTTCTGAGTGGACTGCAAACAAGATCTGATCTTATGTAAAAATATGCAGCTAGAGCTGATTGCTCTGAGTCACACCTGTGTGCTTCCCTCAGTGCCCACAGTTTCACGGGAATGTGTAGAGATGCAGTGCAGCATAGGGACAGCACAGGGACTTACCTGGTAAAACTGAGTCATATCATGACATGTCCCATCCACATCCCTTTGCTGTGGTTCCCTGGTCCCTCCCCATTTTCTGTGATACAATGCTGCCCCTTTTTTTGGGGGAAGGCATAAAGCTGCCACAGTGGGTTTCTACTCCCCTTGGAGCAGCGTGGCTCCAGGCTTGAAAGGGAGCAATGGAGGGCATAGCAAGAAGGAAACATCCTTGTTTCTGCACTAATCCCAGAACTCTTCCAGGAAGCTGGACCTGCAGATCTGGGCCTTAATTAGGACTTCAAACACGCCTCAGAGCACCATTATCTCTGCTGCAGAGAGCCAGCTGCCAGCTGCTTCCTCCAACCTGAGTGACAGATTGTGTGACCCAGGAACAAGAGTCCATGGCTCATTTTGTAAGATTGACCATTTCCCCCTGAAGAGCCTCCCTCAGAGCGTGCCAAAGGGACAGGTCCAACTGAACAGGAGGCCATTTCGAGAGCCAGGTGTGATCTGTGTGAATATGCCCTGTCCTGCCCTCCCAAACACAGATGGGAGAAATGCCTTGCACAGAGCCACTCCCTGCCTTTCGTAGGAGTGAGCTGCCATGGCAGACCGTGCCCATCGGGTGAGTGTGCAGCAGCTCCACACTACGATGGTGAGCAGCAATGAGCTGAATCCAGCCTTAGCAGGCAGGAGCAGCAGCTGCCTTACACAGCTTCCCAGGAGAGCCTGGTCAGGTTCTAGCTTCTGTATGCCCTCTCCACCCTGGCACTAGGCATTACAAAATCACCTGGAGATGCTTCCTGAAGTCTTTTCACATGGATTACGTGAACCCCCACTGCAAAGGGCTTGGAAACTTCCTTCTGTCTTATCACATCTAATGCACAAGACACCAATTGGCTTGAGGGAAATAGGAGCAAAACAGCCCAACTACCTGTGCTCCTGAGACTGCCCATGCTGTCAGACACACCTTCCCAGCTTGGCAACACAGACTGCAGCAAGACCCCAAGGATCCCACAGCAGCTCTGTGACCCCCATTGTGCCAGCAGCACCTGAGCCACCACATTGGTTAGGACAACTTTGAAAGAGAAAGGACTAGGGGGGTTCATCTCATGGAGCTTAGTCCTCTGTGGTTCTGGGCCTCTAAAACCTGCACATCACAGAACTAGTAGTGATAAATAGGTCTTCATTTCTGTGAGGGAAGAAGGAGAATACACCCAGCACAGTAGAAATGTGACCACTCCCTCCTGCACTCTGCCCTACTTGGAGACAGCCACGATAAATCCTACTGACTCCTGGCTCCTTCCCCTCCTGCTCTGCATTTACTCAGGCTGGCACAGTGATACTCACTCAGCAGTGTCTGCATCACCTGCTCGCCATCAGCTACAGCTGCAGGCCCAGCAGAGTTGTAAGATTCCTCTGCAGCCAGGGGTCTAAACCACCTTCCAAACCACACAAGAATCCAGACCCTTTGAGATGGCAGGGAATGAACCCTCACCACTGGGCTAAACAGTGTGTGTAGGTAAGTGGGAATGAAACACCTTGGTACCATGATGCTTGTGCAGCAAAGGTGGTGGGTGGGGACCCAGAAGCTCTGCCAAGCAGCACAGTCCAAGGCTGGCACTGCATTCTGCAGCACCAGGTAAGAGGACAAACCCCAGACCCTCAGGTTCTCTGTCTCTTAAAAATGTGAACAATGATAATTCATTGTTTTAGAAAGTGCTAACCTGGATATGAGGTCCTGTGCATGAGTCTTGCAAGTCTTCCTGAAACATCTCCTGGGGACTGTCTCCTAAAACTCACATGTCTTGAAAGGGGGGTGGCTGCCACCTGGAGCATGGTACCTGGACCCAGGACAGCTTGCCTGGAAACCTTGGCCTTTCCTCTCTGTGTTGGTCACCTGATGGCACCAATGGTTTTATGAGCCCTTCAAAAGGAGTATCCTCACTGCCCCGCTGAAGAAACAAGCTGCTGCACAGCCACAACACTCGGGAATCCACCTCTCCTCCACTGGTTCCTTGTCCAAGTCAGTCCTTGGCAGACCCCAAGGCAGATGGTCGCAGCAAGATATTGCTTAACCCATCCACTGTTCCCTGAGGAGAGACCCTTTGTATTTTGGGTTTGTGTCACGGAGGAGTCACCCAGGGAGTCATTCAGCCTTGGGCCACATCTGTCCAAGCACAGAGCTGGTGTCTGGTCCTTAGGGCAGCAAACAGCCATGACTGGAAGACAGAGAGTAAGACATGCTGGGGCACAGCACACAGACCATCCTGGGCTCAAACACCAACAACCAACTGGCTCAGGGACAGGTGGATCTGCCCCTGGCAGGTGGCACCCATTGGTTCCTCTGTAGCTTGGAGAGAAATGTCTGTATGACTGTGAAAATTCATCTCAGCCCTGACAATTGGGTGGAGAAAGAGGGAAGAAAGTATCTGTTTCCTGCAAATCGGAGCCTTCTCTCCTGTTTGGCCTCTGTACAGACCCCTTGGGTGGGTTATATAGGTGTGGGGTCACCAGGGGCTGCTGTTCTGCTTTCACAGCCTTGGGTAGACAGCCCTGTATGTTCAGGGTCAGAGACAGGGTATCCAAATGTGCCCCCCACTGGAATCCCCCCAGCTTCCTCTCTCCGGCTGTGTCTGATAAGGTGCAGGTTCAAAGTGTCCCAGTGCTGTTTGCATTCCCCCTCCACTGAGCCACAGCCAGATGCCCCCTGGCTGGGGTGCAGCCCACCAGCTCCTGGCAGAGCCACATTCCCAAGGCAGGTTGCAAAGGGCCAGTGGCACAGATGGGAGACAGAATCACAGAATCATTTAAGTTGGAAAAGTCTTCTGAGAACATTTAGGCCAACCTTTAATTTATCACACCTTGTCAACTAACCAGAGCACTGAGTGCCATGTCCAGTCATTCCCTGAACACCTCCAGGGATGGGGACTCCACCTCCCTGGGCAGCCCCTTCCAATGCCTGACAACCCTTCCAGTGAAGAAATTCTTCCTAATGTCCAACCTGAATGTCCCCTGGCACAGCTTGCAGCTATGTCCTCTTGTCCTGTCACTAGTTGCCTGGCAGAAGAGGCCAACCCCCACCTTGCTGACAACCTCTTGTCAGGGAGTTGTAAGAGTGATAAAGTAATCCCTGAGACCACCACCCTGTGGGACCTCAACACTGACTCCACTGGGTGCAGCAGGTCTTGCTGCCTCACTGGAGACCTGTACCTGGGATCAGGCTGCAGGGCATCACCACAGAAAGGCCAGCCTGAAAATTTCTAACCAGAGCTGATAATAGAGCACACAAACACACACAGCTCCCTCACAGAGAACCACCCCAGAGCAGCTCCACATGCTGCATGTTCCAGCAAAAGCTCACAGGACAATAATAGGGCTGGGAAGGAACCAGAGCAATCACATCAGCTGTGCCATGCCAGCTCCTGCCTGGCTGCCCCACCTCAGCCACTGATCCCCACTGCTGCTGGGACATCCTGGACCACTGCAGGATGCCACCCAGGGCCACTTTGCAGTGTGATCACCCATGGGATGGAGGTTTCTGCTGCACCTGCCCAGACTCTTGTCCAGTTCCAAGGGCTTTCTCTTTCTTCTGCCCTGCCAGTAACCCCGATGCTGTGCCCTGCAGCCTGTGGTCACTGGGAATAGCCAGGCCTCCCCCACCACAACACCTCAGGCTGGCCATGATGTCTCATGAACAAGCCTTACACTAGTTCCCTGTGGCTCAGCCTCTTCACACTCACCATGGCCACAGACTTCATTCAGCTTCTTAACTCGCACCACACCAGGTGTTGCTTAGTATCCAAAATTGCAGGATGCTTGTTCAGCAAAGGACTGTCCAGCTTTCATTAGAGCCAGGACCAGAACTGCTCTGGCCTTGGCAGGATCTGGATGAGTCCTCTCTGGTTTCTCTGTCTATACACAAGCTCATTCTTTAGCTCTGCCAGTCCGAAGGGTTTTCATTCCCACATAGGGAAATTACTGCATTTGTCTGTTACAAGTATCAGACTGGAACTCCTTGAGTTCTGCCTTAATGGGATCCTGCCCCTTAGGGACTAAAAGTTTTTCTTCACAGTAGTCTCTATTTGAGCCATGTAGTGAGTACTTGGAGATTTTCCCAGTGTTTACCTGGAGCTGGCAACAGCTGCCATTCAGTTGGGCTGCATGAAACGAAAGCCCTTATTTGACATTTCACCAGAGCGATCTGTGGAAGATGATCCCCTCTGGGTGTGCTGTGTCCCCCAAGCCCCATACCCACCCAACCTGCCCAGCCTGCAGCCCAGGGAGGAGCTGGACCTCTGTTCTGTGTCTTGCTCCCACTGGGCAAGCAGGATACCTGAGTTCCTGCAGAGGAGAGCAGGCCCCACAAATCTTAGACCTCTGCATTGCTTTGGCTTGAACCAAACTCTGACCCATGACAGTACATGATTCAAACTCTGCAAGTGACTTTCCAGGGTAATGAAGGGAAAAATATGGGCACTGGTATAAGACCAGTTGATCTGAATGTTGGGAAATTAAATAGCACATGAATTTCATCACTGACAGCCACAGGACAGCATAATTGTTAATTGTACTACTGGGATCACTGAAGCATAGGCTCAGAGCGTCATATGTCTGGGACGATGGAGACCTTTGATTCATGTGCAGCAGCAGGCAAATACACCACCCCACAGCATTAGCAGAAAAGCCACCCCCAGGGGTTAGAGTCACAGAATGGTTTGGCTTGGAAGGGACCTTAAAGCTCATCTCTTTCCAATCCCCTGCCATGGGCAGGGACACCTTGCACTAGCCCAGGTTGCTCCAAGCCCCGTCCAACCTGGCCTTGGACACTTCCAGGGAAGGGGCAGCCACAGCTTCTCTGGGCAACAGAACCACAGGATCACGTTAAGGTTGGAAGGGACCTCTGGAGACCAGGCAGCCCAACCTACCTGCCAAGGCAGGGGTCACCTAGAGCAGGTTACATCTAGGTGGGTTTGGAATGTCTCCAGAGAGGGAAACTGCATGACCTCCTGGGCAGTCTCTTTCCAAATGGAGACTGGCTTAGCAACAACACCTGCCAGCTCCCTCAGCACCCATGGGTGCATCCCACCAGGGCCCATAGATTCATGGGTGTTATGCCTGTCTAGCCAATCTCTAACCCAACCCTCTGTGAAAGGGTCTCACCCCCTCTAGAGAGGGAAAGTTTTCCTTTCTTCAGCCTTCTTCTCTTACCTCCAAGGTGTGGGACTCCTGAGGCCAACCTCAGCAGTAAAGACTGAGGCAAAGAAGGCATTCAGTAATTCCACCTTCTCTGTGTCTTCCCTGCACCAGAGCCTCTCTAATCTCATAGGAAAGAATTTCTTGCTAATATCTCGTCTAACCCTGCCCTCTCAGTTTGCAGCCGTTCCCCCTTGTCCTGGTAAGGGGTTCAGGGTTCAGGGACTCCTGCTTGTTCAGGGCTTCCCTTGGAAACCAGAACAAAATCATTTGTCAAAGACAGAAACAGGGGCTTGAAGGGTATCAGATACCTCCCACCCAGGACAGGTCAGGCTGCTCCTGACTGTGGGATTCAAAAGATGCTGGGCAAAGAGGGGCCTGTCTCTGCCCTGACCAGTGTTGTGCATTTCTGAAAATTCAAGGAGCCACTGGCTGGGCTGGGAAAAACCCCCATTTCCCTACACCTCAGAGGTACCTCTGCCTCCCGAGAGGCTCCTGCCTTTTTCTGACTTCACCTGATGAACAGCTGCCCCTTCCTGCTCTGCTTCCCAGCAGAAAAAAGACAGCAGATGATTTGTAATGAAGGAATTAAGGACAAGATTTTTAAGTGAGCCAGAGGCAATTTGCAGTCTACAATCCACTGAAGTTCAAGCTATTGTTTTCAGGCAGAAAAGTCCTTTCAGCAGCACCAGCACAGTGTCTGACTTTGCTCAGTGATGAGAACTAGTCCTTCGCTTTCCCAGTGGGCATCAGTCCCACCAGCAGCTACACCCTGACTGTGCAAATGGGATGCAACCTGTGCCTGACTTCTGCTAAGTGCATTCAAAACCCACATGATAAAATGTTTAGATGTCATGCTTAGCTGCATTATGTCACATGAAGTCATGTGTTGTCACCCCATACCATGTCAGCTCACAAAGCAGCCATGTCCAGGTGACTCAGTCATTTAGGCTGAAATATGGTCCCCTCTCCCTAGGCATTCATGTCTGGGTGATATCTGAGAACACAGAACATTCTGTAATTCTCTGAGTAACTCTTTTCTAGGTGCAAAACTGAAATTTCTGAGAATTTATAAGAAAATTATTTATTAGTACATGAGATAACATTAATACAGAGAAGATCCATTATGAAAGCGTCTGAGTGGTGTCAAGGATCATGTCCCCCCGATCCCATCAGTGAAACTGCACACACTCCCAGCCACAGATACAGCAGAAATTCTCTCATCTCAGGGAGACATTGCTTTTCAAGAATATTTTCTCAGAAATAACAGACCTTTCTGCCTATAGCTCTCTCTGAGAAATTTCCCTCTGCAGCAGCTATCACTCCTCCCAACATTCAGAGCTGTGTCACTCCTTCTTATCCTCAATTAGCAGGAAGCCATGGCAGTGTCATTAGGAAAGCTCATCTCTCAGAAGGGTCACTGCAATTTAAACCTAACTTTAGCCCCAACTTTTGCATTTGCTACAATTGTTTCTGCATAAATAACTTCAGAAATTGTTTTTTTTTAATCTGGCCACTCCATCTGAACAGACTTTCCTGGCTGCTCCCCATCTAGAGGTCTTTACACTCCTGCTGTTTGCACTGGCTCTGTGCAGTGCTGCTCCTTGCAGGTGGGAACCCTCTGTGGGCAGGTGAGAGTTTCTCTCATTCTTCACGTGCTGCACCAGAGCTGTGCTGAGCACAGCCGAGGAACACTGGCACTGCTGAAGAGCTGGAAAAGAGTCACAAAGCTCATTAGTCTGTCAGCTTCCCTAACCGTTTCCAGCAATTAGATTTAAGGACTTTCTTACTAAATTTACAGAAATTGCTTCCTTCCCTCTTGTTCCTCTGAGCAAAATCAGCAGAACCTGATCCCAGATCTGCCCCCTTGGATTGTCAGGACAAACAGTTCCCATCCCCTCCTGGTCAAACTGCATCTCCAGACCTGGTGCAGCCTACTCAGGAAGATCAAGCACCCAGATCCCCCCGGACCCTGACCTTTACCAGTAACCCAAGCAAAGAGATTTACCTTCAAGCCAGGTGCATGTTATTCAGCAGGTGAAGAGGCATCAGGTCACAGGCAGCAAGAGCTGGGCTCAGGCCAGGGACTGTGTGGATTGCTGCCAACCAGCCCTAGGGATTTGTGGGCTGATTGCTTCCCCTTTCCCCTCAGACCCACACGCTCAGTCCTCTTGCAATTTAAACCTGTCTAATTGTGCCAAGGCAGGACTTACCTGCCCCAGCCCCTTGCCTGGCACTGGGCCCTGGTTCTGGCCGTGCAAACAGCCATGGCTGGGGCTGATTTGGCCCAACACAAAGCACTTTTTGCAAGGTAAGTTTTCCCTGGATTATCTCAGCCAGCACTGGCACAGAGGCAAGCAGGAAGATGCCACCAAGGGCAGGAGCACTGGCAGGGTCGAGAAAGCCTCCTCTCAGATAAGCTCTGGCCATGTGAAATGGATGCATGAAAGAGAAGGTCTCTGCAGGGGACAGTTCATCCCCTTCCTGCCTGCACTAAGTGTTCCTTCCTTCTCTGTCCTTGGCATAACACAAGCTGTACCTTTCCAATGCAGAACACGTATTTTTTAGCTCTTTCAGGGACCAGGCAACCCTGTGACACCAGGCAGGAGGCAGAAGCTGTACCAGAGTCCTTGTTCCCCAGCGAGTCCACCCCCAGACTACAGACCAGCAGACATCCTGCAGAGCAGTGCAATCCATGCTGTATAATCCATATCAAACACAGAGCTTCCAGAAACATTCCCACATCACAGGGATGGCACAAATCCACCCAGAGCCTGAGTGGACAAACAGACCTGCCCAGGCAAGGGCTTTGGGGACCTCTTGGGCTGGAGAGCATGGGGAGGAACCTAAAGATCTGTCTTTCTGATCTTCCCCAAGAAAAATTAAAGGCTAAACAACAAAGTTGTCTCTCAGCTCATCCTGTTTCTTGCAAGGCAAGTGGGAATCCAGGAATGATTTCTCATGCACTATTTTGCCATTCTTGCTCTGCAAAGAGGATGACAGAGAAAAGTGGCTGGGTGGTGATGTGCAGAGCAGAGCAAGTGCTGCTACCACATCCCAAAAGGGAACTCTAGCTGCAGCAGTTCTTGTTATTTGTTTTTTAGCTGTTTTACTTAGCACATGTGTTCAGCTGGCAGGAAAGCCCTTTATCACAGAGTAACTTTGCTCAGTGATGGGCTCAGAAAACCTTCCATCCTCTGATCTTGACAAAAAACAAGCAGAGGCTCAAATTGCCTTCCTGTCTCTTCAGTTTTCCCTGAAGGGGCACGTTGTCAGTGGAAGAGCTCTGGATGGTTTCCTCACACCTCCCTGTCTCCTGCCCCATCCTACACATTGGTCCCAGGTGGACACTTCATGGGGAAACATGATCAGGCTGGGGATAGCCAAGACTGAAGCCTCAGCACAGGGACCTTCTCCCCCCAATGAACACCCTGTGGAGCAGCTTTTTCTCTCTCTGTGCCAGTTCCTCACGCTCCCTTGTCTTAGGAAATGCAGTATTTATAATTTAGAAACATTCTGTCGAAACATATCAATTCTGGCAGCTTTTCAATTTAAAAATCTGTCATTTTGCTCCCCCTGCTCTTCCTGATCCCTGCTCCTATGTCAGTCTTGATTTTAGCTGTAAATACAGTGTTGCCACTTCCAGTCAAACAAAATCAGAAGTCCCCCATACCATCAAATTGGTACTGGCTTAAAGATCATTTAAAGTATAATTTTTAAAAATTATGGGAAAACTGACTTGGTGTGCTCTGCCATCTACTCCTGAGCCTGAAAAGGTTCGTTTCTGTCCAGGTGTCTCCACCCAAGACTCTTTTTCCTAAGTGGCAGCTAAGGTTCAGCTTGGCATCTCCTCTGAATGGAGCTTCATTGGGGAGCAGAACTTGCATGAGTACAGATTTTGTTTTCAATTTGAGCCTCGGGGTTTCCCAAACACAAAACCTCAGGCAAGTTCCCCTCACAATGGCATGCAAGCTCAGCTTGGTGCTTCCTTCTGACTTGGGCTTTGCCTGATACAGCAAAACCCAGCAGCTCGTGCAAACATGGCAAACCATAAACTGAGAGCAGGAGGTGAGCAGTGCCTGGCAGGCTGAGGAAAGGGATTATCTGCCCTTCTTGGGGCTACACCTGGAATATGGGGGTCAGCGGAGCCCAGTTCAGGAGGGAAGTAAGGAAATACAGGAGGAACAGGTCCAGGGAGCCAGAGCATAGGGCTGGAGGGAGAGGCTGAGTGAGCAGGGCTGAGCCAGCAAGGCAGAGAGGAGGCTGCGGGCAACCTAACAGCACCACATGGAAAGGAGATCTTCACCTCATCTTCATGTCAGAAGATTTCAAATCTAAGGTACACAGACATAACCAGCTTGATCCAGTGCCGGGAATAGTCCTGCTGTGGATATAGTGCTGCTCCAAGTGTGAGGCTGGACTGGAGATCTTCAGACATCTGAGAACAATGATTCCATAAATCTCCTGCCCCTGCAGTAGAATTACCCATTATTCAGTGTCACTCAAAGTTTCCAAAGCTGACAAAAATATGAGAGAGGAACCCAAACAGCTGTGTCCCTCACAGATAGATACTGTCAGGGTTGGGTATTTTATCAGTCTCCCAGGCTGCAGCACTGCTCAATAGGTGCAAAATATTGTGGCGAAGTATTGAAGAGGCATGGAGAATACAAAAACTCTTCCTTGTGGTGCCCACTCTTCATCTCCCCAGCCTGTGGGAGATGAAGAGAGCAGAACTGAGGAGACCAAGTGCTGCCCACAACCCCTGAGCAGTTCTTGTGCTGCCCTGGGAGTGAAGCCCAAACCACCCACAGCAGCACCACTGTGGGGATGGGGCTCTGGCCAGTCCTTATACCCATCCCAGCCCCCAAGGGAGAGCTCCCATTTGGACACATGCCCAAGCCTGGGTTGCACAGTGGGGCTCAGTGCTCATAAACATGCCCTGGAATGATTATTCCACCTTTCCCAGTTTGCCCAGCAGCAGCTGGTTCCTCTACACAGCCTGATGGCAGCAGCACCAGCTCCCCCTGTGCCCGAGATCAGCTGCCTTCCCAGCCTGGGCATCTCTGTTAAACAGCTGTGCAAAGCCAAAGAGTTGGCAGCACTGGGAGCAGCCAAAGGAGATCTTAGAGAGGGGTCCAGAGCTTGGATGGAGCCTTCATACTGTCAGTGTAGCACCAGAGAACCTTAAGCAACCTTGGACCCTGGTGAGGAGAGCACAGGCTGGCTTGTGGGTGTCTCACCAGGCACTTTCCATCTCCAGTTTGTAGGCTGGGAGCAATCACCTCCAACACGTCACCTGTTCCTCTTGGGAGCGTGTCCCAGTCCCTGTCCCGCACGGTCCCTGTCCCGCACGGTCCCCACAGCCCGAGCCCGTCCCGGCTCCTCCCCAGCCGGGGCAGCAGCTTCCTCCCCACGGAGCCCACAGGAAGCTCTGTGGTATTTTTAGTGCTCTGAGAGCATCTTGCACAAACTCAGGGAAAAACCTACTCAGGCAAAAACAACTGGTGTGTACCCAGGGCTGCACTGGGACATGTTCTTAGCACCTTCCTGGGCCCCGGGGAGGAGGTTATAGGGCCATGCCCAACATACAGACAGGATGAGGAGCCTTTCCAGGACTATTTCTGTTCTTCTCTGCTGCCTCCTCCTCACGTGTCCCTTCCATCTCCCACCATCTGACTTGTGTTCCTCCCTCCTCCACCTTCCTCTTCCCTTCCCCTCATGCTCTGTGCGATCAAAGTGAGCTGCTCCCACCTGGCCACGTGCACTGGAGCAAGGAAAGTAACCCCCAAAACACAGCAGACTCTGCTGCACAGGAGGGGAGAACAAACCTGCTGCCCTGTACTGTGTGAAGAAAAGAGAAGAGTCAGAGCAACTCATCAACAAGCGGCAACATGTATTCATCTCTCTGAGACACCAGGAAGCAAAGGAGTGCAGGGAGTCCAGGGAGTGCAAAGGCCCCTTCCATCAGGAATTCCAAGACCTTGGAGTTTGAATTCCATCTCAACTGACACAAAATACATGGAAACAAAACTTTGCATTCACTGTTTTAGAGAATTCCAAGTTTGGAATTCCAAGTTGAGGTCATTTTCTGCTATCACAAAAGGCAGGAAAATATTGAGATTTCAAAATATCCCCTTCAAAAGGAAGCCTGGAAACGTTTCACACTGAAAGAGTTCTGAAGCAAGTTCAATTATAACCCTGAACTTTTTTTTCCTGAATGAATTCTGATTCATCTGGCCCAGTTCCATGACTTCTTGGTAGGTTTGTATAAGCTGAGGCAATACTAGTTCCACGAAATTTTTCCCAGCCAGTTCTGGCCCTAACATGAGTCCACTTCCAAGCCCAGGAACGTTAATTTCCGGTCCATTCCCATCTGCCCTTGGAGGGGCTGAACTGTTGCAGCCTGCCCAAGGCTGTCCCTCATGGATAAAGCTGCAAGCCTGAGGTGACACACATGTGGCTGGTTGTGCTCAGTCTGTATCTAGAAGTGCTGTTGTTACCTAGAAATCATGTCAGGGAGCCAGTGCTGCCTCAGACACAGGAAAATAGAGCCTTTGCTACATCACCCAGCTGAGGAGATAAACCACTTATTCCTTGTTCCTCCACCATAAACGTGGAATTGGCTCTCCCAGCTGAGCTGGAAATGGTCAGCATGGGTTGGGTCCACTGGAGCCATGGGCCTTCCTGTGCCACTGAGCTGTTCCATCTGGATCAGACCCATTCCAGGGACAGACAGACTCACGTTTAACAAACCTGTTGCATGTGAAAACTTTTTCCGCCAGAAAAGTGCTCTTTGCCCCCTCCTCCTGTGTCCCAGCTCTGCAGCAGCACAGCTTAAGGAGAGCAGAGAGAGCTCCATGAGCATCAGCCCCAGGGGGAGAGGCAGCAACAGCATCACTGAGCAGCTGTGCTGAGACCAAGGCTGGAGTTTACTTTCCAGAAATGATGTCTAAAGCCTGTGTGCAATAGGGAAGATGTTTACTTTAAGGTCATTATCTGCACTGTAGGGCTTTCAAACAGTGCTCAGTGCAGAGCAGAAGGAAGAACAGGACAAGACTCTATCTTCCTATTCCAGGGCAAGAACAATTCCCAAGAATTCAGCAGGATTGATGAGACAAGGCACTTGTCTCTGCATGCAGCTGTCATGACTGTACTGGTGTAAGAGTTGTCCTAGCTTACTTGTCCCAGCTCTCATGGCTCCACTGACACCACTTGCTCCCTCCCAAATACCAAGATGGCACATACATACCCTGCAGAGGCCAACCAAGCCTTGCTTTGAGGGATTAACATTCATCCCATGTTTCTCCATCAGCACCCCCAGCCACTGTCAGCTGGGCAGCGCAGCTGGCTCCTGGCAGTGCAGGCAGAGAGTGAGCACAGCCTCCCTGTCCGTGGCCACAGCGGTGCTTCTGACCCTCCCACAGGCATTTTGGAGGGGCCACAGAGATGATTTTGGGTGTCAGATCATTACAGCACTGTTTCTGAGAATGTCAGACCTATAGCAGTGCTGCTGGTTCAGGAGTGAATCCCAACAGCCTCCCATGCTTATGTGAAATCAGACCACACTCAAAGCCCACTGGGACAGACCCAAGGAGTTGCATTTCTGCAGGGCTACAGTCTTCAACCTTGTTCACATGCAGTCTTTGTTTGCATTGAAACCAGAGCTGGTTACAGGCCATGTGGCTGGAAAGGAAACCCATTCACAGGATCACCAAAGATGAGAGAGCAAAAAAAACCCAACCCAGTTGCTTTTTTGAGCAGGAAAGGAATCAGGAACAAAAAGCCAGCGCAACCGAAGTGCCAGCCAAGTGCAGGGTCGGTAATGGCTCAGCTCTTTCCTAACACGTGGAGGGCAGTGGGAAGTGGCACAGCCCCAGTCCTCAGCTCTGCACAGGGACCTGCTCCCTCCTCTGCACCAGCAGCTCCTGGACCCTCACACAACCACCAACACTTCCATTGCTGCTGTATCCCTGCAAAACAAGACAGAGTTTCTATTCCCACTCACACCTTGAATCCTGGAGTCAGTTTTGGGCCCCTCATGGCAAGAGAGACATGGAGGGCCTGGAGCGTGTGCAGGGAAGGGAAGGGAGCTGGGAAGGGGCTGGAGCAGCAGGAGCAGCTGAAGGAGCTGGAGGGGCTCAGTCTGGAGAAAAGGAGGCTCAGGGGGGACCTTCTGGCTCTACAACTCCCTGACAGGAGGGGGGAGCCAAGGAGGAGTTACTCTCTTCTGCCATGTCTCAGTTGAAAGGACAAGAGGAAACAGCCTTAAGTTGCACCAGGGGAGCTTCAGGTTAGATATTAGAAAAAAATTTTCACAGAAAGAGGAGTCAGGCATTGAAATAAGTTCCAGGGAGGTGGTGGAGTCACCGTCTCTGCATGTGTTCAAGAGGAGTCTGGATGTGGCACTTGGGGATATGGTTTAGGGGTGATTGTGGTGGTGCTGTGTTGACAGTTGGACTTCAATGTCCTTCCAGCCTCGGTGATTTTGTGATATTGCAGGATGCTGGATCCTCAGGAGGATCAAGGCACAGTACTGGGGCATCTCATCTTAAAATATGCGGCTGCCTAACTCCTGACACCATTGCCTGAGTTCACAGGGCCACTTACTCTGCCAAGGAGTCACATGCTCAATTACATACCCTCAGCAGCCGTGGATATGGGAGAACTGGACAAACTTCTGCAAGGACCAAGCATGTTCCAATCGGAGCCCCCCTCAGCTGTCTGCTCCTGCTGAGGGCTTCCTCCTCAGTCTCTCTGAATGGTCATTCACAGTGACTTTTCCTCTCCTGCAGCACACCTGCCTCTCACAGCACCAGTGCAGGGAAGCCCTGAGGCTTGTGCTGCTTCAGAGAAAGGAGGTGGCAGATGACTAAATCCATCTGCACTTTTTCCACTTGTACCATCCCACCCCATCCCATTCTATCCCGTCCCACCACATCTCACCTGTAGTATCAGGGGCACCAACACAACAGGAAACCAAGAAGGACTACACTAAATAGCATTTTACTTTAGAGGCACAATACATACAATATACGTGAAATCTGTGCTACAGTTCCATATTCAGGACTTTTTTTTGGATTAGCAGAAACTTGTCATCATGGCTGCAATGAGCTGACAGTTCCAAAATACCAGCAGGGAACATGGGAAAGGCTTTTGCTGTGACAGAACTCAAACTGGCATGGATTTTGCCATTTTTCTGGTGTCATTCCTCAAAGCTGAGCCCACGGGGACTGTCAACAAACACACCACACACCCTCCTTTAGCCTGCTGCCCCTCTCTCAGTGCATATTTTCCATGGCCTCGGATTGTCCTGGCAGAGTGCTGAGATGATGCCTTTGCTTGTAAACCATTCTCTCTCCATCCTCTCCGGGAAAGGCCCAAGCTGAGACTGCATCTTGGAGATAACTGCTAACACAGGAATATTTGCACAGGTCTCTCTGCTGGAGCCAGGCCAAGCTGCCTGTGGTCTGTGGCCAGCAATAACAAATGTTACAGCAGAAGACAGTATTTGTTTAACTGCTTGTTCTGTCAATACTGCAGCTTGCAAAAGCCCAGAGGTTGCACAGCCAGAGCTGGCGACATGTCGGAAATGGTCTGTTCTTGCACCAAGAGCAGGGGCTGTTTTCCTGCAAGGTGGGACTCTGCCAGGCTTCACTCCTCCTGAGACCAGGGGGTGTGAGGGTGGTGCGCCTGCGTTCCAGAACCTCTGCTTCCCTGTTACACTCTGAGCTTGGAAGTCTCCAGCATAAGACTGTGCCCTGCCCTGCCTGGGTCTGACCATGGCTTCAGCAAAGTCCTCTGCACTCCAGGTCTTGCCCTGTGGAAACCCAAATCTCCATCTGTGGGATGGTCAGCAAGCCATGCAGTTCCTATCAAGATGCAGCAGTGTGAAGCCCTGGAAGCAACAAGCACCAAGATACACGGCCTCCTGCAAACGCAAATAATGACAAGTCTCAGGCAGTACAGCCCTCTGCAGTCTTTTTTTCAGCCCTCAAGGAAGCTCCTTCAGGATGCTCCACATGGCATCAAGCAGTTTGGTGTTGGTCCTCTCTTGACCTGAACAGTAAAAGTACATGTTGGGGGTTAGAAATTGTTAACTCTGTGTTTTGGTATTTGTGTATTATATGTACCATATTTTACTCCTCATGTATGTAAATCCTGTGGTCTCATTGGTTGTCTCACCTGCCCATCCCCGGTTCCTGGGTTCCCATGGTTACTCTATTGTCTCCTCTCATTGGCTGGCCGAGCGGTAAAACCCGTCCCTCCTGGCAGCCTTATAAGCTGCGGGAAAATTGAATAAAGCTCTCTTCGCTGCTGGACTCCCTGCGTGCTGCTTGCCCTTCGTCTGCCGGCATCGGGGCCTTCCGCCGCCTGTCTCTGCCCTCGAGAGATGGGCGGCGGGGGGCAATTCATCCCCTTAATCCCTACAGTACATATGAGTTGCTCTGCTCTGGACACTCAGCAGAACCTGACACAAGAGATCCTACTTTTTTTTTGGACCACCGGATCTCATAGACTGGATGCGGCATCACATTGAGACAAAAAGGGAATTTGGGCGAAGACAGGCCTGTCCTACAGCCCCAGGTATCCTTTCATTGTCCTATTTTAAAGTTCTTACAAGCTGAAGAACTGTCTCCAGGCAGAAAGGTCTTCCTTGAGTCTCATGTGAATCCTCCTTCCTGCAGCTGAAGCATCTAAATCAGGAGCTGGGCACCATGATCATGGCAGAAAGATCCATCCTCCACCTTCCCAGCAGTTCCCTGTGGATTTGAAGACTGTTCTCCTGCCTTCCTCTGCTGTCCCTTCTCCAGGGTAAACACCTCCAGCTGCCAGGGCCCTACTTGTTATTGCTAAACTGAAAACACTCCCCAGTAGATCCAAATCTTTTCTGAAGTGCTGGGGCTTCAGGAATTCCCTCCCCAAAGGGTTCCCCATTCACAGCCATCCCATCAGATCTGCTCCATTGTGCCAGGACAACATTGAACCAAAAATCACCACACATATTTGTGGGATTTCAGCCCTGCAGCACTGGCTCAGCTCCTGCTGTTCAAGGCAGGTTCATACCCCAGAGCAGGGAAGGTTCAATAACCAGAAGTCCCAGTACAGGGTTGACCCTTTGACCACAGCATGAACTCAAAGCAAACCTCCAGCAGACAACCCTGTATTCATTTCAGCTCCTGCTGTCTTGCTGATGTTTTCTCAGCATCTGGCCACATCATAGTGCCAGGTGGAGCATTATTCTTTGGTATTAGTACATAGCCTAGAGCCCTGGAATGGCACAGGTTGCAAAATCAGAGAGAATGAGAAGTGGTGTGTTTTCTGGAGCAGTAGGTCTAGCAGGTTGCTCTGTCTGTGGGCTCCTGCCAGAATGCAGGTAGATTCTCTGCTGGAGCTTGGGAGTTTAAGAAGTGTTTGGACAATGCTCTCTGGCACATATATGATTCTTGAGGTGTCCTGTGCAGTGCCAAGAGTTGGACTCAATGATCCTTGTGGATCTCTTCCAGCTCAGGAGATTCTGTGATTCTTTGATTCTAGAAGGAGGTACACACAATGTACCTGGCTCACGCCCAGGACCCTGTCCCTGCAGAGCACTTCCATGGCCTCCTTTGCAGCCCAATCCCACTTTCGTCTTTGTGAAAAGCTTCAGGTTTCTTCCTGTGGTGGCTTGAGTTTGCTGTGAACCAGAACTGAAGTGTTGAGCTGGAAAAGCTGCCAGTTTCATTGCTCCTCAGAATAGCAGCTATTTCCTAAGCCTTATGTATAATCTGCTGCTGTTTGGGGCTTTTATGACAAAGATAGTGAGTTCAGGAAATCAGCAGTGGCTTCTGTTATCTGGAGCACAGCCACACAAGAGAGGGAAAAGGGTGTCACACTCCAGGAGCCTGCTCATGGAAACTAGTATCTCAGTGCTCTGCCCCTTGAGAGCCAGATATTTATAACCCTCACATGTTCTCTTCCTGCTCCTTGCTGTCACCAGCTCCAAAACTTGCTCATACTTTTTCACTCCACAAAAGGACCAGCAGGGGAGGGCTGCCTCTCTCCCCTTCCTCCTTTTCCATGTGTAATTCATTGCTCACACATTGCACAGACCAAACACCAGGGGTTGCAGCAGCTCGATTGTCTCCAGTGGCTCTTCCTAACTGCTGGTGTGCTTTGTCCTGGCCTTGGGGGTTCCCCATCGACCCAGGCATGCCTCACGTTCCCTTTCCAGGCACAGCCCAGGTCCACACAACCCCTGACATGCCCCGCACTTCTGGGGCAACTCAGCCACAGCAGAGGGATCCCGTGAGGACTGGAGGGTGAGCACACGGGGCACTGGCTCCAGCGTGGGCAGACCCGGGTACCACAGTAGCCAGAGAGTAAGTACAGGGACACCCACAGTAGGTCCAGCTCCCTAATGCAGACTGCAAAGATATCAGTGAGACATAGAGAGCAGCAGAACCCTCCAAGGCATCCCCACAAGAAGAGTAGTTGCTCTCAAGCTCAAGGAGATCCCAGAGAAGCAGTGCCCAGAAACTTCTGCACAAACTGCAATACAGCAAAGATGTGGAGGTATTGGAGCAGGTCCAGCACAGGACCAAAAAATGAAAGGGATTGGAGCATCTTCTATATGAGGAGAGGCTGAGAGAGCTGGGACCTTTCATGTCCAAGAGACAGTCATGCCCTGCAGTACAGAGCTGATGAGGACAGAGGACCCTCTGGCCCAGGAAGAGGATCCCACAGAAGCAAAGGACAGGGTAGGGATGCCAGAGCAAGGCTTGTCGAGCTGGGAGACAGCAGGGCTCACAACAGGCTATCTCTGCAGAGGCCACCTGTGAAACTTGTGCTCCCAGTCCTGCCGTGACAGCGAGTGTGGGCAGCCCCTGTGAGCAGTGCAGACCTTTGCAGGGATTCACACCTTGATCTGAAGGTTTGGATCAACTTTGTTCTAACACAGTGCTCTGGCCAGAGCCCTCCATGGTGCAGTCACAGACTTCACCACATCCCAGGTACAGTGTCTTAAGGCAACTGCTTTGGGGACAACAGCTGAGTGGGGGTTTGTTGCCAGCCCAGCCCTGAGAGAGCAGCAAATGCATTCAGCTACCAGAAAAGCTACCTGTGTGTGGACCCCCTCACCTGCATTGTCCTCTCCTTCTCCCACCATCACCTGGTCCAGGACACACCCAAAGCTCAAGGGCCCAAATACTGCACAGACCAGTCCAAAACATGGGCAACACCTGCCACATTCCTGAGCAGTGACACTGGGACATCCAGTCACAAGCTCGAAAACATTTCCCTCTGGCCACAAAGCAGAGACTATGAAATGCACACCAAGATCTGGGTGAACCCATGGAACACCTGTAGCTCCCATGTTGACTCCAGTGAATGGTGACCATTCCAGGAGTGCCTGAAAAGTTTGTGTTCTAAGAGTGTCACCTGCTACCACACCTTGAGAAGGAAACTCCATACCCACTAGCACCAACTATCCCAACACCACGGTCCCTGCAGCCCTGGCAGAAGGAACACAATGCAGAGCAAGGAACTTCAAACCTTTCACAAGCCCACAGCATGGCTATGGTAGCAGGAGGAGGGCGTCTCTCCATGCCTGGCACTCCTCTGCTTTCACCAGCTTGTCCCTTGCACAACAGATGCCTTCGGCAATCAGTGTTCCCAAAAAGGGCAATTGAGTTTTAATCCTGACAATGGCAGCAGCAACATGAGCTGTTTTCCTAACACCACATATGCCAATAGCTCCCATGGATTTCAGTGGATACTAGCCAGGAACGTGCATTTTCCAATCGCACATATTTTCAGGTTGCTCCCAATAAATAAGTCACTTATGCATCCAGACCATTTCCTTCATGCAGAAAGAACACCTGTCCACAGGATAATTGGTCTTCCTCTGGCCAGAAGCCCCCCTGCTTTGGCTGACCTCCATATCCACTGCACCAGGCCAGCAGTGCTGCTTGAGCCCACTGCCACCCCAGTGACATGACAAGACGACTAAAGCCCAGGCAGGCAGCAGCAGGAGGGCTGCTTGGTGAGATAGGCACAGCTACACTTCTCTCACCACAAACACCAGCAGATGTTTTCTTCTTTGTTTCTAAAATCAGGAGGAGGTCCTGCTCCCTGTCAGCTTTTACTACGATAAAAAGGAGAATGGATGACGCAAGAATAAATTGGTTCTTTATTTCTTCAAAATGAAACAAACATTTTCATGCATAAGTTTTGCCATTAAACAAAAAAATACCTATTGGTGAAATCCCTGGTTTAGCTGGCAGGTTTTTCTGCTGAAGCTTGGCCTGAGAAGAAATGTCCCATCCAGCTCCAGAAAGAAGTTGTTGTAGACGAAGGAAACAGCAACATGCCCCCACAAATATCTTCTCCCCAGCACTGTCTGCAGCCTCATGAGAGGCTTCAGGTTCTGTCAAGGGCCCTCACTGTTGCCAGCTCTGATGCCAGCTCTTTCCTTTCTCTATATAACTAGCAGTTTCTCACACAGCAGTGACTCACAGCTCTGTCCTATCCTATCCCAACCCAGTGAAGACTCAGGGAACATCACCAGCCCACAACCTAAGCCAGGGGTCAGCAGAGTTCACCAGAAGCTGCAGGAGGGGACTACCTGGAGGACAAAACCTGGGGGCTTGTCTCCCAAAGCCCAGGGAAGGGTTTAGAGGGGAAGCCCTACAAGGAGCAGCTGAGATCACCTGAGTTGTTCAGCCTGGACAAGAACAGACTGAGGGCAGAGCTCAGGGGAGGCTGCAGCTCCTTCTGAGGGGCAGCACTGATCTCTGCTCCCTGTAACCAGGGACAGGACCCAGGGAAGGGCTGGAGCTGCGTCAGGGCAGGGTCAGGTTGTATATGAGGAAAAGGTTCTTCCCCCACAGGGTGGTTGGCACTGAACAGGTTCCCAAGGGCAGTGGGCACAGCCCCAAGGCTGCCAGAACTCAAGGAGTGTTTAGACAACACTCTCAGGCTCATGATTGGATTGCTGGGGCGTCCTGTGCAGGACCAGCAGTTGGACTGGATGATCCTTGTTGGTCCCTTCCAGCTCAGGAAGGTTCTATGGTTCTGTGAAGCCCCCACTAGCTGTGAGCTCAGCCCACAGCCACACAACCTTCCATGCACAAAACACACACGTGACAGCCTGAAGGTCTCCTCTGGCAGCAAAGGCTGTGCTGCTCTGCCCTGGCTTTAGAGGAGCTGGTGGAAGGGCAGGTCCCCAGGCAGTACCAAGGATGTTCCCAGGTAGCCACAGGACTGGCACAGCTTCACATGGCCACAGCAGAGTCCAAATCTGGTCACTGCAGAACTGAAGTCCAGCCACCCAAACAGGCCCTGCACGCGAGGCACACTCCACACTCCAACGTCTGTCATGCCAATCAGGTGACAACACCATGATTTGTTTTCAGGAATACTGAGCCAGTGAATAACAAAAATAGGAACCTGACAAACAGGTCCCAGTGACCTGGATCCCAGGCAGCTCTCCCGGACAAAACTTTCAGTTGCCCTAAGTCACCCGCCCTGTTCCTCCCATGGCCACGCAAACCAGAGCTGCCGGCACCTAGACCATCCACAAGCTCCCATCTTCCCAGGGCTTTGCAGAGTCCCTGCTCAACACCTGGACTGATTAGGTAGTGGAAAGGCACTTGGGCATCCTAATGCAGTCAGGGGAGTAAGAGGGGCAGGAACAAGGTTGGAAAAGCACTGTCATAGCTATAAGGGTCTGGAAATACCAGGAAGAATTTTGTTGCTACATCAACCCTGGGAAAACAACCAATGGCATCTGAAAAGGAGGTTGCATAACATGAAGGAAAGAAAAGGCAGATAAACAGCAACAGCTATTTCTGATGATAATGAAAAAACAGCACACTACATCCCTCCAAACACTCACCATCGTGGCCCTGACTACCCCAACCTCCAAATGCAAAGCAGTTGCATGAGGCAACAGCAGACCAGAGAAACCGCCATAGCTAATCTGCCTCGGGACAGCAGCAATGCAGGCGCCTGGAGATAAGAAGAAACAACCCCAAACCTCTCTGGCTCCCTGACCCAGAGGACGCTGGGTTTCACAGGACCAGCCTTTGGGCAGGAAAGCCCCAGTGCTGTCCATCTCCACTGACCCCACCGCCACACACTAGGTAGTGGGAGGAGCAGGTAGAGGGATGGGGCACGATGGGAGGACACAGAGAAGAGGTAGCCTTGACACATGATAATACAGGACCCAGTAGGCTCCTCACCAGAGAAACCACAGCCCTGCTCTGTCCATCTGTGCCTCAAATCCAGCCTGAGGGAAGTCACAGGGACCAGGACATCCAGAGTGGCCATGCAGAGTGGACTAGAAGCCTGGGCAGTGATGTGAGCCGGGCTTTGGGCAAAGCAGTTTCCCACCCTGAAGCAGACCTATGGGTCGCTCACATGAGAGGGGATGACTCCTTGGCTTATCTTTTGCAGGGAAAGGACACTACAGGGCCTAGACATGACAGTCACAGGACTGATGGGACTGTATAAGAACAGAGCCCTGTGACTTGACATGTGGACCATCCCCTGGACACCAGAGCCAGCTGATTCACAGTCTGTGGCCCATAAACACCCTATAGAAATCTGGAAAACTCCTAAGTGGAAAGAAAGGATAGAAACGGGAAACACCAACAGAACACAAGCAAGGCATGAGCAAGCTGGTGGCACAGCTGTGGCCAGCAGCAGGACAGGGTCAGTGCCTAGGTTTCCTTGGCTGTGGCAAACCACAGGACTGTGTTGGGGAGGGGTTACAGCACGGGGAGGAGGTGAGTGGTGCCACGTGCAGCTGAGGCAGGAGCTGGTGACGCGTGTGGCCCCGCAGCCAGCAGAGGCTGTGCCAGCAGACCAGTCTGGCAGGCTGCCTGCTCCTGCTGCAGGTCAGGGTCAGGCTGCACAGCCAGGGCTGGAAGGTGCTTAGGCTGCCAGCCCTCTCCAAAGCAGGACTGATTTTCTGTTGTCAGACTCCACAGGGAGATCCCTGAGAGCTCACAGGGAGATAAGTGGGATCGCTGGGCAAAGTGGGGACAGGCAGCTGGGTGGGCTGGGGGTCAGGTACTACACTATCTGTGTTGGGGTTGGCTGTGCCACAGGACTAGAAGCCCTCTAGTCCTTTGAGGCTGAAATGCAGCCTACACCAGCCATGATACAGACCTAAGTCTAAAGTAGATGCCCTGGCACAAGTGCTGCAGGGAAAGAGCCAAGATGCTGAGCCGTACCTCACTGAGTGCCCATCCTGCTCTGCAGGGCATGAGCAAGAAGAGCCCAGATCCCACTGCCCCTCCTGCCCCCTGCCAGCATCCTGGCCCCAGCCCACAAGGACAGTGAAGCACGAGGTGGTGCCGGGCTCACTCTGGTCACTCTCCCCAAGACCAGGAACCAGGAGCAGCAGTAGAGCAGGAAGCAGGCTCAGAGGAAAGCAAACAAGAGAAAACAGTTGAGGAAGCTCGTGTCTCATTCCTGTATGTCTCAGCCAAAGTCCAAAGCAGGAGGCACTTGCAAAGGACACTGGAAAAATTCCAGTGATGTTATCTGCCCCCACAAAGCAAGATTAGCCCAGAGGAAAAAAAAAAGAAGTTGTTTACAAGCAGGGCAAGCCAAGCTCCAGCCATGGGGGTCAACTGTTGCTCCAGAGGAAGCACCAACCCCTCCATGCTCTGGCCTCAGTCACCTTTGCACCCTTTAGTGGCCCTGGCAGGTGACATGCTGCCAAAGGGTATGTGGGCCCACAGGGTTACCCATTCACACAGGAAGCTGTGCATCCCACAGGATGCACAGCTTGCACACCCACCACCTGCACATTTGGCAGGTTCCCACAGAGCTGAAAAGATGCACAGCCTTCCTTTCCTTGGCATCTTTGCTCCCAAGTCCCAGTAGGGTTAATGACAAGCCCAGTTTCCCCAAAGCTGGCCACCAGCTGCAGATCAGTCCCTGCACCCAGCAGGGCTATCAGGGTTTTTGGCCCCCTCCCATGGGCTGTTTGCACCACTGGTTCTGTCTAACACCTCCTGCCTTTTATGAAGAGTTTCCATCTAAATGCAGATGAGGAATCACCATGCCCCTCGCGGGCTCTTTGCTTTTCCTCCTTAATCTTTGGTGTTTTTTTTATCTTTAGGAAAAATCTTTCCAGCTGCACACCCAGAGAACTGGTCTCAGTGAAACCCACACTCACCACGCCTCCCTCCTGAGTACCTGTCTAGGAGACACTTGCCCAAGAAAGCTTGGCACTGGCATGAGCCTGTCCCTGCCCCACATGTACTGAGGGAAGGTGCAACACTATGACTCCAGGCAAAGTCCTTCCCTGTAAATCACCTGCGGAGTGACAACTCCACAGACTCATCACCAGGCCAGCAGTGTCTGGGGCACTTTCCCGGGAGACACTGCTCTGTCCTGCTCTCAGCAGCTCCCAGGGAGCTCAGATCCACCACACCTCCCTGCTGGGCCACACTGGGACCCTCAGGCCTGATCACACCACAGATTCTTCACATCCTGCCCAGTGAATGGTGCTTGTCAGCTCAATTGTCCACAGCAGACCCATCTAAGATCCTTTCAGATCTGGTATAGAGACCTCCAGCAGCTGAGAGTGAATATTTTATTAAAATGGATGTCCCGTCAAGCATCAGGCAGGAAAACTTTCAACCCCTTGGCAGTGCAGGGAGAGGCAGCAGACATGTGCCCTCAGCCAAGCCTTGAGGGAATCAGACCATGGCAACCCTTCCACCAGAAAGGAAAAAGCAGGCACTGTGGGGCGGGCAGAGTGGGTAGTGTGGGCTCTCGGCCACTCCAAATCCAGTCTGTTGAGCCCCCCTGTGCCTGGTTCCAGGCCACTCTTTCTCCCCAGGAGCCTGAACTACCAGGGAGGAGCTGACTATGGGCTGGTGAGCTGCTATAGCAGCTGCAGCCCATTCCCACCACCAGCTTCCTCAGGGAGCCCTCCTGCTCTTCCTTTTCCAAGTACCCAAAAGGTAGGTGCCACCTTTGCATGATGGGGACTGATCAAATGAGGACAGAAAGCTTATGGAGAAAAAGGCAGGTGGGAGCTGATTGCTGCCACATATGACTGCCCGTTGGTTAAAAGCTGACCCTCCTGAGGACTGAGTACCACTGATATTTTACACCCTTCAGTGAACAGTGGTGCTTCAGTGATCCAGATCCGGACTCATCCAACCCAGGATCTTCCCAAATGCCACAGTCCACCAGCTGCTGGGCCCATGGGAGTTACTGCAAGCCAACAGCATGCAAGAGGAGCAGCTCCCCTGGAGCCTGGCATCTCCTGGAAAGACAATACTTCAGGAATACTTCGTGATGCAGCTGAGAGCTGCAGGGAGTTTAAACTGATGTGGAGGTGAGTTATGCACATAAGCCCATGGTGAGACCCAGCTACAACAATGTCAGACAGTGATACTTGATGGATCTCAGTCCAGGTCACACCTCTATAGATTTCCAGCCTTCCTTTCATAGAGTGCATTTCTACTCTCTGTAGTTCTCCCTTAGTGCACATGGGGATTGCAAAGGGGGTTCTGCTGGACATCTGTCCTTCAAAACCAAGCTTCTCCTTAAGCTGATATTTCAAATTGCTTTAGCATTTATCTGCACACCTCAATTGCTTTGAAAGTTGCAGGAGCTCTGTAGGGCCAAGCACTGAGTGGGCATTCAGGAGTCTTTGAATCATGGGGGGCCTCAGATCCTTCAATTTACACCCAAATTCATATCTCGCATCACCACTCAAATTCTTCTGCAATCTCCATGCAAAAGTACCTCACACCCCAAAGCAGTGGGTGGGTTGTAAACTGAAATACATAGTGAGAATCATTTGGCCATAGGTAATTCCCCAAAAAATCCTCAACCCACTCTCCATTCATCAGTACATCTTGCATTCTACAAAGCTTTTTGTAAAAATGTTATTTTCTTTTTCCTCCCCCTAGAACTTAGGACCTCAGACTCATGGAAAAAAAAAAAAAGATCTTGGATCAAGATCAGCAACTGAAATTAGCAAGAACCAGTTCTGATACATGGAAAATCTTGCAAGACAAAAGTCTTTGCATCTCTGCTGACAAAAAGCACATGCCTGTGCCACCGCTCATCCCCGGGGGGCTTGGGGACAGGATTTTACCACTGGAGTTGTGCAGTCGATGTGTGACAATCAGGGATCAAGTATGAGGAGGGCACATTTCACATAAACAAAATCATAGGTAACACAGAGCTGTGCAAGGTCTGCAATGTGCTGGTGGTCAGATCCCTGAACTGCTGCCCACCCACATGGACTGACCTGGGACACAGACACACGGGCAGTGCTGCCACATCCCCAGTCATGCCAAGCCAAACTGGTGCCACTGGAGCTACAGTCTTCTGCATTAATCTGATTCCCAGCATGGGTAATCCACCCTGATAACATCAGCTGATGATACCAGTACAGCCAGCCCGGGGAAGTCCCATGTCAGGAAGCCATGAATGACACACTGCTGTGGTGACTTCAGTCAGGGCTCACTGACCAATGGCCCCAGGGCTGGATCTGGCAGTTTATCTGCTCTCCCAGAAAGGCCAGTGTTTCTGTGGGTTGATGACAGATGGCAGGGCAGAGGGGAAAGACTTAAACCTGGGGTTAGATGGATGACACACTGTGCTTGTACATAAGGCTGCAGCGGTTTGGGTCTTCAGTCCCCAAGACCTCAGCAGGACAAGGACCCACTGCTTGTTCTAAGTCAAAAAGACCAGTGAAAGAGGTCCTACCAGAACTGGTCTGCCCTTTCCCAGCTCTGCCCCCAGCCACCAGCTGGACAGTATGAAATGCAGCAGGCCAGTCTACACTGATCCCTGTAAAATAAAATATTACTGGGTCAAGAACAGGAGCCCTCGGAATGCAGAGCACAGGAAGATGGCATACACATGGCAAACATGGGGGCTGTGCATCTGTGGGCCCCTCTGCCCATCCTCTTATCCCTGGGGTGCCCTCTCAAACACCCCAGGTTATGCTGGGGAAATATCTAGGGACAATGGCACAAGCTGGATGAGAGAGCTGATCCCAGCCAACACTGGGTCAAACTATTTTCAGACTGGATGAATTGCTGATCTGGCTTACCCGTGCCAAAGGAGATGGGGCAGAGATAGAGTGGACCTTTACACTTGTGTTCAGCAAGAGTGCTCTCTCATCTGCTAATTTGTTTCCAAAATGAGGGGCCATTTACCACCTTTGGGGTCTTCTGTAATGCAAATGGCTGCGGACAGCCCTTTCCCACCTGTTACTCGTGTCCAAGAATTTCTGCTTCTGACCAGGTCTTGCAGGACACACCACACCTCTCCTCCAAGTGAGAGATGTTTTCATGGCTGGATGACTCTGAAAAGAAGACAGCAGACACTCCCTCATGGGCAAAACAAACTGCATTTGTTCCTCACCTGGGTGTGCATCTGCATGTGAACTCACAGGGAGGCAGGTATATGTATATTAGCATGTGTTTATTAGCACTAAAAATGCATTTGTCAAAATCTCTAGAGTTAAAAAACAACCATTACGTAATTACACTGAACAATTAACCAACTGATTCATCAGCTAGAGGCTCACCAATAACACCTGAAACCCATCCCAGCCACTTAACAAGGCAGAAGGTGGCACAAACAGAGGCAACTCCCAGAATATCTTGGAGGTTTACGGCCCTGTGCTCTGTCAAGTAAGAGAAGACACTTTCCATTCCTGGTTGCTGACCTCTGGAAGCTGAAGGGTCCTGGTCATCATCTGCACTGAGCTGCTGGTTAAGAGTGTTTTGATACAGAGATATTCCCTATAAGTAACCCTTCAAGTCAGTACTGTGGTTAGCACTCACTCAAAGTGCCCATGCTGCCTGACTTAGTCTCTTCATGGTAGTATGAACTTAGACCTCATCTCTCAAGTTATACAAACTTGAGAGGCAACTTGAGGCAACAAAAAACCCCTTGGGCATCCTTTGAAACCCTTTGTTGGCTCTTCCTTCTGCTCACCAGGGTCCATGAGCACCATGTATATGCAGAACACCTAAAACTCCATGAATCAACCTGCTCCAAGCCTCCAGAAAAGGTCTGTCTGCCATTTCCAGAGCCATGGTCTATAATGCTGGTTAAGGGCTCCCCAGGAGAGGACAAAGAATGAAGTTGGGGAAGCAAGTTCAACTTTGTCATCCCCTGCCTTCTAAGCAGGTAACCATGCAACACTAATATCCCTTAAAAAGAAGTCTCTGTGTTCCTTCAAAATAAAACTCAGGGGGAAGATCACCACTGTTCTTTCATACACTACTTGAACACACCAAGTCCTGTAGAGAGCACCAGCACTGCCGTAGTCTAAGCCCATGGTAAGATAATTTGGCTGTGGGTTCACTGGGTGGGCACATGGCTTCCACTGGGATCCCATGAGCCAAAGCTCATCTCAGAGGGGCAAAAGATACTGCTATAGACAGTTACAGCAAACCTCTGTGTGTGACAATCCCCTCGGTGCCAGGTGTGTGTGGAAGGTTGGTGCACCCTTGCTAGGAAGGTATTGCTGCCTGAGTAACCAACCACGCAGCTGATGATCCCAACTACCCTCGGCCCTGGGAGCACCTAAGGTGCGTCAGTAAGAGTGAACAGGGAGCTCAGCACAACCTCCTGCATGGGACCTGGGGCGCAGCCAGTGTGTGAGCGGGTACAAAGGCGTGGGCAGAGTGACACTGAGGGAGGGGGAAGGCCTCGGAGGGTGACTCTCTCCCTGCACAGAGCCTATCTCGTGCCGTTTGCGGGACGAAAGGCACGAGGCGGCGGGGCCGTGCCGCGCAGAGCCGCTCGGTGCGGGCCGTCGGGGCAGCGGCTCCGCGCTCCTCCCGCGGGGCCGGGCCGCTCTCCCGCGCTCCAATGGGCGCCGGGGCCGCCCCGCGCCTGCCCCCGCCCGCGGCTCTATAAGTGCGGGAGCGCCGCGACCGCTCCGGGCCAGCGGAGCTGCACCGAGCCCAGCGGAGCCGAGCCGAGCCAGCGGAGCCCCGGACTGGTGCGTACCGTGCGAGCACTGCCCGGGGCCGTGCCGAGGGTCCCCGCGCTCCCCGGCCCGCGGAGCTTTCCCTGCTGGGCTCCCGCGCAGGGAGCGGAGCGGTGCCGTCCCCCCGGGCGGAGGTGGGGGCTCTCCGGGATCTCCCGTCGGAGCCGGCTCGGCGGGAGCGGGACGCGGTGTCGTCCCCGGGAACTGTGCCCGGAGCCGCTGTCGCCTCACCGGGACTTGGAGCCATGGCTGAGCACATGATGATGCCCGTGAGCCACGGGGGCACCGGCCTGCAGAGCTACCGCATGGGGGTGAGCGGGCTGCAGGGACCCCCGCAGCACGGGCAGCATGTGCTGAGGACGCTGCCCGCCGCCGCTCAGATGATGCCCTACGGGGGGGCCGGCCTGGATGGGGCGATGAGGCCGAGACCCGGCCTCGGCGGACAGATGGGCCACCACCAGCTGCAGAATGCGATGATGTTCAATGGGCCGAGTCAGCAGCAGCAGTACATGGGGCCGGTGGGCACCCAGCAGCTCATGGCTAGCATGCACCTACAAAAACTCAACACCCAGTACCAGGGCCACCCGCTGGCCATGAGCAACGGGCCCACGGGAGCTGGTGCTCAGCAGTACAGAGTGGGGCCAGGCCAGCACCCAGGCATGCAGCACATGCCCTCACCAGCGCTGACGTTGAATGTTATGGACACTGATCTCATAGATGAGGAGGTCTTGACATCCCTTGTCCTGGAACTGGGGTTGGACCGGATTCAGGAGCTGCCAGAGTTATTCTTGGGACAGAACGAGTTCGACTTCATTTCAGACTTTGTTAGCAAACAGCAACCCAGTGCCATCAGCTGCTGAGGGGCTTTGAGCTCCTCCTTGTGTCTCGGTGGTTTTGAGTTTGTTTCTAAATTCTTTCTTCACCTGCCATCCTCCTCCCTTCCCCTGTCTAGTCCTGTCGTGGATTCCTGCCCTCTCCAAAGGGACAATCATTGGACACTGGCTTGCAATGGATTGCTTTTCTTTTTTGTGTGGTTTTTCTGTGTGGGAGTTCCTGGAGAGGGGGTGTGCACCCTAAACAGAGAGCAGATCAAGAGCTCCTGCTGTAGAACTGCCTCTAAATGGCATTAACAGGATTTCTGGCTTAAGTAGAAATAATGGACTTATGACTTTCCACAGCTAGGCTCAGAGCACGAGAAGTGATGGGCAGCTGGCAACCCTGCCGGGAGCTGGATTTGCTCAAGGATTCTGTGGTGCCAGTGGAGGTGAAGGATCCCAAGTGAGGATTGTCTCCCTGGTACATGGTCTGAACCAGTTTCCCCTTGCAAACATGGGTGGGCTTAGCTGTTTGTTGGGACGTTTCACTGTGGCAGTAAATAGGTCTTCAGTCGTGTCTGTTCAGCTAGGGAAGGGGCACTTCCCCTCAGCAGGCTTTTTCCAACTCAGCAAAATAAACTATGCCTTGAGGAAGGGTGTGTGTATGTGCCTAATGTTCGTCTCCGTGGAACTTCGGATTTTCAACCTGTACTGCTAATCAAGTGTAAAATTTACCAAGTGTTTGAGGTTGATTCAGGCATGAGGCTTAAAGCTGCAGTCTGGCTCCACTTTTTTCCACCTCTGAAACCAAATAAAGACCATGTAACTGTACACTCCAGTTCTAATCTTATTTATTTTCCTATGATTATTTATTTGCAAGGGCTCCTTTTGTTATTTGGCTTTGGGACCTGGGGAAAGATGCCTGGAGAGTACTGCAGCTTTAACATGCTGGCTTTGGGAAAAGCAAGCCTGGGATAGTTTTCAAGCTGGTCTGCAGAATAGTCAGTTCAACCCGAGTTCGTTATGCTGAACGCACAGGACTGTAAATCCAACACCTTTTTGAATGTGATAAAGATGACTCGATTTCCAATTCCCTTACTCAGAGAAGGTGAGATGTAAAAGCCGGCGGGGTTTGGTTTCCTGGCTGTCTCCTGTTTCCAGGCGCTGGGGAAGCTCCCGTGAACTCTGGTTGCTGCTGCCCCCTGGCGCTGCCGGCCCTGGCAGCGGGCACTCGGCGAGTTGGAATGTACAGACGGATTTGGGAATAAAAGCTGAAATATCTCCTGTGTGCTTTTGTTCAGTGCCTGTCTCCGGCCCGGTGTGGAGTACTGGGAGAAGTGTTGGCTTTGCTTTTGCCGCTGGGCTGTGGTTCCAGTCACTTGTGTCCCCCACCTGCCACACAAGTTGGAAGGATTGTGTTTCTAGTTTAATGCTTGGACTAAATCTGTTGTTGAAATGTGGCTGGGAGAATGAAATGCCTCTTAGCTTTGAGGGCAAATTCCAGATGTGAATGGTGTTGCTGTTGCAGGATGGCTGCTGTTGCTGCCTGACCCGGGTCATAAATTCATAGAAGGGATAGGGTTGAAAAGGACTTAAAGATCCCCTAGAGTTACTCAAAAAGTGGGTAGTGGCTCCTTATGCTGCTTCCAGACCAAGTGCAGCTCTGACAGCTGGGCCGCAGCTCTGCTGGTAGCTCTCTGCTGCACTTTTCTATACCACATAGGCTCTAAAAATCAAGGTAGCCTTTGCTCTCTTACACTTCCAGGGCATAGGTTTTTCTTTTTAAAGGGTTTCCAGCCAGTCCCTTTGAAGAGCTGAGGGATATTTCCATGTGTTCCTGCCCTGTAGCAATGGAGCTGTGGATGCTGTTAGTGGAGCAGCTGAATCACTTTGCCCACACTTTGGATTGTTTGTCAGTGTCCCCTGGCCTTGTTCCTTGCTCAACTCAAGAGCAGTTGTTAAAAGTCCTGTCCTTTTGGTGGTCATGCCTGGGCAGTCTGGAGAACTGGTGTTGCAGGTGGGAGAGCCCTGCTCAGGCTGCCAGCTCTGTGGCAATGGGCTGTTGGAGATCTGGAAGAGCTTTGTTGTCTCCGTGCAACTGCATGTTGTAGGTAAGTAGCAAGGAGCTGGCAACCTGAGACTAAAAGCTGGCCCCAAAATAAACAAGCATGTTCTAGGCTGTCAGTCATGGCTGTGGGCAGGACAGGCTGTGTGACACATACCACTGTGACCTACATTGTCCCAGCTACGAGTGGGGAGCTGTGTCCAGTCCACCGCTGAGGACTGTCAACTTCAGCAATTTCTGCAGGGGTTTCCCAGGAACAGGTTTCCTAGGAACAAGTTTCCCATAAAAAGCACTTGGCATTTGATGGCCAGAGGAACATGTCTGTATGTCTTCTTGGAGGGTCACCTAATGCACTGGGAAAGGCACTGTTGATTTAAGTCAGAGTAGGGGAACTGATAATACCAGAGATATGGAGTCACAGAGGGAGGTCGCAGTCAGGATTTCCTTGGGAATCTGTCCCAGCAGCCTCAGTTGAGGTTATTTCAATGCTCCTCAGTTTTGTCACCTATTCATTTCCCCAGAAGACAATGTTAACTGTGGTCAGTCTCTGATTTTCTGGATAACCCAGGCCAAAACCACTTATGATTTCTGCTAGAGGCCTATTGGCCTGGGTTGGACTAGACAAATGCTGTGATCACCTCCTTTCTAATGCTTTCTTTTTAGGTGCAGTTTGCACCCCTCCCCTTGTGCTTCCAGCTCTGCAACCCTTGCATCAGGCACATAGGAACTGCTCCAGCAGCACCAGGTGCAGCTCAGAGGGCTCAGTTTCCCTCCCCACTCAGCTGAACAGTGCATCCCTCCTGCCTAGGTCCTCTGGCAGGGAGGCTGACACAACACTGAGCAGAGCTGCTAAATGGCACAACAGGGTGACCCAGCTACCTGGGTCTGCAGGTGAGTTCCTCAAAGATCACCAAAAATAGAACAGACCTAAGCTCTGCTTTTCCTGTCCAGCTGTCACTGACCTCTCCATCCCATACAGGCAGGAGGACTCCCCAGAGCTCTGGTAGGGGCTGATAGGCACTGCAGAGCAGTGCACACCACTGCTGAGTGACAGTGTCTGTGGGCTTGGGAGCTCTGAGGATGTAAGGGAACTCCTCACATGCGGAGTGTTTACAAGCACCTCTCCTCTGAGGTATTGGGAGACTCTTTTCTGTGTTGGAGAAGAAGGAAGGTTTTCCAACCCCACTTCCTAGTCCAGGCAGGGTGGCTGTGACACACTACCCTGTCCCCTCAGCCAGACTACATCTTCTGTAACTCTCCAAATAGATTTTGTAACTGTTTGTGTAATGACCGGGGCTTGAGGCAGCCTCTGGGAGCACAGAAAGACAAGGCCTTTCTCTACATCTTTGTCTCTGACCACATGTGTTCTTGGGGTGATGAAGTTTGCTGATAGTACAGGGTGATGCAGAGTTGCAAAGGTGAAAGTCTGGTGCAGAGCTGGCGAAGGATCTGCTAACAGTGAGTGCCTGGGCAATAAGGTGAGCAATGGCTGGTAAATATGAAATGATGTGTGGAGGACTGATCTTTTGTGACTTCACACAGTACTCTAAATGAGCTACAGCCACTCAGCAAAGATCATAGTCTTACAATGAATGTTCCTATGAAAAATCCCAACTTGCTGTTCATGGGGAACAAGACAAGCAGAGGGAAGGTTAGAAAATCATTAGAAGAGGAATGAAAAGTAGAATCAAACAGTGAATGCCCCAATGCCCTACAGTACTGATAGACAATTCAGCTGCATCCTGTGCACTGCCCATGCTGGTGAATTGTCCAAAATTCTGGTCTGTTTGTAGAGAAATGACAATGTAAAACTAGAGAAACTGTAGAGAAAGAGGAAACAACTGAAGCAGAGTAATGCTTCTCCAAAGAAGGCACAGAATGACTCTTCAGTCAGGAAGAAACTGGGTAAGAGAAGTTTATAACGTGAGTGAAAGGCGAAGGTGACACAGAATTATTTTCCCCAGGTGTGATGGGAGATACCTGTTGATCTCTGCAAATTTAGGTGGCATGGGCCAGGGTCAAAGCTGAGCGAACAGAGGTATCTCTGTATGCCATGCACAGCTCATTGAGGCTCTTTCTGACAGCATGGGAAGTACATGGACGCTTGGAGATACATAAACATTTCTGTGTGACCAAAAGGCACTGATCCGTGGCTCAAAGATCTCCTGAATTAAAGATTCCTGACTCAGAAATAGCCTTTTTTTTTTTCCCCAGTTCGTAGGTACATTTTACTTCAGCACTATCCTGTGCCAATGAAATCCACAAGGGAGTAATCAAGCTCTTCATAAGAAGCTTTAGCTCTGTAAGCTTCTCTGCATTTTAAACCTGCCACCTCCTCACTTTTTCAGGTATCCCCTACTTCCCAGTCATTTCTTGATCATATTTTCCATATCAGTAATGATTTTATAGCTCCTGAGATGTTCCTTCCTGAGTCTCCCCCCATTCAATACTCACTTTTTGTCGCAGATTGTTGTGGTCACCTTTCTCTGTCCTGTCTCTAAATCTATGGGATGGGGGAGGGAACAGCACTGGTTTAAGCTGTAGATGTGTCATGGATTTCTCCAATGCTATAATTAGGTTTGATTGTTCTATATTTCAAACATCCATCACAGAACCACAAAAAGATTTAAACTGGAAGGGATCTTTGGAGATCATGCAGTCCAATTTCCTGCTCCAAGCAGGACTGCATTCAAAGGCAGGGCAGGCAGCCCAGAGCCTTGTCCAGGCAGATTTTGAAAACTTGAGAGGATGGGATTTCTCTGGACCTGTGTTCAGTGCACTTGTTTCTTCTGCACTGCTCTTATTTCTTTCCTAATTTCTCCCTTTCACTAGGCTGGTACAGGCAATGACCTACTATTTTCAGAGACCTGTGTGCAGAGACTCCAGATATCTCTCCCAAGGGATAATACTCTACTGTAGCTGTGTTTGCATGTACTGGCAGGGATCTCTCTCACTCTTGGCCTAGGAGATGGTGTATGGCCACCTTCACATCTGAAATACAAGCGCAAGTTTTACCCAAATACCCAGTTCCTAAAAACTGCACCCCAATGGTCCCTTGGTTCTCCCACTGGCTCAGACACCTCCTGGGGCCATCCTCAGTAAAATCCTTCTCCCACCCACGCTGCAGCTGCCAACGTGCACAGACCAAGGCCACCCTGCCATGAGACTTTCCTCTCTCTCTGCTGCCCATGAGGTGGTACCACACTGTTTCTCCTTGAGCCTTCCCACAGTGAACCTTCCTCCCTGTACCCCTCCACCTCGGCCACATTGGCTTCTTCCTGTGAGATCCTGGATGGCTCCCATCCTATGACATGTGCGAGGGACAAGCAGTCATACCTGAGACTTTCAGGGGGACACTCTCCTGAGCTCAAGGCTGGATTTCTGCTCCTCTTCTCCATGCTGCCAGGCTTCTTCAACTTGGGACCTCACAGGTTCCGCACCCCCTTCTCCTTAAGCCTTCAGAAAAGCCTGTTTGAGTTTCCTTGAGCAGGGGTAAGCTTTGTTCTGCTTCTCTGCAGCACATTTCTGGAGGTGGTTTGTTCCTACTGAAAACCGCCACAGTGAGAACAGTTTGCTCTTGAGGCATCTTGACTTTGTTCATGAGTCCTCTGGACTACAAGAGCAGTGAGGAAGAAAGGGGAGTTTACAATTTTCCTCACCCACAAACTCCAAAACACTGTTACTAAGAAATATTTAGTCAAATGGCTTTCATATTCTTGGCTACCACACAACCATCTCAGATGTGGTTTTCTCCTGTAGCCACACTGGAAATGCTCCTCATCAAATATTGATGACTTGTAAAAATAAAACTATGGCTATGTCTGATGTCATCCTGTGCAGTTCCCAAACCAAGTCACAGCACTTGCTGCAAATACAAACTGGCTGCTAGGGACACCCCTCACACAAACACTGGCAGTGGGGTTCTGTGGAATGCTCTGCATGTCATCTCCAATTCTGTCTTACAGGTAAGTCTTTCCTTATATCCCAGCACTCCTCCTGGGGTATATGGCAAGAGGCAGAGCGAGGTATCAGCTCCCAGGGAAAGCATTACTCCACCACCTCCAGCTCCATCACACTCTGTGTTTGGACAGTACTGAGCCCCTTGATTATTGCCTGTTAACGCAAGCTCCCTGGAAATCACGTGTCCTCCCTGCACCACCAAGGGAAAGGAGCAAATGGGATTCAAGAATCCAATGGCAAAGAGATGACAGTCTCACAGCTGCCACAATGGGGCAGAATCCCTTTGTCTTGGTGTGAGATTGCAGAAACCAGAGTTAAACCTGGTTATGTGAATGCCAGAAACGTGTGTTGTTCCCTCTTCCAGATCCTCAAGTCACAAGCACATGCAGATGAGGGTATCTCTGGGGTCCCACGTGTGATAAGCATTGGTGGACCAGTGGAATAAGAGGTCTCTGACTGTAGCAAACAATGCTAGATGCTTTCTTGACTTCTTCCATAAGAGCCAAATGTTTAGAAGGGAGGGCTTGGGGCTTTCCAGGGAATAGCAGAATCACGCCAGGGTATCTCTGGATCCCTTCTTGCTCATTTCAAATAAAAAACCATATCTGCCTAGTGCATTGGACTGGGAGGGCTGGTGGGGCTTACACAACACTGCTACGGCACTGAGGATGAGAAAGCCGGAGGCAGGTGAAGGTCTCCAATCTGAGATTGAACATACCCAGGAGCATCCTCCTTCAACCACAGTTACACACATCCAGCAGCAGCCTGGGGCTGACAGTGTTCTTTTCTCCTCCTTTTTCTGACCTCTGTCATCAGTGGAGGTGCTATGTGTGAGAAAATTCCCTGTGCTAAGATGCCCCTCAGTCTTTACATACACTGCACTCAAAAAACAACCTGCTCCTTTCCTCTCTTCCTCCAGGGTTTACCATTCAATGCCAGCAGCAGGGTAAAGAACCAGACAACAGGTCAGTCTTGGGAAAACGGCACAAGAAATAGGTAAGAATTCACCTCCTTTTTATTAATGATGCACCAAATGAAATCTGAAGTCACAATAGGGCAGATTTGGCACTTTGCAAAACAAGGGCTCCCTGGGTAGGAACCAATATGCAGTAAAGCACAGTGTCCATGTGTGACACAGGGAAGAGCTGACACGTCTCTGGCTCATCAAAGAAAGTACCCTCATGACACCCAAGACAGAGAACAAAGTGGGGTGCCCTCCTCCTGTACCATCTCCACTGCCTTTGCTCAGAGAAGCAATGCCATAGGGGCAGGGGAAGCTCAGCTACAGCCTGGCACCACTCATCTGCATGTTCTTGTGCATCCAGAGGAGCCAGTTAAGGCCTCAGTGTATGGACACAGGGACAAGGCTTTGGCTCACATTTCCTGACTAGCTGTTTCACCTCTCTCTGTATTCTCAGGTGACTGGATCATGGGGAAGGACACCACAGTCAGGAAGAGCTGTGCATCACTCCCTGGGGCCAGGCAGGCTGGAGGCCCTTGAGGATGCCAATGTGGAGTATTCACAGGGGACATGCCTGCTTTGCTGAACCCAAGCCCCTAGTGCAACAGGAGCTTTCATGTGTGCCTGTATGAATGGTGATTAGGGAAATTAGCTCTTTACCAAATCCAAGTCATATTCCAGAGACAAAAGATTAAGCCTATAGTAAAAGCTTTGCAAGTGACTGCTTTTTCAAGCATCTGATCCCAACCCCATTCCCAGATCAGTCTTTGCCCTGAAGGAGAGGGAAAATGGGGGATCTGCACCTTGAGCCTCTGCTAATATGCTGCTGATTAGAAAGCCAATGGATTACATTGCAGTCCATCTCAGCAGCTCATGGCACCTTACAACACTCCTGATTTTCAGATGCTGGTCGCAGTTGCTTCATAGTTGCTACATCAAGGTATGGACCAAGTCCTGCTTTTCCTGTTTCAACTCTAAATACAAAAATCGGTTGATTGCAAGGCATTGTCGTGAGTTGAGGAAAGTTTTGACAAGTGAGCCAAGTCCCGTGTCAGTTGTATTTGTGCACCTCAGAGGCAGTGGGACCTTTCCGTGTGCAGGGGATGTGCTGCATCCTGCAGCCTCTGGATGGATGATTATTTCCTTTCCAGATTTGCCAAAAATATCATTGAGTTCACATTTCCAGGGAATTCTGCAAGTTCAGCCTGCTACAAACATTCATGACCTGCTCACAATCACTGAAATACCAGGAGGTGAAGAGACCTCAATTCAACAGTTTTCTGATCTCCCACGCTGTTGGCTCTGAGCCATGGTCCACCCTCACTGCTTCAGCTGTGTTTGGAGTGCAGAGCCCCATGGAAATCTGGCTCTCCCTGCACAGCTGGAGAGCTGTGTGTCTCCTCATCCTCTCCCCATCCCTCTGCACACCTCTGCCTTTCTCCAACAGCACAAAAAATCCAGAAGAGGACAGAGGGTTTTATTTAAATATTTAATTAAATTCTTTAATTCTCAGCCAAACTCCTGTGACAAAGGTTTTGCCAAGCACACTGGCCTTCTGTGCCAGAGCCAAAACCAAAAGTCACCACATGCCTACAGTCACCTAGTGCTGTGCTGTACTGTGAGCACTGCCAAGTGCAAACGTGGTTTGCAAAGTGGGCACAGCTAGGACAGGGAAGGAACAGTAGTTTTAACAAATAAACCTAGCCCTAGCTTCCTCAGAGTTTCTGGCAGGGTTCAAAAGATGATCCCAGTGTCCCTGGAAAAAGAGGAGCTGCCCACAGAGCCACTGGCCTGCCAGGGCAAGATGAAGGGAGGGAGGCAGAGTGTTGCCAAGCATCCCAACACAATTAAACTGCGTAAAATATGAAGAAAGGCCTCTCATGGAGATGAGATTTGAAGGTCCCTATTTCTCTCCTTTGACAAGGGTTGGGAGGAATGGGTTAAAAGCAGAAACACTGCTGAGTGCTCAAGTGACCTTGCAGCTGAAAATAACCCTTGATAAAGCAGCATGAGCAGCAGACCAATCTTCCTCCAGCATGGATGGTTTGTGTACCTCTGCCTGGGTGTTGCTTCGGGGATCCCTGGGATAGCGAGGTAATGGAAATAAATTTGCTCTCTGTGCTTGAGCTGTGGGTTTGTGGCTGTCCCAGCTGCCTGCCTGTGCTGACTCACACAGCAGGGAAGCAAAGATAGTCAAGGCTCCAATGCTGTCTTTTATACATCTTGGAGCAGCCAAATCCCAGCTCAAGTGTGTGCATGCAGTGAACACTGCACTTTCCAACAGCGTGGAAAGATATGGCTACAAGTGCTGCTGATTTCTGCCTGTACACCACAGGTACCAACCCTCTTGGACAAGCACAGCTGTGTTACACATTAAAAGCATTACTGCCACAAATAACCAATTTCTCCTGCAAAGCCTTTGGAAGAATCCAGGGCTATGAACTGCCCTGACTGCATAGCCGAGGGGTTTAGGGCTGAATTAGGTACTCACTGGAGTTTGGTATCTCCAAAGAGTTATTACAAGCTGTCGGTACTGGAGCATGCCCCCAGCAGATGGGCAGGAAGACCTGCCCTATTCACTCCTGTCTGAACAATCTCTGGGTGAGCTCAAGGCAGCGAAAAGAAAGCGAAAAGAAAGCTGCAAAAGTCCCTGCCCCCCTGCAAGGGAAGGCTCTGCACCACAGGCTGTTTATAAATAGCCTGTTTCAGGAAAAGGCCCTTTCCGTTCTGGTGTCAGTACACTGTAAAGAATAAACAGCTTTCAGAGCTGAAAAAAGCCCTCCTTATCTTCTCATGCAAAACCTGCATCTTCCTCCATTGCTCAGCAAGCTCCAGCACTCAGGGCATGGCTGGGGTCCCCTTGGCCAGGGAGGCAGGCGGGGGACCCTGAGGCACATCCTCCACAGAAATGTTTGCAGCGGTTTTGATGTGTCCACCAGGCAGAAGGCAAGCTCGTTAATGCAGGATGTGCAACCCGGGCCCTCATTTCCTCACTGTTGACCTGGGTTACCCAGGATCTCAGAAGAGCAAGAGGGATTGAGCATGCTAGAATTGTGCCCACAGTGTATCCTCTCATTCAAGGACATTACCACACTTCCACAAATTGCCTGAGCTGGACCACCAGCTAAAATACATGGTATCCCAGGTGAAAAACAGGTGAATTCTCTGCCAGTGTGAGACTAGCAACAACAGAGCTGGGAGCTTGCAGCTTCTACTTGGAGCATTGGGCAGCTCAGCCCAGCAGTGCCTTCTTTGTGAACTCAGTCTAAGCCAAAGTAGCTCTCAGAACTCTCTCTAGAGTGCTGGCACTTGCTGGACAGCACACCCTGACTTTTCCTTTTGTCTTCATCCCTGGGAATCCAGAATTACTCTGATGCCCAGTGGAAAAGTGTTGGAACAGGAGGGGTTTGCCATTGGTAGGGTGGAGGGGAGGCAAAGCCCTGCAGATGGCTGAGTCCAGTTCCATGGCAGGCCCTTGAACTCAACACTTTGCAGTAGCCAGTGTAAAGCAGAGGAGAGTAGGGACAGAGTGAGTGCAGCTTGTCCTGCCCATCCCTGCATGGCTGTCCCCAAATGAAGGGAGACGCTCAAGTGCTGGGGACTGATTGCTTGGGGGCCATCGGTGGTGACAGCAATGCCTTGGCATGGGCACCGCTAATGAGCCGTGGTGCTGACAGAGCCAGCGAGGGCAGGAAGGGTCCCCGGCACCTGGGACCACCTGGGACCACCGGGGACCACCGGGGATCTCCCACGGGGCGCTGCTGCCCCCTCGCGGCACCGGGAGAGAAACACAGCCCAGCGCGGCCCCGGCGCGGCGGGACCCGCGGGCGGGGTGCGGGTGTGGAGCGCTGGGACCCGCGTGCGGGGTGCGGGGTGATGAGCGCTGAGCGCGGGGTGATGAGTGAGGGGTGCAAGGTGCGGAGACCTCTGAGGCTCCCACCGCTGGGGTCCCTTCTTTAGAAGCGGGTGCTGTCCTTCCCACAGCCGTGCTGTTTGCTCCAGAGACACAGGGATGTATGTAATGGCTGTGACGTCTTCACGCTGTGCACCCTCAGAACACGGAGCAAGGAGCCAGAACCCTGGGAATCCTCCTCCTCGCTTGAAGCAGAACACACAGTAAGCACACCAGCCATGGGAATCCCCTTCTCAGCTATTGCTGTCACTTCTGCAAAACTCCTTTCCTGCCCCACGAGCTCCCATTTTGCTGCTTCCACTTGTGTCCCAGGAGGTTGGTAGTGTGACTCTCAGAGAGGAATCTGAGTGGGCAGACAGGAAAGTTTCCTAAATGCATTGGAGCAGAGCCAGTCATGGACCACCAGGCTCTGCCCCACAATCTGTTCCTGCACCAGCACTTCATGACTGGGACCTCCCACCACCCCAAACTACTCAACAATTCCTTTCTGATGCTTTCTGTGTCCTGGATCTAGGGAAGCTGGACATGCCAGGGACTGGCAGCATGGCCTTGCCACCACAGTTGCACAGTACCAAAGTCATGCACCTGTTATCAGAAAATTAATAGTATTTTGTCTAAATTAGAACTTTAGGTGACATGAGTTTCCTTTCCACCTCTGCCATCTTGGACAAATCTTTAATGACCCCTCCGTTCCAGTTTCCTGTCTGGCCTATGATGCTGAGTCCATGTTTCAAGAAAGCCTTTTGATCATTGTCCCTGTGCTAACACAGGTATATAGTGCTCGATAACCCACACTGCTGTACCCAGGAGCATTCTTCTTCAAAAATCTCGTCTGCAGCCACACACTAGAAACTCTACAGACTCCCAAAATCCTGCATCACCTGGCAACACAGATACCTACTGACCATGTCCTCAGGGCAGGTATGCAGAAAGTGTCTGGCAGCAGGAAGCCTGAGGTCTGCCAAGTCCACTGCACCGTCTGCACCAGCAGCCACAACCAGCTGCTCCAGCCAGAAGCAGCAGCGATTTGCCATGTGACACATCTTGTGAGAACCAGGGCTTCAGTGTGTGCAGCACAGTGGCCCTTTGAAAGGCGCTGAAAGCCCCCCTGGGATTATCTCTTGCTCATATTGTCATCCCATCCTTTTGCTAAGCCTCCCCCAGTCACTTCCCACAGCAATGGGTTCCACTGGCTAATCACATGAATTGGTTTGAATTTCCATCAAATAGCACCTTGTTCTTGGTTCAAATAAAAATAAAGATGCTGCTCAAAAACTTGCTGTTGACAGTTTTTCCAGCCCACTGTCCTACCTGCTTCCCAGGACTGGAGCTCTGCAGAGGTAGATGCGCTGCACCAGTACCACACACTCCCCTGGGCGCTCAGGTTATCTCCCACCTCCCTCATGCAGTCCAGTTTGTGCAAAGTTTTTCAGTACCAGGAACTTTACTGACATTAACAGTGAATTGTGATTATAGAAAATGTTTTTGGCTTGTCCTGGCTCAGCAGTATCACATCATTGTCTGCTTTTCATTGGCTGACTATGGAAATCTGGGTCTTGTTCCTGGTTTACTGTTGCCAGGTACAATCTACAGCCTTATTTTGAAACCATTTAGGAATTTAGCACCTTGCAGATCACCAGCACACAGGCTGTCTCTGATTATAATGCCTGAACGCTGGAAAATAAAACAGCAAATTAATGCCCAGTGAGTGGGAAAATGCCAACATTATCTCACTCAGATGCTCAGTTCCTCAGAGCCTTTGCCTTCCTGATCAACACTGTCATGGCCTCTCCTGAAATCAACCACAGCCAACAAGCTTAATTTCTGCATGGTTATTGCTGTAAGCACAGTGGGAACACAGAGATCTCTCCAAGCCACACCGTGAGTCTGGCGGATGGGAAGCAAGGCCTGGGTGAGTGCACAGAATTCTGTCTGGTACACAGGCAGATCTGCTAACAACTCCAATCCCCTGTGTTGTCTACACAGACTACAGGTTACTTCCTTCCCAAGCCCTGGGGAAGACTTTCTAAGGATTTTGAGGCACTACAGAAAATTAAGACAGTTTGTCAGGTCTCCACCATGGCTTAACAGAGACACTCCTCTGTATCACCATGCACCACATGATCAGACATGTCATCACCAGTGTCCTGTCATCTGTAACTCTTATCAAAGCATGAGATCCTGGAGAGGAACTCTTCTGCAGAGCTCCAGAGCTGCTCTTTTCATCCTGCCTGGTCAGGGGATCCTCAGACTCAGAGGGGTATGGATAGGGCATGTCGTTTGAAAACACAGCAGAAACACAGGTTATACTTAGGTAGCATACCCAAGCAGGAGTGAGTGCATGACACCTAATGGGGTTTCCAGGACTTCCCAGCCCCACTATTCTTTATTTCTCAGATTCCAGGCTCTCCAACATCGAGCCTTCATGGCCAGCCTCCATGACCAGCCAGAGAGCACTTCCACCTGGCAATGCACTGCTTCCCACTGCTGACTGGGAGTGGTAAGTAGCGATTATGTGGAAAGATCTTGATGAAGAACACGGGATCTACATTCGTTATCGGACTGACGGTAGCCTGTTCAACCTCAGGTGACTGAAGGCCCACACCAAGACCCTGAACCATCTCATCCGTGAGCTGCTTTACGCTGACGATGCTGCCCTCGTTGCTCACACAGAAGTAGCTCTGCAGGGTTTAACATCCTGCTTTGCAGAGGCTGCTGAGCTTTTTGGGCTGGAAGTCAGCTTGAAGAAGACAGAGGTTCTCTATCAACCTGCACCTCAGGGAGTCTTCCATCATCCCCATATCTCCACTGGTGAATCAGAGCTCAAATCAGTCCAGCAATTTAACTACCTGGGAAGCATCATCTCCTCAGATGGTAATATCGACAAAGAGATAGACAACAGGCTGGCAAAGGCATACAGTGCTTTTGGTAGACTCCATAAAAGAGTTTGGCGAAATAAACACCTGAAGAAAAGTACGAAGATCAGTGTTTACAGAACCATCGTACTCTCTACTCTTTTATATGGGTCTGAGTCATGGGTCATTTACTGCCACCACCTGCGACTCCTCGAACGGTTCCATCAACGCTGCCTCCGTAAAATCCTCAACATCCACTGGACGGACTATGTGACCAATACGTCTGTTCTTGAACAGGCTGCAGTCACAAGTATCGAGGCCATGCTGCTGAGAACACAGCTGCATTGGGCAGGGCACATCTCCAGGATGAAGGACCACAGCCTCCCTAAGATTGTGCTCTACAGTGAACTCGCCACCGGTTGTCGCAAGAGAGGAGCCCCGAAAAGGAGATACAAGGACTCCCTGAAGCAATATCTCAACCTTGACCATATTGACCATCATCACTGATCTGCTCTGGCCTCCAATCAGGAGGCCTGGAGACAAACCATCTATAACGCTGCAGCCTCCTTCAAGAACTCACGCAGGGTCACTCTCGAGGAGAAAAGACAACTCTGAAAGAATTGCGTCCAATCGTTGCTGACTGGGGAATCTTTCTCTTGTCCTTTCTGCAACCGGACTTGTCTATCCCACATTGGCCTTTTCAGCCATCAGCGAGCCTGTAGCAAGTGTGAGTAGAGCCCTTCGAAATCTTCGTTCGCGAAGCCAAGCCATGATGATGATGATGATGACCTCCAGAGAAGAACTGATCCTGACAGGCAATGTTTTCAAGACCTCCTTGCCTGCCAAACATTGCCATGTTCACTAGGAATGCACATCTGTGGTCTCAGACCAAAACCAGCAGGCAGAACTGCAGCTTGCCAGCCTTCCAGGCATCACCTTGATTGTCGTGACCCACAGTGCTGCTTTACTTGCAGTTTCCTTCTCTGTGCTTCCAAATCTTCCTTTGAACTGACAGGTCTGTAGTGCATTCAACCAATCAGACATATCCTGTTTCCCTCTCCAGGGATCACTCTAGATTAGATTTATCTCTGGGAAGTTCTTTGAAGACTGTCATGAACAGGCATCACAGGCACTCTGGACCTGCTAGTTGTTTTCTTCCATGATTGGGTTTAGTTTATGAAGAAGAAAGATCCTAAATTCATGCCAGCAGCATGCAAGCTGGTGACTCCTGTTATGGAAACGTAGTGCAGACATCTGTGTGTGATCCAGCCTATCCGTCCTCACCTCACATGTGTGTGATCCAGCCTAGCCTTCCTCACCTCACATGTGTGTGATCCAGCCTATCCGTCCTCACCTCACATGTGTGTGATCCAGCCTAGCCTTCCTCACCTCACATGTGTGTGATCCAGCCTAGCCTTCCTAGCCTCACATGTTTGTGCTCTCACTGTCACCCTCTGTTGCTCCCCATGACAGTTTCTTGGGGGAGAAATCTACCTCTGAGATAGGACTAACCTCTCTTGGAGGTTTTTTAGGTACATCTAGAAAGTAGGATGAATTCCCACTGCTGAGTCTGTCGGCAGAAGAGCAGCACAGGTGCAATCCCAGAGGGATTGTGAAGCAGCAAGCACAGATGAAGGACTTGCACATGACCCTGCACTGGGTGTGCCACAAGCTGCCTTACACCTGAGAGGTGAGCCCTGTGATCTATGAGTCATTCTTCTTCTACAGCTCATTTGTTCTGCAGGATTCATTTCTCTTTAGCTGGTCCCATTTCATTGAAGAAGTGTGAGAAAGAAGACACTGGCAATTCTGCATTTAAAGAATTGATTCTTCAAACACTGAATAAGTTCCCCAACTTAAACCTGTAAACTTTTTTCTTATAACCAAGCTTTACTTTTTCTACAGGGATGGACAGAACTGGAGCTGAGCGATCCAGGGACACAACACAGATTGATTTTGCAATCTAACAGTTATGCCTGATGGTGATGGATGTGTGTAGAGTGGGAAATAGCCAGCATGAAGATTGAGCTGAGCTCCCTTCCTCCCCCATGGGTTGGTCAATGTGTGCAGTGAAATCATGACCCAGACATTTCCAACATTATTGGTCTTCCCAAAAAAAACTCATCAAACCCCAGACACTACTGCAGTCCAACACTCCTATATGTTTGCTTTACTTACATTCATTTTGCAAAACCTTTTTTAGAAATAAAATTTTTGAGAGATGAGGGTTATTTCTCCTAGAATACTTATGAAGCTGAAAAGCAAGTTCCAGTTTGTTAATGCAGGTTCTAATTTGTCTTAAATAATGTCTTAAAGAGAATAAAAAGCAGTGCATCATTAAAACATAGTATTGTTTATTGGAATTTACTACATTCTATATCAAATTAGTTTCTGTCACAAATTATGCCCTCTCCACTCCTAGCCTTTTTGTCAGAAGCCCTGCTTGTGCTCACCAAAGATTTAATGACTGTAAACAAGTGTTTTAACAGTTTGGGACCTGCAAATATTTGCCTCGAGGCTGCTTCAAGCAAACCAGGTCAAACCAACTTCAACAAACTGCTTACATGCATTAAATTGAATAAATATCTATTTAAGGAATCACAAAATGGTTTGCATTGGAAGGAACCTTAAAGATCACCTTGTTTCACCCCCTGACATGGGCAGGGACACCTTCCCCTAGCCCAGGTTGCTCCAAGCCCCGTCTAACCTGGCCTTGGAAACTTCCAGGGATGGGGCAGCCACAGCTTCTCTGGGCAACCTGTGCCAGGGCCTCCCCACCCTCACAGGGAAGAATTTCTTCCCAATATCCCATCTAATCCTGCCCTCTGGCAGTGGGAAGTCATTCCTTTTTGTCCTATCACTCTATGTCCTTGTCCAAAGTCCCTCTCCTGTTCTCTTGGAGCCCCTTTAGGCACTGGAAGGCCACAACAAAGTCACCCTGGAGCCCTCTCTTCTCTTCTATACAAGTTTCATCCATGGCCCTGCTTCATATTTGCCATAATTTTGACCTGTTATGGACGCTTCTGGAATTCGAAGTTTGTTGTTGTATCGAGCATTTCTCAAAGAAATATTTACACTCTCTTTTAATCACATATACACTGACTTCTTCTAGTTTTCACATGGCAAGACCTCAGATTTTTTATTTAAAGATTAGATGTACTTTAATTACTTAAAATACTGCAGCTTCTGCGGCCAGGAGGAGAAACGGATGTTCACTTAAGCTGCTTTACTCTTGTTTTCAAAGCATTATTTGAAAGCATTATTACTGGCTGTCACACCAGCCCTCAGCCTGGGCTGGGCTGATTTGGCCTGCTTGAGAATGGTGTGGAAGCAGCACCAGGGATGTGACTGATCCCCTGTACTGGGCACTGCTGAGGCACCTCGAGCACTGCGTTCAGTTCAGGGCCACTCACTTCAAAAGGGACATTGAGGGGCTGGAGTGTGTCCAGGGAACGGCAACAAGGCTCGTGAAAGGTCTAGAAAAACATGTCTTATGAGGAACGGCTGAGGGAGCTGGGTTTGTTTACCGTGGAGGAGGCTCAGGGGGGACCTCATTCCCCTCCACAACCCCCTGACAAGAGGCTGAGGTGAGGTGGGGCCGGTCTCTTCTGCCATGCCTGCAGTGAGAGCACCAGAGGAAATGGCCCTAAGCAAAGACAAGGGAGACTCAGATATTACAAAAATGTTTTCACTGTTGGGGTGGTCAGGCATTGGCAGGGACTGCCCGGGGAGGTGGTGGGTCACCGTCCCTGGAGGTGTTCACGAGGCGCTGGGCGATGCGGTGCAGAGGTTCAGGGGTTACAGCGGTAGCGCTGGAGGGGCGGTGGGACTGCATCATCCTTAGGGCCTCTTTCACTCCCGGTGATTCGATAGCTCTGTCCCCCGTCCCTCACCCCCCGCCCCTTCCCTTTGTTATAGTCAAGAGACTATTACTTTAAAATTTTTAAAGGAATTTATTATAAAAAGGAAATTAGAAATAAAAAGAAAGGCAAAGGAGCAAAACAGCGCTGGGTGGCCGGGGAGCCTCTCTCTCCACCAACGGTCCACACCCTAAAAGGTTACAATTCACATTTTATACNCGATCATGTCGTTCGGGCCGCTGGACCCGCGCGGCGCCGCGCCCGCCCCGCCGCGGGACTTCGGCGGCATCATCCAGACATGCAGCGGCAACGTGCAGCGCATCGCGCAGTACAGTGAGTGCGGCGGGGCCGGGCGGCGCCGGGGGCGGGGCGGAAGCCGGGGCGGTGGAGCCTCCTCGGGCGGTGCCGGGCGGGGGTGCCCGGGGCGGACAGGCCCAGCTGGGACCTGGCTGTTCCCCAGCCCTGCTCTCGATGGGGTCTGTGCCCCTGTCACCGGCCGGCCCCGACACCCGGCAGGCCCCAGGGAGGGGCCCTTGGGGCCGTGGGAGCTCGAGGAGCCACCGCGCCCGGAGCAGCTGCAGTCCCAGGGTCCTGCTCCCCAGCAGGGCGTCCCTGGGGACGTGGCGTTGCTGTTTCTTGGTCGCGTGGTTGTCATTAGAGAAAGTTATCGGTGTTGTGAGCTGATCGTAGAAATCTCGGTGCTGACCGCTGAGATGCTGCTCGTTAAAGGAGTCACTTCCAAAAGAGCCTATGGTATAAGCCTTCCTAAGGATACAACCTTTACTAAAAAGGGCATTAACTGTTCAAGTAGATGTGCAAGTTTTTAGGGGCAAGGTCAGTGGAACATGTTGGTTCCTCAGAAAGCTGGTGAATTCTCTGATCATACAAAGCTGTTAATATCACTGAAACTGCTTTGGTCAGTCATGTTCATTTTCTCTTGCTATAGGCATAGCTGAACTGCTTCAAAGCTCACCAAATAACATGCCTTGTCTGGGTTTTTTCCTTTTTTTCCGTTTTTTTTTCTTCTTCTTCACACTCCTTCTCCTTTCCATGGTTCTTCGGTGAGCCTCCTGTTGTAAGCAGCTCAGCTTCTCTCTCTCATAGGACAGGCTTTGCTGTCTTATGACCCACAGCCATCCTATCTCCATGCTCTGACTATCTCAAATGAAACAAATAGTCTTACAGTTTTATCGAGGTGGGTGGGAACTCACAGAACATCTGACTTAATGTTACAGTTACACATAATATAAAAGCTTTCCATTCAGGCCTAGGAGAAAAAGATACATTGAAGCCTTAAGGCTGTCCTCATTTCTCCTTTCATTCCCTAAGGAAAAGAGCAGACAAACAGTAGGCACAGCTGTATGTTATACACTGCTTTGGAAAATCTCTGTAGAGTGAGCATTTTACACAAAATGTACAGAAAACTGGTGGCCTGAGCTGGCAAAACTGTTGCTTGCTCAGATAATGTAAGAGTCCTGCAGCTAGGGCAGATGATTGAAGTGTTTTAAGTAATTTTAACTGTCCGATAGTCAGTATATGGAATTAAAAAGTCTTGGTAAAAACTGTTGACTGAGGGGGCTCTCTGTGTTGGTGCATACCCACTGTCCAAAGAATAAAGAGCTCCAGCCCCTTTGTTTCCCAGACACTTTTCTCTCATTTTTTGTGGACTGTGTTATGCTGTTGGCTGAGATAAACTAAGCAAAGCAAACTGCTGAACCTGGCTCAGGGCAGGACACACAGCACATTGCCTGGCCTGGAAATGGGACTGTGCAAGGACCTCCTTCAGTGGAGAAAAATAAGCCACAGGGTGTCTGGACATTATGGCACAAATGCCATTTGCCAAGTCTTCGACATCCTCATACACAGTGCAGTCCCTGTGCTGTTTGTCACCAACTTGACTATGAATTTTTCTGACCTTCCTGTGTCTGACAGAGCTGTGAAATATGTGCAGTCTTGCTTGCTGGAAGCCAAGCTCAGAGTATAAGGAATTGCCAGCTCCTCACTGTATGACCTAATAGAAGTCTAGAATTTCCAGTGAGAATACCCTCAGTGGATGCAAAAGCTAATTACTGGTTTAGCTCATATTGCAGCCGTAGGTGAGCTGCCCTTCTTATAAGCTGTTGGACATCACTTGAAAAGAAGTGGCTGTTGTAGGGATCTGATGTTTCTCCAGCAATACATTTAATCCAGTGCAGAGGCTCCAGGCTGAAAGCAGAAGTTATGCAGGAGGATGTCACTGAATTAGAAGAAGCTCTTGTTAAACTCACAGGGTAATTCAGTTCAGCTGCCTATGGAACTATATTAGTGTGACCCTCCTTGGTCTTGCCTCTCAGTGGTGATATGATAACATATGATTTCATGATTGATTTGAGCTGATCAATCTTTGTGCTGCTGTTATAAGTGCTGAGCCCAGCACTTCAGTAATAATAAAAACTGTGCTGCTGCAGAATAAAGTGGATCAGCTTCTGGTTCTGTCAAAAAAGTATTCTAAGGTAGAGGGAGTGGGATGAGAAAATGGTACTTGTCTTTTAGGTAAGGTAATGGTTTGATGTGGTTCATTGTGTAGTTTCATGGTCACTAATGCCTGTGGAAAAACACAGGACATGGGGAGAAGGAGGTCTTGAACTTGCACTACAACATGATTTCAAATTGATGAAAGCCAACTGTGAAGTGCACATTGCTATCTGCTGTTCTTGAAAGATTGTTTGTGCCAGTATTGAGAAAGATTTGGGCTATCATGAGTAGAAAAATTAAAGTTGGTTGGGTGTTTTTTGAAACTGATAGCAATTCTTGGTTGTTTGGGGTTTTTTGTTTGTTTTTTAAACAGAGTTGTAATAATTTAAGTAACTTAAAAATGTGTAAAAGTGGCAATGCAACATAGTGAAACTGTTCTGTAGCAGTGATAGCCTAAAATACAGAAATAGCAAGGCTGATATAAGCAGTCAGCTCTGTTAGTTGGTCTAAAAAGGTTGAGGAATAGGAGAGCACAATGTTTTAGCTCCACAGACTTGTCTTCGGGGTATCTGTGCCTCACTACCACTTTCTTACCTGAGAGTTTGTTAGGGTGAATCATGTCTAGGTAGAGGTGTTCAATATAGTTTACATTTCACAGAATCCCAGAACAGTTGGGGTTGTGAGGGACCTCTGGAGTTCATCCGGTCCAACCCCTGCTAAAGCAAGTTCCCCCAGAGCAGGTTGTGCAGGGAGGATCCTGGCAGGATTTGAATAACTCCGGGGAAGGAGATTCCACAGCCTCTCTGGGCAGCCTGCTCCAGGGCTCTGTCACCCTCACAGCTAAGAAATTTTTCCTCATGTTTAGATGGAACTTCCTGTGTTTCAGTTGTACCTGTTGCCCTGTGTCTTGTCACTGGGCACAACTGAGAAGAGTTGGACCCCGTCCTCTTGGCATTAACTTTTAAGATACTTGTATATGTTTAAAGCAAAGAATATAAGTGTTGTCTTACTAGCTTGAGTTAAGTCAAACATTGAAATAAATCCTTTTAAAGCTGAAAGAATACATCCAAGAAGGAATAAAATACATTAGAACTTGTCTTACTAACTCATCTTGTGATCTCTTTATCTTCAGCTGCTCAGATAAAGAATTTGATGAGCCAGCTGGGAACAAAGCAGGATTCCAGCAAGCTTCAGGAGAACTTGTAAGTATTAAGTGAGCAAATATTGGTATAGGTCCTCTTTGATTTCTCTCTCTATTCTTAGAGGAACTCGGTTACTTGCTGTGGGGAAATGCTTTATGAGATACATTTAGTACAGTCCTACAAACCCAAAATGAGTAGCTGCATTAAGTAGTTTACTGGACAAATTAGAGTGTTTCTGCAAGACTGGCAAAGCCATTCAAAACTGCTAGATAGGAATGGTTCTCTATTGTTCTTCTATATAGCTTTTCAGTAGTTTATTTAAAAAGTAGTAGCACCTCAGCATTAGCACTGGCTGTCCTCTGAGGAGTAGCCACGGTAGCGTCACTTGTGGTTTAGAAGAAATGAATGCCATAGTAGGTACTTGGTCCTCACGAGACCAAAAAGGAGAAACATCAGTGAATCCCCATAATTATGGTGCAAAAGTAGCTTGTAGTACAGATGGATTTAGGCAGTAGAAAGATTAGCAATCCTGTATGGCAGCCAAAATATCACATGTAATTTCAGAAGAATAATATGCCAGTGGGGGACAAAGTCGAAGATGTTTAAACAGGTGTAGTCCAAACTGATTCCTGGAGAGACTGAACAGGGACTCTCTGTGTCTGTGCACTTTCACAAATTCATAAAGCATAAATAGCAAGTTATAAAGAGAATAATTTCCAGGGTGTCATCAAAGAAAACTTGGAAGTCAGTTCATCTATTCTCTCTTCATGCAACAGTACCCTGAATCTCTGAATGCACAATTTTCCCAGTTTTTATAATAACTTATTTTTTGGCTAAGTCCATGACTTGTGGTGGAAGCTACATACATCACATTTGAAAAAGATGAGATCAGAGCCCAGTTAGGAGAGAAAGGAATTTGCTTCCTTGAGCTTGTCAGTTGACTCAATCTCTTTTTAATCGGTAGATTAAAGAACTAATCACTGGTGACCAAACGAATGCTTTTCCATTTAATGTCACTGTAGAAGTGGCATAATCTCTCCTCTTTGAGGTCAGGGTGGCTGCACCCCACAAATTGTGAGTTGCCATACAAACTTAATATCAAAATACATGGATAGTTTATTCAGCTCAGGTAATACAACTTGGACAATAAGGGAGCCTGAATGCCTCGATTTACATATCTATTGGCCGAGTATGTGACTTTCACTTTAACGTCCTTTACCCACTGAATGCAAAAGAAATCATTTCTTATTTTAGTATTTTGTGTCATCCTGGTTTACAGGGTAGTTTTTGTGTTTTAGTATTAGGCACTTTGCAAAACCAAACTTCAAATTGTAACGTTGTTGGAAAACTTAAAGGCTCAATGGAAAACCTTGCAATTCCTGAGGTAGATGATGTATTATTCCTCTTTCTGACCATTGTTTTTCACAAGAAGGAAGAATGTAATATTTCAGAGTCCCTATACTTGTATCAAATATACCACAAGAAATTCACCCTAATAGAGGGATTATGTTCACTGAATAAAGTTGTTTCTTTCTTATGCCATTGGAGAAAAATGTATTTTTAAAACCACTGAATTATAGTAGTTAGCAGGGAGCACAGAAATTATTTTATTATTTTTTTAAAAATGCAGTCCAGAGTCAAGTTGATGTTAAAAACTAAACATACATCTCTGATCCTTTAGGTTGAAAAAAAACCTACTGTAAAGCAGTGTGATCTCAGAACTCCTATTTAGTCATCATTTTGGACACTAGAATGCTCAGAGACTGCTCTTTAGGTAGAACTTGAGTAACTGCTTTTGAATTTTTATTTCAGACAACAGCTGCAGCACTCTGCAAACCGCCTTGCCAAAGAGACCAATGAATATCTCAAGGAGTTGGGGTCTCTGCCACTTCCCCTGTCTGCTTCTGAACAGGTAGGCAGGCAGAATTTTCTGGACATGTTTCTAGATCACTCATTTCATTAAATTAGCATGGACCACAACCTCCCAGAGCCTGAACTGGCACAGCTGAAGAGACAGCAGCCTTTTGGAATGAAAAACGTTGGTGAAGTAGGGAAACTCATTAAACTGGCTGCATCCTGGCTGCTTATATGACACTGGGAAAACACAGTTTCCCAGGGGCAAATAAGTATTAAACTTTGTCATGTGAGAATAAGAGACCCTGAATGTTCAGGGAGAGCTTAGTATGCAATTCTGGTTTTCTGAGTAAATTTCTGAAAAATAATCTTGTTTACAAAGTACCTGGTGGTGCAAAGCAGTGTTTTAGGATAAGAACTCAGAGAAAACTGCCTGTCAGTATGAAATGTGATTATGCCAGAAAGCTTTCCATTACATGTGATTTATTAGTGGGGGAAGGGGAGAAGCTGACTCACTTTGCTCATATTTGAATAAAGCAAAATATAACAAGGCAAAGATTATGATTTTACCTCTTACCAAATAGTAGTTTGAGTACCCCCTCCCTATGGGAAAGGGAAGGGACAGTCCTGTGCTGTTCATGTTAATCCACCACTGTGTGTTATTGTGATGCTGTTGTGGGATGATCTGGGGATGTGGGTCAGCAGATGTTGTTTTGGTCTATTTCTGTATTTAAAGGTTTATATGCTAGTTGGAAGCATGGCCATGTTTTGCTGGTTTGTTCAGCAAATATTTTTCTGTTAATCTTCCTGTGGTGAACAAAATCCTGTCATGTGCATCTCACTGAATGCAGCCCAGGGAAAATTCAGTCAAAATCTGCAGGAGCTGGAGCACAGCTTGCTGAGGGTCTGCTCTAGCAGAAGGGTTGTTGCTTCAGAGGGCTCAGATGGAAGTTGTAGTGTTTTATGAGGATGCAGTGGCTTATTACAGAAAAAAATATATAATTGAAAATATTTATTTCCTTGAAATGAATGTTGAATTGATACAAGCTCATTGCAGTATTACAGTCCTGGAAAGCCCACAGTTTGAGCCAGCTCTTGCAAATCTCTGAGAAAACATAAGAACTGACCTAGTGTTGAGTGTCCTTGGACAAGCTTTTCCACAACTACTCATCTTCCACCTCTGGGATGTCACAAACTCCAAGGACATGTTCTGTGGAAGCAAAATAAGTTGACACTGTAAATTAAGGATGAAAAGCATTATTGCAACTAATGTATTTGGAGAAAAGACAAACTGAAATGGTTATCACCACTAAGGATGTTATCTGATCAAATAACAACAGACTTCTAGTGTGGCATGGCTGGGAGAGACAGCTGAGACTGGGGCAATGGGTGTTATCATTAGTTCTGGCAGGAAGTCATTAGTGTGGTAAGAAGTACTATGAAGCTGGCTGAGTAGAGGAAGGGAGGCTGAAAGAGGTGTAGATAACCAAAAGTACATTATTAAATGTGGTGGATTATTGGAATGTGATTTGAACAAAAGTAATGGTGTAGAACACCTCTCTACTCCAGACTTGAAACTAGGTTGAAATTGGAGAACTTTGTTGCACCAACCTGGCCTGCAGTGGGCAAGGTGTGGAGCATTTGCGATAAGGAATTAAAACCTGGTGGGCTTTTTGTTCTCTCCAGTGCCCCAGACTGTTGGAATCAAAAGATCACTGAATGCCAGTATTCATTGTTATTATGGTGGGTTTTTGAGAGCCTGACAGTCACTTTATAATGAATGGGAATGTCTGAACACTTGTTTGTGTTTCAATTCCTCAGCGCCAACAGAGGCTTCAGAAAGAACGATTAATGAATGACTTCTCCGCAGCCTTAAATAACTTCCAGGCAGTACAGAGGCGAGTGTCAGAGAAGGAAAAGGAGACCGTGGCAAGGGCGAGAGCTGGCTCCCGGATCTCTGTAAGTTTTCATGGAATTTTGGAACAATGAGTCTTCCAACAGATCTTGCACTTGCCTTCCAACCTCCTGTCTGTCTACTGACACCTCACTGAGTGCAGCTGAGCCCTCAGTGTATTGGTTTTGCCATTCCAGATGTTGTAAGTAATCTCTTGTTTCAGTGTGCTCCTTGTAGATGTAGAGGAGCGAAGGAATCCTGGTAGTTGCAAGTGTTGTGGGGGATGAGATGGGGAGTCAAAGTACAGTGAATAGCAAAGTACTGCAGGTTGCTCTCCACTTGGTGTTAACCCTAGGCTGTAAAATTTAAGAGTTCAGATGGAAGCTTACCACACCTTGAATTACATCTTAAATCTCACACTGTGGTGCTTTATGTTCTTATAGCATCTGTCCTGCTAACATCTCCAATGTGTGTTCAAACCTTTTCCCTGTTATGTTTTGACAACCCCTGTGGCTACTAAGAATTCATAGGAAAGAGGCCAATGAAGGCATTTCCCTCCCCTTGCCTCGGGGCTTTGTGTCAGCTCTGCATTCTTAATGTCTGCAAGGGAACACATTTATCTGTTGGATTATGCTCTAAATGTTTTGCTTTGTGTTGGGAAAGGAAGTGACAAACATTGACAGCTGATCCAAGGACATGGACTGGCTGGTTTTGATCACTCAGTTGCCTCTGATTTGCAGAGGCAATCTGAATCTAAAAGTTTAAATGTGAATATGAAGCTAAATCTAATCTTACCTAACTTGAATTAAATCTGAAAGCTAAATCTGAAAGTCAAAACTGCAGTGACAGTGGAATTCTCCAAGAACTCTCTGAACAATATGTGCTTTGGTCTTCAAGATGCTGCTGATGATTTTGTGAGTGGTCTTGGTAGTCTATGAGACTAATGACTCATTTATCTCTTCCAGGCTGATGAACGGTTCAGAGAAGAACAGCTTGTTTCATTTGATAGGTAATAACTTCTTGTACTCTTGAGGTTTTCACTACATATAACCAAAGTTTTTATGGTAAGATCTGTTTTTGTAACTTGGGCCAGACTCTACTGGCTGAATGCAAAGCAAAAAGAGTTGAAAAGCAATTATTACACTGCATGTAATATACAATGTAGAAAATTAACTGCATGTGACAGTATTTTATCTTCCTTAAATATAGATAGTGTGATTATTGCCGTGAGGGGAATTGTACTGTCCTTAGGATGTGGCAGCTGGAGCTCCTGGTTTTCTGGCCTGTAAGCACAAGATTACCAGACACTCACTGTGACTCTTTCCACAGAGAGCAGCATATTTCATGGGTTTGGGTGTTTTCCAGCAGCCCAGTTGGAGCTATTGCAGAGTGGCAGATTAGTCTGCCTGAAATTCAGAAGCCCTGGCCATTATGCAGTGACAATCTAATCCTAGAACATAGGACAATAAGACAGCGTTACTGTCATCTTTTAGACAGTTGTGTTGCTTCTGCAGTAACAGTGTGCCTGCCTGGTAGATAGCTTTGTAAAATGTTACAACAACTCTCCAGTGTGGCAAAGAGAACCAGGGACCCTCCAGAAGTGTCTGTGGTTACTGTGTCAGCAGGGCTGAAATCTGTTGGCCCTGTCTGTATAAATCCTTTCACTTTCTGAATCAAGAGGCTTTGCTTACCTGTCTCAGCTATACAACCTCCCCCTGCAGACTGCCCTTCATCTACTCAGCTGCCTGTTGTGCAAGCCTTCATTAGCCTTGGGCTTTCACACGGAATCAGGGTGAAGCCCCAGGCTGTTCAGTTATGCAGGTGCTGGGATGAGTTTGAAGGCCTTGCACCCTAAAGCAGTGGGACACAGACAGATACCTGTTCTTGCAGAACCTCTTAGCTCAGTGAGAGATGGTGGCACTCAGCAGCTCTTCCACATTCAAAGCTTTTCCTGTGTGCTACGTGCCAGAAACTTATGCTTTAAAGATCTGCAAACCCTACAGTCACATCAGAGCTGAATTGCTGGAATGGTCAGCTACATGACCTACTCATGTAGTTTATCTTCATTTCTTTAGGCACTTTGAGGCTTTAAAACTTACTATTTAGTGTTGTATTCCAAACACTGGAATGGAATAGTGCTTCCTGGCACACTTCTCTGTTGAAAAGATGGAGATGTTGCCCTTGAAGAACTTTCTAAGCTGAACATAGAGACGGCCTTGTGTTATAGGTGCTGGCTCCACTATAACTGGTGTAACTTCTGCAGCAGTTGTGAAGAATCAGCTCATCAGGAGAGAGGTAGACTGGGATGCACAGTTACTTGGTTTTTAACATCTCTTTTGGTGTGTAATTTAATTTGAAGTTCTTACTAGACTAATGAATTAAAATACTAAAACACTTAAATCTTATCCCCAATGCCAGACAGCAAGCAAGAATCTTTGTCAGATGCTTGTCAGGTGTCCTTTTGTTCTGATAATATGCTTGCAGGCTGCTCTCCACCAAAACGTTTACCCTGATTTCTTCCTTCTGGGGGGATGGTAAGAAGGAAGGAAGGTACAAGTATTAAAAAAAAAAGTAGCGGAACTGAAATAAGCCGGTTTCTTCTCTAATGCTGTAGATAACTGTCACATCCTAGAACAGAGTGATCTGTGTAACTACTTTCCAGTTTCTTCACTTTACCTGATCTGTCCCTTTTTTCAGTTGTTCCATTTTGTGACCATTGTCAAATTAGTCCTGTCCCTGTGCACAATGCAAGGGCCAAGAACTTGGGGATTGTTCTGTAGGAAACTCTTCAACTTCAACTCACTGGTGCTTTGCTACAAATGCAGCATGAAAGTACCTATAGTCAGAGACAGTCATACTGTCTTTCCCTCTCTTTGCAGTGGTGAAGACTGGAATCAAATGCAGTCTCAGGAAGAAGATGTGGCAATAACTGAACAGGACCTTGAACTCATTAAAGAAAGAGAAACTGCAATCAGGCAATTAGAGGTGACCAGTAGATCCTGCACAGTTAACAGTATTGGGAGATAAATCAAAGGAATGCAGTGCTAACTAATGGGATGGGCTCAGGAGAGCTGAATATGGAGGAACAGAGTTCCTTGTAGAGAGGATTGATGCCAAGATCAATCTCTGCTCCTGTTGAAGGAGATATATTTGCCTTCAGTGTTGACTGGTGGTCCTTGAGAGATATCCAGAGCAACTCATGTCACAGTGTTCATCTTAGTTCCATACTGGGTTAATTGCTAGTAGCAATTAACTATGCAATAGCAGGATTATTGTAGGCCCCTGTGTTAATCCCAAGTTGCACAGACAGTAACTTCAAGCCACCTCAGTCAGTGAATGCTGGTGTCTATTCTGTCCTTTTGAGCAATGGTCAGAAGAGGTACTGAGTGAGAATTAGAAAAATTGTACCCAGTGTTTGCTGTAACTTGTTAAACTGTTGTCTTCAGGCAGACATTTTGGATGTCAATCAGATATTTAAGGATTTAGCCATGATGATTCATGACCAAGGAGATATGATTGGTAAGTGCATTTGGATAATTAGAAGTTTCTTCTTAGTTCACTTACAAGTTTTGCCTATATAGCTTAAATTTTCCAGTATTTTGCACTAAAAGTATTGTACTTCTGGTTATAATTTTTAAGCACTGAAGCTCTGAAATGTTTTACAGGGAGTTCTCTTGTTTTTTTCATAGATAGCATAGAGGCAAATGTGGAAAGTGCAGAAGTTCATGTGGAAAGAGCCAGTGAGCAATTACAGAGAGCTGCCTATTATCAGGTAAATTCTGTGTGCTTGTTTTATTGTCAGTGTATAGCTGAGCAATAACGGAACAGGCAGAGCAAGACACGTACTGAGGCGTGCAGCACACCAAACTAGTTATTAAAACCAGCTTGTGCAAGCTGACACTCATTCAAAATTGGCTGCAAAGAATGTATAAAGCATTTGAGTCAAAAACACAGTATTGAAATTCACCTTCTACTTCAGAGGAGACAGTCTGTCCCTTCATATAAATGTGCTCTGCAAGTGTTTACCTGTCTGTTGTTCTTAGGAGGTAGCAGAACAAAGAAGAACAAATTCTTAATGTTGTATCCAACTTGTGAACATACCAACCAAGACACTGACATGTAAAAATCCATGCCCAGACTTGGGAAGCTTCTGGTGACTAGGATTTGCAGCACTCCTTTCCTTCTGCTGAGTTTATGTCCCATAGCCTGTCCTACCTGTCCCACCAGATCTCTTGCAGTGGCTCTCATTACTGCGTTAGAGCCAATGTTTTCTGTAGGTTCCTTTCATCACCCTTGTCCCTGTAGGTCCAGGTTCTGTGAGGGAGTAAGGGTTCTGCTTAGTCACTGCTGGGACTTCAGACTTCCACACAAGATAAATATTGCACTCTTCCGAGCTGTTAAGTGGGAGGTACTGGAAAGCAATAAAACTCCAGCACTGTTTAGTGGAAGTGGTTATATAGAACTACCTTCAAATCCTTAGATGCCAAGTTAAAAATATTTCGTGTATGTGGGTTGACTGTAGTTTCCTGTGATGAATAAAGTGAGCAAAGCTGCAAAATCCAAGTACAGTAACTGTACGTGAAATCATTTAAACTGTAGAAATGCAACACCAAGCCTAAGTGGCCAAGGGGAGATTGTATCAGAGAACTTCTTGGGAGTTTGATTAGGGTTACCTGAAAAAGCTAAATAGCTAGAAAGGTTTGGCTTTCTCTGAGGCTTGTATTTTCCTTAAGAGAAGCAAAACCTGTCACATTTTGACTTAACTGCATCTCTTTGACCATTGCACTCCTAAATCTGAAAACATTCATCTGTAGAATCATGCAGTTTAAGGAACATGTAAAAGTGTTCAGACTACATTGGTTACTTCTCTTGAGTAACTCTGGGTGTCAAGTGCTCTGGTTCACCAAAGTTAGTAACAGGAATGGTGGCTTTGCTTTTTTCTCTTGTCAGCTGTTCCCGGTGTCAGTGTTTCTTTTTTCTTCTCTTATTAGAAGAAATCCCGTAAGAAGATCTGTATCCTGATGTTTGGCCTTGCTGTGGCCTGTCTAATCATAGGATTGATTATCTGGTCGACAAGAAAATGAAATCTTCCCGTGGAACCCAGTCTCACTGCTGAGATTTTTTTCTCTCAGAGCGAACAAGCTGACTAGTCTCGGAGATGAATTGCCCACCCTGAGAGCACGAGCCGGAACTATTCTAGTAATAGATATTAGCAACTAATGTGCAGATAACTAGTATTTGGAATTAGTGAACCATGGAGACAGTATTTATCAGTTTATATACAAATTATATTGTTTTATGTAACTAAAACCTTGTGGTTTTGCTTTCTGTAATGTATTATTCCCTGTCCCAACTGTATGCTGAAGTGTGATCAATAATTGGAGATGTCTTGTTTTTAACAAGTGGCACAACTTTAACATTTTGTATGTGTAGGTAACTTTGTTGGACTGGAATGAGAATGACATTCAAAGACAGCACACCACCAAGTCACATAAATCCATAAATCCAGCAGTTTCCAAAGTCTCCAGTATCTGCCCCATGGTTTTATTGTCTCCAAGTGGCTGTGGTTCTAGGTTCTCCTGAAGAGAAAGATAGTTGGTACAGATTCCAGAGGCAAGGAGAGTATGTGTGGATGATGGTTGGAACCACTGTGTGCTGGTCAGTTTAGCCTTGAGACTTGTAGCTGTGTTGTTTAATCTTTTTAAGTGTGGTTGTGGGTTGGTTTTTCCCAAAATGCATCATTTGAGGACAGAATGTTCTTGAACTTACAATCTAACAATGCAACTTGCTTAGACAAACTATCTGGTTATTTATTAGCAGACAAATAAATCTCTTCCAATGCTGACTCTCAAGTACTAGGTATACAAAGTATAGCTGCTACTCCCAATTGTTTTTAGAAGCTTCCAGGAAGAAAATCACACAATGAGGAGGAAGTGGGCACCTAAGTTTACAAGCTAGCAAGATAGATGAATGTTAGCAGAAATCTTGCTTCTGAAGAACTACTTTTGAAACTCACTTGTAGTGTGTCAGTAAATATTAAGTGTGGCTTGTGATCATCTGGTATTTTCCATTCTTTATGAGAAAGTGCAGAAACTGGCTGAGTGAAGTGCTAGGATTTTCAGACTGAGGATGTGTGCGCAAATGAAAAAGATGCTGGTTCCAGCTCCCAGAGCTGAGCAGAACACAGCAGCCACTCCCCACATTGTGTTGCTCTGAACTGACATGCGTTGAGGGAATCGTAATCTGTCCAAAGCCCAAGGGAGTGTGGTAAATGCAGCGTACTGCCCCATTTTGTATTTGTCTTTATTCCATGTCTCCTCTATAATAAAGTAAATGCGAAAGCTGGGAAGGGAGCGTTCTCCCAATTGCACAGTGGTTTGCACTATTGCGCCATCATTCCGTCTAATAATCATCAATAAACACTTTAAAAGCCTCTGTCAGAGCTCCTTTCTCTTGCACTTTAGATACTGGCACAGATGTGTTTGCAGTTCCCTCTAAGCAAAGTAGACTTTACATCAGCATAGTAGTGTCTCCTGCAGCTTTAGTTCAGTGGTCCTGATTTATAGGTGAAAACATGTAATTCCTTTCACGAGGACACACACAATACTCCTGTGCAGAGTCCTGTACAGTAGCTGATCCCAGAAAAATTAATCTCATGCCTCAGAGCAGTGTTGGGTCAGCTTTGACTATTCACCTGTTGTTAGAACTTGGAGCCTTTGCTGAGCCTGTACAGTAAAATCTGACTTGAAAGCAAGGGAATTGTGTGTTGTTCTGCTCCTTTTTTAAAGTATTGCTCTGAAAGGGTAGAGCCTGGTGCTCCGTGCCTGCGTGCTGCAGGGCAGAGTCCTTTGGGTGTCACACTGCTGCGTCAGAATCAGAGCACTTCCCTCCTCACCAATCCTAAAAGGGAGCATTGGTGCATTATTTGTAGACTCCATCCTTCCTCTAGCCTTAGTCCTCCGGAAACTGGAATTGAAGACACTGGTCCAGGTTTCTGGGCTCGGGGTTGCGGTAACTGTGCGATTCCCTCGTCTCTCTGCACATCATTGATCGGAGCAGCAGAAGTGCTGCAGACGCTATTTTTAACAGTCTTGACTGATGTTCCTGGGCGTGAAAACTCACCATCGGCACCCCCGTGGCTGGTATTGCAGTGCGTGCGGTGTGTCCGGCTCTGGGATGGGTGTTCCGCCTCTCCGAGGGTCGCAGGACACTCAGGGGAATCGGGGGCCGTAAGCCGGGCAGGGGTGGGTGTTCCTTGGTGCCCGTGGTGGCCGTGCGGGCTCTGAGGGTTTTCCCTGGTCCCGGTTCAGCCCTGTCCCTGTCCCCAGCACTGTCCCGATTCAGCCCTGTCCCTGTCCCCGGCGCTGCCCCGTCTCAGCGCTGTCCCTGTCCCCGGCACTGTCCCGATTCAGCGCTGTCCGTGTCCCCGGCACTGTCCCGTCTCAGCGCTGTCCGTGTCCCCGGCACTGTCCCGTCTCAGCTCTGTCCCTGACCCCGGCACTGTCCCGTCTCAGCGCTGTC